>OX459051.1:25000-537458 GCA_949775005.1 Orthosia gothica
ACCTAACCTAACCTAACCTAACCTAACCTAACCTAACCTAACCTAACCTAACCTAACCTAACCTAACCTAACCTAACCTAACCTAACCTAACCTAACCTAACCTAACCTAACCTAACCTAACCTAACCTAACCTAACCTAACCTAACCTAACCTAACCTAACCTAACCTAACCTAACCTAACCTAACCTAACCTAACCTAACCTAACCTAACCTAACCTAACCTAACCTAACCTAACCTAACCTAACCTAACCTAACCTAACCTAACCTAACCTAACCTAACCTAACCTAACCTAACCTAACCTAACCTAACCTAACCTAACCTAACCTAACCTAACCTAACCTAACCTAACCTAACCTAACCTAACCTAACCTAACCTAACCTAACCTAACCTAACCTAACCTAACCTAACCCAGTCACTCGCGCACCTCCAGCCCGAACGGTCACGTTTTTGTGAGCTCCGCACTCAAAAATTTCTAGTGAAAGTTATTTTTGCGCTAAAAACCTGAGCGATATCTTAAAAGTTGCGGGCCACCGAGGCCGTCAAAACTGTGTATTTGAAAATAAAATCGGACTGGTGAAAAACGAGCAAAGTGATAAAACAATAAAAATTTTGTGACAGAAAAAGTTGCAAAGTGAAAATACTCGAAAAGTAGATCGAGAAGTGACTTAACCTGAACTGCTATATTGTGCGCGCCATCGAGTTCTACAGATTCGGCGGTTTTCCCGAATTTTTCCGTGCAAGCGCGCGGAAATACGGGAAAAAACAAAAATTTGTTTTTTCTACGAGGCCCCCATTTTGGGTCGAAAAACGATCCTGACTACTCTCGGAGAACGAGGACACGGCAGGGAGCCCGGAGGTCTTCCCCAAATCAAGATCCGAGCTAAGGGCGTCTTTTTATACGCCACGCAAGTTTTACAAACTTAGCCGTGCGGTTGCGTAAGAAGAAAGCAACTCTTCCTGCCAAGATATCCTGAGCATCCTGAGACGACCTGGCCCACAGCTTCTATACAAGCAGGCTGGGGCGTCACCCTGTCCACACCCGAAGATCCAGCGGGATTCGAGAAATATTTCTATTTTTAAACTTTAAAACAGTGCAGTGTGTGAAAAATTTTCAGTGATAAAGTAGGTTGGTTTTTCTACAAACATAACCTAGATTTTTATATTTTAGCATATATATTTTTGGTACATTTATAGTAGATTCTGTTGCCCTCAGCCATCCCTCCCCCCTTATTCAAAAATCTTTTCAAAATATACATTACTTTGGGAGTTATAGCCATTCCCAGTTCGTGGATTTTTTCCCCGAAACGTGCTTTTTACAAGTCACCTTGGGGAGGCTATATCTCCGAAACCTAAAGTCGCAGAGGGAAAGTAATTAGCAGAGCATAGTTTTCTGTCGAAGGGCTACCCTAACAACTGGTCCCCATCCCTCCACGACGCTTCAAAAATTTTCCTGGGGTAAATTACGAAAAATTTTATGTTTCCCCGAAAATTACCCCGATTTTAGACCACAGACTGCTGTAAAAGCGAGGAAACATTTTTGGACAAAATTAGTTAAAATTTATTAAAATTAAAAAACAGGAAAAACCAACTTATTTTAGTGTATACTGTGTCTAGGCTGTACTCCTTATAAATTTTTGATATTTTGTTTTTTGAGCAAAACAAAATTTTTGCCGGATCGGAAATCGAACCTGTGACCCTTTTTTAATCATTTTGACCAAGAACCGTACTAACTGACGCGGCAAGTGTAGTGAAGCTACACGGGCCATTTTTCTTATACTGTTTCTCGGTGGCAGTTTGACTGAGAAAAATTGTAAATTTTATTTGTAAATTTGGTAGAAATATTTTTTGGCTTTTCATTCAGTTTATTGTTAACTTACTAGTTAGTTATTTATTGGTCCAATAACTAGTTAACAATAGTTTTACTGGTGACGGAGTGTGTTTTTTGGTAGAATATTTCGATTTTGTATAAAAGTCGAAATATCTCGGAAACGGTGCGGAAAATTGAAATTCTGACGAAATTTTCCCCCCCCAAAGAATATACCCCCTCCCAATCTGGACCTGGATTAAGATAGGCCCCCTAGACCCCCTTTTTGACCCCCTTTTTCGGCAACCCCAACTCCTATAAATTCACTGAAATTGTTATTAGTATACATTTATATATTTATTTTGGACCCCTTCTGGACCCCCTTCTGGACCCCCGCCCCCCCCCCTCTGACTAAACCCCCTATCCCTTATCCTACATTCCCCTAGACCCAAAGGGATCCATTTGGATTACCCCCCCCTCCCCCCCATTGAAAACTTCTTCACCCCCCCGGACCCTAACTTTGGTACCGGAGGTCATAGACCCACCGAGTTTGGGGTCTCCGTGATCGGGAGGAGAAGTGCTTCAATTTGGCCCCAAGGGTTTTGCCGAAAAATCGGAAAAAACTTTTCAAAAACTTTTTCAAAAATTTTAAAAATTTTATTTTTATTTATTTTTATTTTTATTCATCTTAATCCCCTTTTCTTGGTTAACTGTGTCTTTTTGGACGACACTGTGGGAACAGGTCTGATTTACGGTTTTTGTTTTTAGATTTAAGACATATAGTAGCACTTTTGTGCTGCTATATCATAGGTAGTAAGTTTTAACAATCGTAATTATTGACATACAGTAACACTTTTGTGTTACTGTATATTAGGCTAAGACTATATTTAGTATTTTAATTGTATTGACATATAGTAGCACTTTTGTGCTACTATATTTAGGTTAAGACTTTTGTAATTTTATTGACATATAGTAGCACTTTTGTGTTACTATATCTAAGTTAGGCAATTTTAATTATTTATTATCGTTTTTAAATCTTCGACTAGTACCCTGTACAGGAGAACCTATACACACAAAGCGGGGTATCTTTACAATACCCCACTTTACATACATTTTACACACAACTGGGGTGCCTTTTACACACCCCTTTTGACGACGCGACACTAATCCCCTATTCATACAATTATCACTATGAGCGGAATGCCTGGTATGCGTACGCCTCCAAAACAGCCGACACAAAAAATCGTGAAACCTCTTCCAAAAAGCCCACAAAAGGCGCCTGAGAAAGCAGGGCCTTCCACGCAGAGCGTGAGGAAGAGCGTAGGTGAGTGGGAGGCGGGCAGCAAAACCGTGACGAAGCGCACCCCACCTGCTAAACCGGCTCATACAACGCCGGTGATGGCGAAGGGAGCGATAGCGTTTGAGGTAGGAAGCCCGCCCCCACCAAAGAGCAGAGTGGCTGAGGCCAGAGCCTGCTCGAACAAAATTAAGGCGCTGATGACGCAGTCGAAAACGACTAAAAACGAGATAAAGGCTGAGGTGAAAGCCCAGGCAGACCGCTTGTACCAGCTTGTTAAAGAGTGCGACCAGGATAGCCTTGCGGAACCCCCAACCCGAAGGGCCGAGAAAGCCCCCTGTTCTCCTCCAGAGGCTGATGCTGAGGCCGAAACAACCTCCTTGAGGAAAGCTCTCGAAGAGCACAGCCGCAACCTGGCCGAAAACAGCCTACGGATGGAGAGGCTGAAAGAGGCGCTACTGACTAGCCAACACCAAATGGTGTCGTACGCTAGCGTAGTGGCCAGTCGGCCTCCCGTCCAGGCTCAGAACACGGAAACACTACATTCCATAGTGGTGTCGGCCAGGGACGAAAAGGAGACAGGAGAGCAGGTCCTAGACCGGCTACGAAAGGTGGTCAACGCCAGGGAAGGGGGGATAGCCGTCGAGAAGGTGCGAAAGGCGAAGGACCGGAAGGTTATCCTGGGCTGCCGCACCGAGGACGATAGGAACAGGCTTAGGGAGAAGCTTAGGCAGGCGCCCGAGCTGGAGGCGCAGGACATCAAAAATAAGAACCCGCAGGTCATTTTGAAAGACCTAATGCAGTACAACACGAACGAGGACATTCTAAAGGCCCTCCACAATCAGAATTCGCAGATCTTCAAAGATCTCAAAGGGGATCAAGCGAAGATGGAGGTCCTGTATCGGAAGCGTTCCAGGAACCCGCACACAGGTCATGTAGTGATGAGGGTCGCCACAGAGGTCTGGCGACGCATGACCGAGGCAGGGTCGGTGCATGTGGACCTACAGCGGGTTAGGGTCGAGGACCAGTCCCCGCTTGTCCAATGCTCGCTCTGCCTTGGTTATGGGCACAGCAGACGTCTCTGTACGGATACTGTGCCAAAGTGCGGCCACTGTGGCGGTCCTCACATGAGGACGGAGTGCGCGGACTGGAGCGCAGGTTTGCCTCCTTCGTGTTGTAACTGCACGCGGGCAAATTGTGACAGCACCGGTCACAACGCCTTCAGCTCGGAGTGCCTGGTCAGAAGAAGGTGGGAAGCAATAGCCCGATCCGCCATAGCATACTGCTAAGGGCACCCCGGGGGCTCCTGTCCAACAAATCGCAAGAACATACCGAGTGGCCCAAGCGAACTTACAAAGGAAGGAACTGGCTACCACCGAACTCTTTTTAGAGGCCAGTGAACGCAAGATCTCGTGGGCACTGATCCAGGAGCCGTATGTGGGTGGAGCCCGAAGTATGAAGAGCTACCGTGGTGCGAGAGTCTACCAGTGTGAGGTTGATGGAAGTGGGAGGGTAAAGGCGGCTATTGCCGTCTTTGATCATGACCTAGATGTCATACCCTACCCGAAACTCACCACAAACAACATCGTTGTGGTGGGGATCCGGACCAAAGCCTGGGAAATCGCAGTAGTCTCTTATTACTTCGAGCCAGACCAGCCCATAGGGCCATACTTGGATCAGGTGACCCGGATCCACTCGGAAGTGGCCACCGGTAGATTGTTGATAGGCGGCGACGCGAACGCGAAGAGTGCCTGGTGGGGCAGCATCCGTGACGACCCCAGGGGGGACGAAATGTCCGCAACTCTCGAAGAGTTGGAGCTCCAGGTACTGAACACTGGTGACGCTCCCACATTTGATACTATCAGAGGTGGTCGAGCGTACAAAAGCCATGTGGATGTCACGGCCTGCTCGCTCGCCCTTTTTGACCACGTGGACGGCTGGCGGGTGGACTCAGGCGTAACTTCCTCGGACCACAACACGATTCTCTTTAACGTGAATCTGAAAAGGGAAAAAGGTACCCATATAAAACGGACCACAAGAAGGTACAACACTAGGAAAGCTGACTGGGAAAAATTTAAAAATAAAGTAGAGTTATTAAAAATGGAAAGAAATATTAATCTGGAAAATATAAATAATGTAAATAATAAAATAGAACTAGAGAAACTTATTGTAGAATATAGTAACATAATTTCCCAGTCATGCGAAGAAGCAATCCCTAAGGTGAGCAACAGGGTAAGACTTACCTGTCCGTGGTGGTCCGAGGAACTTGCTGCAAAGAAGAAGGAGGTGGCTCGCAGGAAGCACCGTATCCGCAACGCCGCACCGGTCCGGCGAGCGATGGTCGTCGACGCGTACCTGGAAGCAAAAGAGGACTACGAGATGCAGGCTAAGAAAGCCCAAGTCGCCAGCTGGAAGGAGTTCTGCCGGAAACAGGATCGGGAGGGGGTCTGGGAGGGTATCTACAGGATCATCGGTAGGACCGCCAAAAGACAGGAAGAACTGACCCTATGCTGCGATGGTGCATTTCTCAATCCGAGTGAATCGGCCTCCCTACTTGCAGATACGTTCTTCCCCAAAGACAGAGTAGACCAGGACAACGCTGACCACAGGCGAATAAGAGAAGCAGCCAGCCGAGTAAATGAATGGGTCCATGATGAAAATCATGATCCTTCATTTACGACGCTGGAGCTGAAGACCGCCGTGGCGGGTTTCAATCCCAAGAAGGCACCAGGAGGGGATGGACTGACGTCTGACATCTGCAGTCAAGCGATCCACCAGGACCCGGAGTTGTTCCTTGCCCTTTACAACAAGTGCCTCGGCCTGGCGCACTTTCCGGAGATCTGGAAGGAGGCCACGGTCGTGGTACTTCGGAAGCCGGGCAAGGACAACTATCTGACCCCCAAGGCATACCGACCAATCGGTCTTTTGCCTGTTCTGGGGAAGGTCCTGGAGAGGATGGTCGTAGCTCGTCTAAAGTGGCAGCTTGTACCGCGATTTAGTACCCGCCAGTTTGGCTTTATGCCCCAGAGGAGCACCGAGGACGCCCTCTATAACCTAATGAATCACGTACAGGACAAGTTAAGGCTGAAGAAGCTAATTGTCCTGGTGTCATTGGATATAGAGGGGGCCTTCGATAGCGCCTGGTGGCCAGCTATAAAAGTCAGGCTGGCTGAGGAAAAGTGTCCGGTCAATATCAGGCGGCTGATAGACAGCTATCTTGACGGTAGGAAGGTTAAGGTTCGGTACGCCGGTGAGGAATGCACGAGAGAGACTGACAAGGGCTGTGTTCAGGGGTCAATTGGCGGCCCAATCTTGTGGAACACCCTCCTAGACCCACTTTTGCGGGAGTTAGAGCGGCGCGGGATCTTCGTGCAGGCGTTCGCGGATGACATCGTCCTGGTCGTGGATGGTGACTCAGCGACTGAAGTCTCGACATCTGCCAATGCAGCCCTCGCCCTTGCTCAGAGTTGGGGTGTCAGAAATAAGTTGAGGTTCGCACCGCACAAGACCTGTGCGATGGTGGTAACCAATAAACTTAAGTACGACACCCCAAGGCTGAGCATGGCCGGGGTCGACATCGGTATGGTTAAGAGTATGAAGTTGTTGGGTCTGACCATTGACGAAAAGCTCACTTTTAGTGAGCATACCGCGAACGTCTGCAAGAAGGCAGCTGATATTTACAAACAGCTATCCCGCGCTGCTAAGGTTAGCTGGGGATTGAATACAGACATCATTCACACCATCTACACAGCCACAATTGAACCCATAGTTACGTACGCGGCCGCTGCCTGGGCACCCGCCACGAAAAAGGTTGGGATACGGAAGAAACTAAGCTCTGTCCAACGAGGGTTCGCTCAGAAGCTCTGCAAATCTTACCGCACAGTCTCTCTGAACTCGGCACTGGCATTGGCCGGGATACTGCCTCTAGACCTGCGCATACAGGAGGCAGCCGCCCTGTATGAAGCGAGGAGAGGGTCATCCCGGTTTGTGCCAGGAGACAGAGAGATCGAGAGTGCGGTGAGGTTTGCAAAAGCCCCTCACCCAGCTACACAAATGCCCCTTGCGTTCATGTGCCTGGCAGATCGAGAGTTGCTAGCTAGCAACAACACGCAGACGGTGCGCATCTTCACCGACGGCAGCAAAATTGAGGGGAAGGTCGGAGCCGCATTATCCATTTGGGATAATGATGGTGAAGTCCGGAGCCTCAAGCTTTGCCTTGCCGCGTACTGCACCGTCTACCAGGCGGAACTCTTGGCCATTTGGAAAGCTACGGAGATAATCCTCGCGCGGCAAGAAGCGAGCTATGGCTTGTACAGCGACTCAATGGCAGCATTGCAGACGCTTGCAAGCCATAGCTCTCTCCATCCCCTGGCATTCCACGCGCGCGCCAATTTGGCTAAGGCCCTTACCCAGAACAAAGCTGTGTCTTTGTTCTGGGTCAAAGCCCACGCGGGCCTGCCCGGGAATGAGCGAGCGGACGAGCTAGCCAAGGAGGCAGCATTGTCGTCACGGAGGAAGCCGGACTACGACCAGTGTCCGGTTTCATTTATCAAGCGACGGATTCGTTCCGAATCGCTTGATGAATGGAATCGGAGATATGTGTCGGGCGAGACAGCTTCCGTGACGAAAATGTTTCTTCCGGACGCAATAGTTGCCTTCCGTATTGTAAAACAGGTACGGCCCTCAGGTGTTCTCACGCAGGTTTTGACGGGGCACGGTGGGTTCTCCGAATACTTGAATCGCTTCAAGTGTAAGGGGAGCCCATCGTGCGTCTGCGATCCCTGCGTGTCAGAAAGTGTCCAGCACATAATTGTAGAATGCCCGCTATTTACCAGGGAGCGCTACCAACTCGAATGTGAGCTGGACAAAAAACTGACGAACGAAAGTATCTATGGGTTCATGACAAAGCAATATAGGGAAAGGTTCCTGGCGTACTGCATTAAAGTAGCCACTGTGGTGATAGACAGAAACAAGACTTGATGCGCACTGTGCTTCGTGTATATTTAATTGTATTCAATACGTAAGCACAGAATGCTGCATGACTGTCTATCGCCAGCAGTATGTTTAGGTAGTACCTGATTGTTTTACAAATGTGATGTAATTTTAGATGTCTAATTTCTGTGATACTGTATTCTTATTGGTTTTTTATCCCTATGTTTTACTCATGCACCTTTTTATGTTTTATCCCTAATGTTTTAATTTATTGCTTTTTTGCACCTTTTTGTCTTCATTTACTGTGATATTTGTACTTAATTTTATGTTTTTATACAATGTCATGTTATTTTACTCTGTTTTTACTTTTACTGTCATTGTATTGCACTATTTGCACCTATGTAATCATGTGTTACCAGTTTTTTATTTCCCCGTGTTGATTTTTTAATAAAGTATGCCCTTAGACTAGTTTAAATAAAGTGGGCATCCCACCCACAGAATGAAAGATGATGGATGTAAGAAGAAACTAGTATGAGGAATAAAAGTACGAGAGGCATGCAAGCGAGAACTGGAATGAGAGAAGTCGAGCACACAATAGGCGCCAAATTTTGTGGCGGGATTAGCGTTATTTAAAAAAAAAAAAAAAAAAAAAAAAAAAAAAAAAAACCTAACCTAACCTAACCTAACCTAACCTAACCTAACCTAACCTAACCTAACCTAACCTAACCTAACCTAACCTAACCTAACCTAACCTAACCTAACCTAACCTAACCTAACCTAACCTAACCTAACCTAACCTAACCTAACCTAACCTAACCTAACCTAACCTAACCTAACCTAACCTAACCTAACCTAACCTAACCTAACCTAACCTAACCTAACCTAACCTAACCTAACCTAACCTAACCTAACCTAACCTAACCTAACCTAACCTAACCTAACCTAACCTAACCTAACCTAACCTAACCTAACCTAACCTAACCTAACCTAACCTAACCTAACCTAACCTAACCTAACCTAACCTAACCTAACCTAACCTAACCTAACCTAACCTAACCTAACCTAACCTAACCTAACCTAACCTAACCTAACCTAACCTAACCTAACCTAACCTAACCTAACCTAACCTAACCTAACCTAACCTAACCTAACCTAACCTAACCTAACCTAACCTAACCTAACCTAACCTAACCTAACCTAACCTAACCTAACCTAACCTAACCTAACCTAACCTAACCTAACCTAACCTAACCTAACCTAACCTAACCTAACCTAACCTAACCTAACCTAACCTAACCTAACCTAACCTAACCTAACCTAACCTAACCTAACCTAACCTAACCTAACCTAACCTAACCTAACCTAACCTAACCTAACCTAACCTAACCTAACCTAACCTAACCTAACCTAACCTAACCTAACCTAACCTAACCTAACCTAACCTAACCTAACCTAACCTAACCTAACCTAACCTAACCTAACCTAACCTAACCTAACCTAACCTAACCTAACCTAACCTAACCTAACCTAACCTAACCTAACCTAACCTAACCTAACCTAACCTAACCTAACCTAACCTAACCTAACCTAACCTAACCTAACCTAACCTAACCTAACCTAACCTAACCTAACCTAACCTAACCTAACCTAACCTAACCTAACCTAACCTAACCTAACCTAACCTAACCTAACCTAACCTAACCTAACCTAACCTAACCTAACCTAACCTAACCTAACCTAACCTAACCTAACCTAACCTAACCTAACCTAACCTAACCTAACCTAACCTAACCTAACCTAACCTAACCTAACCTAACCTAACCTAACCTAACCTAACCTAACCTAACCTAACCTAACCTAACCTAACCTAACCTAACCTAACCTAACCTAACCTAACCTAACCTAACCTAACCTAACCTAACCTAACCTAACCTAACCTAACCTAACCTAACCTAACCTAACCTAACCTAACCTAACCTTTTTTTTTTTTTTTTTTTTTTTTTTTGTTCCGGGGTGGAAAATCCTCATCGGATGTCCTCGGAGGGGTCTGTCAGACTCCTACTGACTAAAAACCACCCCGGTGTTCCATCTCACACTTACGCTGGGGGTCGCGGGAACAATGATACTTCCGCAACCCTCAGCTAGTGCCGGCCCGCCTGTGCGGGCCACGGTCTCGGGTTGGAGGGGGAGTGAGGTGTTTGACTCCCCCCGCGACGTCTAAGAGGGGCGCGCGTGGAACACTACGCGCCGCCACCTCGGGTCCTGATGTGTGGGGGGCGACGGACGTCCCCGAGTCCGCCACCCCTGGACCCATTTAGGGGGGCTGGAAGAGGGCGTTGTCCGCCCTCCGCCGACGCCCGGCGCGTCTGCTGCGGATCGGGTTAGCAGATGAAATCTCCCTCTCCCTCTCCGCAGCCTCCTTCTGCGAGACGACTGTTTCGCAGAAGGATACCACCGCGTCCCAGGACTCCCCACTGCCGACCATAGACTCGACTACGGCCGGCAGCGACAGGTCACTGCCTACTTCAGAGATGAGGGCACGGCGTGGCTCCTCCCAAGCGGCACACTCTGCCAGCGTATGCCGCGCCGTGTCCTCCCGGCAGTCGACGCAGTGGTGACACCGGGCGTCCGGCTCCCTGTTTATGCGACACAGGTACTTCCCGAAGCAACCATGCCCCGAGAGCACCTGCGTCACCCGAAACGACAGGGAGCCGTGCCTCCTCCCGAGCCAGCGCTCGAGCACTGGCCGGACCGCCTCGATGGTAACGAGGCCGGCGGTAGGGCGTAAAAGCCTGTCCCGCCATTCCGCCACCAGAACCTCGCGGAGCTGAGACTGACGCAACTCCATATGTCGCTGCATCAGCCTTTCGCCCCGCGCCCGCGCTTCCTCGCGCCACCGGTACAGTGACGCGAGTACCTTTGCCTCCAGGTCCCAGGGCGGGGATCCGGCCAGTGCACAAGCCGCCTCGTAGGAACCTAACCTAACCTAACCTAACCTAACCTAACCTAACCTAACCCAGTAACCGCCTTACAGCGACCCGAACAACACCTATTCCGCGTCACTCTGTACTAAAAAATTCGCCAAAATAGCATTTCTGCGAATTCGCGCGAACAAGTGGTGTGTAGTGATAAAGCAACGTCCAATTCACCAGGATTAGCGTTGGCAAAGTGTTGTGACCAGTGGTTTACCAGCAGGACCTCGGCAACTTTGGGCTGGCACCAACCGGACAAGGCAAGTCTTTTTCATAATATAACATCGCTCAAAGATCGGCGCCGTCGAGACCTATCCATTGACGCGCCATCGACCAAGATCCGAGCACAGACTGAGGAGGAACAGCCAGAAGGAAAACGCCAAAAAACACGTGGTTCTAACCTAAACGGACCACGAGGCTAGTACTTAACCTCCTTTAGCTACACGAGGCAGCAACACGAGGTTAGACTTGGCCCCGAGTGAAGACTCCGGAGCCGGCCCAAGAATCCGCCACACCACCACACGTCGCAGCCACACCTGAGGACCAACCAGCCCGCAGACCATCTCAACATCATCAGGTAATTCGAGGGAACTCCTGAACCCTTTGGCCTGGACCACTCGAGTTTGGACTCATCTGGACCGGGTGACCAGGACTTCCCACCCCCCTACTCCAATCCCCTGGGATAACCAACCCCCCCCCCCAAACATTTACCCCCCCCCCCCCCCCGCCTTCACCCCCTCAAAAAAGTTTTTGAGCCCCCCCCCCCCCCCCCCACCCCCTCATAAAACCTCACCCCCCCTTGGGATATCTCGGCCCAGGATAGAGGTAGACCACCCGAGTTTGGGTTCATTTTGACCAGCTCGAGGAGCCCTATCGATTGGCCCCACCAGTTACCCCCCCCACAAATTACCCCCCCCCCATTTTTTTTACCCCCCCCCCCGCCTTCACCCCCTCAAAAAAAGTTTTTGAGCACCCCCCCCCCACCCCCTCATAAAACCTCACCCCCCCTTGGGATATCTCGGCCCAGGATAGAGGTAGACCACCCGAGTTTGGGTCCATTTTGACCAGCTCGAGGAGCCCTATCGATTGGCCCCGCCAGTTCCCCCCCCCACAAATTACCCCCCCCCCCAACTTTTCAACCCCTCCCCCCCCCAACATTACCCCCTCAACAATCTTTGAGGCCTTCCCCCCCCTCCCACATATTACCTCACCCCCCCTCGGATTATCTCGGCCCCGGATAGAGATAGACCCATCGAGTTTGGGCTTGCCGTGATCAGCGTAAGAAGATCTACCAAACGGCCCCGACAGAAATCGTCTATCTCACCACAATCAAGAGCCCACCGAAGAAACTGACAGGGAAACCGCAGCATCACATCACCCGCCACTACCATCGAGCGCAGGCATACTCCGCTACCTGCAGAGCGTCACACTGCAGAACAACATCAAAAACAGCAAAATTTTAAAGTAAGTCCATCACCCAAATTGTACTAGTCTATTTTAATTAATCAAGTTGTAATTTTCAAAACTTTAATATTATTAAATTTAGTTATTTATTATATTAATTAAGTTGTAGTAGTAAATATAAGCACAAAAAATGTCAGCATCATCCTCAACGTCATCCGTTCCCGCCAAAGTTCCGTCGAAAGTCACAAAGTCGACACGATCACTTCGGGAAAAAGTTATCGCGAAGTCGGCTAAGTCAGTAGCAACGAGCAAACTGACTCAATCCCAGCCGACTATGGTACCACCAAGTCCGAGGGCGTCATCAGTGCCGGATGTGACAGAACACACGCGTGTTACAAACCCGCACACACCAGCTACAGCGTACAGCTCTGCGTGCTCCGAAGTCTCGGAGCAGCCAGGAGCTGTATCGAGGAAACGCGTGTCGGAAACGATTCTGCGGTGGGAGGGATGCGAAATATCCCCGCCAAAACCCCTAACCGATGACGAAACATCAAATGCCTCCAGCCGGACAAGCGAACCATCCAGCCGCCGGGCCAGTATCCTTTACAGAACGCCGAGGAAAGGTACAGGCGTACACATGGATATGGCCACGGAGGAAGCAAACATCCTGCTTCAACAGGGCAAGGAGGCATTGGAGGCTGCCGGCAACATGAAACGGGAGTGCAAGAAGATTGCTCACGAAAGCCTGCAGGGTCTGTACGAGACCGTCCTATCCCTGTCTGACTCCCGAGCGCGCCATAAATACAACCTGGAAAAGGAGAGATCACGCCACGCCCAAGAGCTCGTACGTGTCGAGAGAGCTCACACAAGGGAGATTGAGGCCTCAAAGAAGACCTTGGCGTTGGAACTCAGCCGCGCGAGGGAGGAGATAGGAGAGACTCTGCAGGCGACGAAGCAGATTCGGGAGTGGTTGGGAGCCGAGACCCTTCAGGCATTCAAGGAGAATGCTGAAATCAAAGAAGGGGTCCTGGCCTTGCAAGACGTGGTCAAAAAAGAGCACGAGAAGACCCGCAGAGAGGCCAGGACTAGTTCAGGATCGCCGGGACGAGAATCCCCCAATCCAGTCCTTATGCGCCTCGAACTCAACATAGCCAGCATCACGAACCAGCTGGACATGTTGAGGAAGCAGGTAGAGCGCCTAAAAATCGACCTTCCGGTGCCCTCAGCCACTGTCCAGGAACACCACTGCAGCGTCCCTGAAGAACTGTTAAAGGCGGCCTCCACTACGGAAAGGATGGAGGCGGAAATAAAAAGGATAGCAGTTACATTAAATAAACACACCAACAGACCATCCCCTCCCCCCCCCCAGGACATCTCACAACACTTGAAGCCCGTTCGAGAAAAGCTGGAGCTTGTCTCATCGGACATCAGAGTCCTAAGAGACAGGCCCCAGCCCCAAGCCCCGCCGGCGGCGAACCTAGACACCGAGCTTGCGGTCGTAGAGGTGAAAAAGACGCTGGCGGAAATCGTCAAGGGCATGGATGGCCTGAGGGACAGACCAGTGATCACACAGCAACAGGTCAGACCAGTGATACCACAGCCGAAGCCAACCCAGCCAAAGCCGGCCCAGTCCAACCACACCCTTATTGTCTCCTCGACGGACCCCAAACATACGGGAGAAAACGTGCTGGAGAGGGTAAGGGTGGCGCTGGACCTTAAAACAACGGGGGCCCAACTCAATAAGGTTCGGAAGGCAAGGAACCAAAAGGTCATTTTGAACTGCGCATCCAAGAAAGATCTGGATCTAATTAAAAAGCAGTTCGATAAGAAGGAGGACCTACGGATCCAGGAGCCGAAACCAGCAAACCCTCTTGTCTGTATCAGAGGAGTACAGGCTCACTACACCGATGGAGGGATGGTGGATCTGCTCAAAGCGCAGAACCAGGGTCTCTTTATCGGTGTCGACATGGCAAGCCATACTCTAAGAGTGAGATACAGAAAGAAGGCGCGGAATTCACTGGTCTGCCATCCCGTTTTCGAGCTCTCCCCCGAGCTGTGGAAGCGACTCACGCAGGGAGAGGCCAAAGTTTTCATTGGCCTCCAAAGAGTACCGGTAGAGGACCAGTCCCCGCTGGTGCAGTGCAGCAAATGTCTGTCGTACGGACACACAAAAACGGTGTGTAAGGCCACGACGCAGACGTGCAGCTACTGCTCCGGCGAACACACTGGAAGGGACTGCCCCGCAAGAAAGGAGGGCAAAAACCCAACCTGCGTGAACTGCGTAAGGGCAAACAGGGAGAGCTGCGAAACAGAACACACTACCTACAGCGAAAGCTGTCAGGAGCGTCAGAAGTGGGATGGTATAGCCAGATCACGTGTCTCGTATTGCTGAGGAGGAGGGCAGCCACACAAACACCACCACGGTCAGAACTCGCAGTGGCCCGACCAGAGGTTTGCACTTCATCCAAGCAAACCTTCAACGCTCCAAACTTGTGACAGCGGAATTCCACCTTGCGGCTCAGGAAAAAGGGATAAAAGTGGCCCTCGTTCAAGAACCCTATGTAGGAAGAACGGGGATCATGAAACAGAACCCAGGCACTCATGTCATCCAGTGCACCCTGAGCCGCCAAAAACCAGTAAAGGCAGCCGTAGTTGTCTTCGGGGACGAGCTGGAAGTCATTCATGACCCTCAGCTCGTCACCGAGAACATTGCCGCGGTGGTAATAAAGGTGGGCGACATCAAGATTGGGGTAGTGTCGGTCTACTTCGAGGGTGACCAACCACTAACACCATACATAAACACTCTCAAAAATATACTCACAAAAATACACACACACACACCTAACACCATCATCGGTGGAGACATCAATGCTTGGAGCCAGTGGTGGGGAAGCAATTCCGAAGACCACCGCGGTGCAGAGTATAACTCATTTGTAAACGAACAGGATCTCCAAATTCTCAATAGAGGACAAGTACCAACCTTCGAGACTTACAGGGGAGACAGGCTGTATGCTAGCATCGTCGATGTCACGGTATGCAGCTTGTCGCTTCTAGACAGAATCGAGGATTGGAAAGTAGACAGAACCCTCACATCATCTGACCACAACGCGGTAACCTTCGCGATGCGTCTGGGAAAGCCCCTGGAGCCGTTGAGACCTGTCTCGACGCGCATCTATAACACCAAGAAGGCGAAATGGTCAGAGTTTAGGGAGAATTTCAGCGCCTGTCTAGCAGGGTGTAACATCACACCCGGGAGAATAGTGCAGACCTCGAATCATGAGGAATTGGAGAGCCTGATCAGCGAGTATACCTCTGCAATGCACCAAGCATGTGAAAAGTCAATACCAAAACTAGGCACAAGAAAAACAGATTCCAAGCCTCCTTGGTGGTCCCCTTCTCTAGAACAACTCAGACGAGACGTTCTAAGAAAAAAGAGAAGGATAAGAAATGCGGCACCATCAAGGAAAGCTTACACGATACAGGAATACACCACTGCCAAACAACTCTACACTACACAAGCTACTGAAGCCGCCACGGCAAGCTGGAAAGAGTTCTGTTCCACACAGGAAAGAGAAAGTATGTGGGACGGAATTTACAGAGTCATAAGGAAAACCGCAAGAAGGGAAAACGATGCGCTCCTCAGGAACCCAGCGGGAGAGACCCTGAGTCCCGAGCAGTCGGCCGAACTTCTTGCAAACACCTTTTACCCAGAAGACTCAACTCTTGTGGAAACATCCCACCACACCCAGCTTAGAGACCGAATACGAGAGGGATCAGACGATCTCCGAGGATTGTCGGCGGACGACCCACCTTTTACACCTGCGGAGCTTGAAATGGTTTTACAAAGTCAAAACCCAAAGAAAGCCCCAGGACCGGATGGGCTGACTGCCGATATATGTACGGCCGCTATCAACTGCAACAGGGAGGTATTTCTCGCCTTGGCGAACAGATGCCTGGCGCTATCGTGCTTCCCTGGGCAGTGGAAAGTGGCACACGTATGCATCCTTCGGAAACCCGGCAAAGACGACTACACCCACCCGAAGTCCTACAGACCCATTGGGCTTCTGTCAGTCTTGGGTAAGATCGTCGAAAAACTCCTCGTCAACAGGCTTCAGTGGCACTTAATGCCAACACTTAACACACACCAGTATGGCTTCATGCCGCAGCGCGGCACCGAGGACGCCCTCTACGCCCTAGTGACGCACGTACGTGCAGAGATAGAAGCAAAGAAGATCGTGCTTCTGGTATCACTGGACATAGAGGGGGCCTTCGACAACGCGTGGTGGCCGGCCATTAAACATCAACTACTCACCAGAAGGTGTCCAAAGAACCTTTACCAAACAATAACATCATACCTGGAGAATCGAAAGGTACAGGTGAATTACGCCCGAGCGAGAAGCGAGAAGGAGACTACCAAGGGATGCGTCCAAGGTTCCATCGCGGGCCCATCACTTTGGAACTTAATACTAGACTCGCTTCTGTCAAAAATTCATAGCTTGGGAGTGTTTTGCCAGGCCTACGCGGACGATGTGGTCCTGGTCTTCTCCGATCACAAGGTCAGTACCCTGGAGCATACAGCAGAAAGGACGCTGGACATTGTGTCCGACTGGGGTAGTCAGAACAAGCTTTGCTTCGCCGCGCATAAAACAAATGCGATGGTGCTGACAAGAAAGCTTAAGTACGACGACCCGGTTGTACACATGTCCGGTGTCCGGCTAAATCTCGTCAAAGAGATTAAGCTTCTAGGGCTGATCATAGACAACAAACTCACTTTCAACGCACATGTTTCCGCCACCTGTAAGAAAGCAGCGGACATCTACAAACAGCTTGCATGTGCAGCGAGAGTGACTTGGGGTCTCAATCGTGAGATTATCAGGACCATATACGTGTCGGTAGTGGAGCCAATAGTGCTATACGCCGCAAGCGCATGGGCGCCTGCAGCTGGGAAACTGATGGTCAGAAATCAGTTAGACTCACTGCAGAGAGGCTTCGTGCAGAAGATCTGCAAGGCGCACCGCACTGTGTCTCTAACATCGGCTCTCGTCCTGTCGGGGCAGTTGCCTCTCGACCTCCGGATAACGGAAGCCTCCACCTTGTTCTTGGTTAAAAAAGGTCACTCCCACGAGTTCCTACCTCCAGGTAGAGATGTGGAGCGAAAAGTGGGACACCTTCAACAACCACACCCATCGGAACTCATAACCACCGAATACCAGCAACTGGAGGATTTTGATCCCGAAACCATAGAAACCCACCGCATAACCGGTCCCCACATTTACACCGACGGCAGCAAAATAGAAGGGAAGGTAGGAGCTGCCTTAACGTGGTGGAGTGAAGGTAGGGAATCAAAATACAGAACCTTCAGGCTGGAACCGCACAACACTGTCTTCCAATCGGAACTCTACGCGTTGTTCAGAGCCACAAAATTGGTGAAGGATAGCAAAGTGGACACAGCCAGCATACTAAGCGATTCGAGATCATCGCTGGATCTGCTGAGGTGTCCGATGGCAACCCACCAATTGGCTTACGATCTCAAAGAACTCGTGCGTGGAATCCGGGGGGAGGGCAGAGATGTGCGTTTTTTCTGGTTAAGAGCACACGTTGGAACACCAGGGAACGAAAGGGCGGATGAACTGGCGAAAAAAGCGGCGCTCACCAAAAAGACGGCGCCGGACTATGACAAAGTTCCAATCTCCTTCGTCAAAAAACGCATACGCGAGGAGACAGTCAAGAAGTGGCAACAAAGATATGAATCCTCCAGCACAGGATCCGTGACAAAGGTATTCTTCCCAAGCGTCCTGGGCGCGAAAAGAATTACCAGAGACATGGTCCTTACTCCAGCTTTAGTCCAAATATTCACAGGACATGGGGGATTCTCAGCATATCTACACCGCTTCCATCTAAAAGACAGTCCCGCGTGTGTGTGTGACCCATTCACTGAGGAAACAGTCTGGCACCTTCTGTTCGAATGTCCAAGATTTAGCCACGACAGGATGAGGCTGGAGAGTGAGCTGGATATCACCCTGAGCTCGTCGACTCTCAGCTCCATCGTAGAGGGGAAGGCTACAAGACCACCTTTCTTGGAATTCGCGCAGAGGGTCGTCTCAGTCGCCGCTGGAGCCAACTTGTCCACCGCCGTTCACCCAAATCAACCACTAACAAACACACAGACAGCCAACACACACACTTTTACAACACAAACACCCACTCTGACTACCACAACCACAAATACCCAATTAGCCACAACACAAACACTAACTCCTATAAACACACACACGACCGCATCATCAACACTGACATTTACTCCACCATTGACACAACGACAAACATTAACACAAAACCTAACTGTAACAACGACACAAACCCGTAACACAACAACAACAACAATTTCAATGACAAACACTCAAATGACCACATCACCAACATCAACTTTAACATTACTACTGACACAACAACCAGAAACCACCAAATTGACACAATCCCGACCACAAACACATACCACATCCAGTCTAGACCCGACACAAGACCAGTCGCAACAGAATACCAGCATTGACCAAACATCATCTGACACAACTACAACGCAGCAAAAGGGTCCCGAACTCGGCTCCATACCGTGCTTTTTGGCATGGGGAGCAGCAGGTGATCCCGGCATAAGACTACGAGGAGTAGCCCTGTTCATGAACCGGCCGCAAGAAATTTTGGGAGTAAGCTTCTGCAGAGTTAGACCGAGCAAGTCCAAAGTGGCCATACCACCAGGCCTCGCGGCCCTAATCAATGGAAGTACGTCTAAGACGAGCATCACGGGCAAGAAATACACCGAGTTGCCTACAATGGAGATCCTCGGTATCCGATGCCGAGTAGTGCGGTTCAAAGACAAACGAATTGCACTGCTCGAGTGGAGAGAGGAGACTCCATTCGCTCAAGCATGCTCGTTACTCCAAGGATTGGGACTGGCCGTTGGACACTCGGCTCGAACCATCAGTGTAGACGCCATGGTCATCGATGGCGAGAGGGGCGAAGTTGCAGACCGCCTTGGATGCATCAAGGCCGCAGAAACGCATGAGGTAATCGTGTACGAGGACAGAGGGGAGACTTTGAGTTACCTTAAGTCCCCAAAGAAGTCGCACACGGTATCGCCTTCAGCCACGCTTAGCGGCTCAGCGCGGATGCAACAGAAAATCGCCGAAGACAGGGAGAGGGTAACACTGAGCAGAAGCACTCCAACGCGACGGGAACAGGAGTCAAGCCGACTTGCTGGGATAAAGACCGGCATTAAAACCTTTCTGAATTCAATTTTCACAGACCGACGTAGTGGGGCAACCCACTCAGACACCTTCAGACCGTCACAGGGTGAGGCTCTCTCTAACTTCCTAAGGAAATCTCCTGGGGAGGCGGGAGAGCTGTCCCCGAAAAAGACCTCAACAAGAGCCGACAAGGGGCAGGTCAAGCCTCCAACTTACACCTCGGTGTCGGGACCCTCCGACCATATATACAATGCGTTCCTCGAATTCTTGGCGATTGTAAGAGCGACAAAGCAGGTCAATACCCTGACCTGTAAGAAGATCTTGCAATCGTTCAAATCACAGTCTGAGGGACTGCTGAGGGTCCTGCTCGAGGAGGCAGAGGCTGCTGTATACGACAACCGCGAATCCCGACTCATCATGGGCCGCATGAGGAAGTCGTATATGGCGGCTTACAACGCCACTGTCGGCTTCGTTACACAAAATGAGTCAGAATCGGAAAGGAAAGGAAAGCCGGTCTTCAACACACCTGACGAGGACCCTATTGTGGTGGTTGCCAGATGTACGGAGATAATGCTGGACGACAAAATTCTCGAGATGGCCCAAACCATCTCGGGAACTGCCACTACAATGGACTGGAACATCCAAAACATCAAGTGGGTAAACGGGGTTCCGGGGTGCGGTAAAACGACATGGGTGGTGAGTCACTTCGATAGGGAGAACGACGTGGTAGTAACCACGACGACCGAAGCAGCCAAGGACCTAAGAGACAAACTCGTGCACCGTATAGGCGAGAAAGCCAAGACTAAGGTGCGAACTATGGCTTCCGTCCTAGCAAATGGTTTCAGGAGGGGAGTCAGGTGCCACCGACTACTGGTGGATGAGGCCCTCATGAACCATTTTGGGGCCATAGTTATGGCTGTTAAGTTGTCGGGTGCGGACGAAGTTGTCCTCATCGGGGATGTTAACCAGTTGCCTTACTTGGACAGAGAGAACCTATTTCCACTCAGGTATACCCGTCCAGGTATGGTGGCCACAATAACCCAGGAGTTGCTCTGTACTCACCGGAACCCCATGGATGTAGCATACGCGCTCAGCGACATCTACGGTGGGATCTACTCGTCCAAGACCTGTACGAGTAAGATTCACTCACTGAGGGTGTATGGTTTCACGGGAGCGGACATCCCGAACAAATCCCAGAACACGTTGTTCCTGGTCCACACACAGGAGGAGAAATCCACCCTGGGTGAACAGGGATACGGATCTGGCGAGGGTTCCCGCATTCTGACCATACACGAATCTCAGGGTCTCACCTATGAGCGCGTGGTCATCATCAACTCCCGCAAAGGCAGAATCCAAATCCACGACAGCGTCCCTCATGCGGTAGTGGCTGTGTCGAGACACACAACCAGCTGTGTCTACTACACTGACGACGCAAGTGACGCCATCGGCCGGTTTGCCAAAAAAGCTATGGGTGCACCGACTCAAACAGTTGTCGACTACAACCTAAAGACAGCTATGCTGCACCGTAACATGGCGATCGTGGAGGCGTTGTTGACTCTCCGGAAAACTGCAACCTCATTTCCTATCCATCCACAATAGTACAATAGTCAGTAGGTAATTAAGTATGCATGTATAGTTAAGTTAAGACTGGAAAAAAAAAAAAAAAAAAAAAAAAAAAAAAAAAAAAAAAAAAAAAAAAAAGCCGCCACGGGTCCCCGAGTTCCGAGTACCGAGAGCCGGCACGTAGTATTAAGAAAAAAAAAAAAAAAAAAAAAAGCCGCCACGGGTCCCCGAGTTCCGAGTACCGAGAGCCGGCACGTAGTATTAAGAAAAAAAAAAAAAAAAAAAAAAAAAAAAAATAGTTTAAGTATTTCATAGTTTCGTGACCCCCGGCCATTGGCGCCCTATCGAGGAGTCGAGTGATCGGGCGCCGAGAGGCTGGGGGCTGGTCTTACCTTGATTCTCTGTAGAATAAAATCCTTCTTAGTTTTAGTTTGTTAAACCTAATATTATATTTTATAAAGGGTGATGGACCCTACTTCTTTTAATTAAATTTTCAAAAAAATGTAATAACATAATTGTGACGGCTCCAATAGAGCGGAGTTACCCAAAATAAAAAGCAGGAATGTAAAAATAAAGCGAAAATATATTTTTAGTAAAAAGGGCGCGGACCACAGGTTCGCGGTAGTTTCATTGTATAAAAAAAAAAAAAAAAAAAAAAACCTAACCTAACCTTTTTTTTTTTTTTTTTTTTTTTTTTTTTTTTTTTTTTTTTTTGATCTCGCTGGGAAAAAATGCATTATGCATACCCGCCCCTTGGGGGAATGGGGACGGGCTATGTGGGACTCCCCGGGCAAGCCCGGTATACCCACTAAAATAACCCAGCGGCACTCCCGCTTCGTCCTAATGGCGGAGGACTGGGAAACTGGCACAGCCTTTACGTCCAGCCCTCCGCCGACGATTGCCCGCCTTTACGGCAGGCCCCGCACGCCCCTCCGAGTGGAGGGGCCCGGGAATGACCGTGAGTGCTCGGCCATTCCCGTCTGACGAGGGTGGTGACTGTGCAATGCAGACGAGAGGCGCCCCCGCGCCTGTCGCCCGCTAGTCACCACCAGGAGGTGGGAGGAGACGGTCGTATAACCGCCTTCTCCCACCCCTTCTTCGCCTGCGGAGCGGCGCAGCGAGAGGATCGTCCTCCCGCGCCCGCTCCGCCGCCTCCTTTTGCGACATGACATCCTCGCAAAAGGAGGCAACCGCCGCCCAGGCCTCCTCGCTCCCCAGCATGGAGTTGACCACGCCGGGAAGCGAGAGGTCCTGCCCGACTACTCCAATGAGTTCACGGCGCAGCTCGGCCCAGGCCGGGCACACCTCCAGGGTGTGCTGCGCCGTGTCCTCCGCCGCGCCACAGTCGTGGCACGCCGGGGTTTCCTCCCTCCGGATCCGGTGCAGGTGCGTTCCGAAACAACCATGTCCGGACAACACCTGCACCAAACGGAACGAGAGGAAACCGTGTGGCCGCTCGAGCCAGCCCTGCAGGACTGGACCGAGCGCGTCCAGCGTCCGGCGCCCAAACGTGGCGGTGGCGAGGTCTGCGGTCCAATGGAGGACGATGGCTTCCCTCGCCTCCCGCCGCACGGCCTCCCGCTCTTCCGCGGCGGGGCGCTCACCTAGCGCCTTACGCCGCGCTGACCATTCGTACACTTTGGCGAGCACCCAAGCCTCCAACTCCCAGGGAGGGGTGCCCGCCAGAGCGCACGCCGCCGCAAAGCCCACCGACCGGTAGGCCCTTGCCACCCGCTGTGAGATGGCCCTTTGGGGCCCGCGGATGGCGGTCGCGTTCTCCCTCCTGCGGAGGGAGTCCGCCCAAATCGGAGCCCCGTAGAGGGCCATACTCTTCAGGATTCCGGCATATAATCGCCGGCACCGCTCCTTGGGCCCGCCCAGGTTCGGGAGGAGCCACGAGAGGGCATCGGCGGCCTTCAGCAGGCGCGTCGACAGCCCGCTGAAGTGTGCGCTGAAGCGCCACCTGCTGTCTAGCAGGAGGCCCAGATATTTCATCTGGGTCCCGACCGCAATCCTGACGCCCGCCACGACTATGTGAGCGTCAGGTGGGTAGCGCTGCCGAGGCCCGTGGAAGAACACGGCCTCGGTCTTGTGCAGCGCCACCTGCAGTCCCAGCTGGCGGATCCTTCCGGCGACCAAAGATCCGCCAGCCGATGCCAGACAGGCCGCCTCCCTAAAGTCCTTCCCCCGGGCAACGAGCAGTGTGTCGTCCGCGTAGCAGATGACGCTCGTCCCCCGGAGGAGGGCTCCCCGCAAGAGCCAGTCGAAACCGATGTTCCACAGGGGGGGGCCTAGGACCGACCCCTGTGGAACACCGGACTCCGCGCCGTACCTCCTGACCGTCGCCGTCTTGTCCACAAGAAGGACCTCGCGGTCCTCCAAGTAGCTGGCCAGGAGGTCCCGCAGGTATTGGGGCACTCCGTGATACCGAAGCGTCTCCAATATCGTCGAGTGCGGCACGGAGTTGAAGGCGTTGGCGATGTCGAACGAGACCGCCAACACCCCCTCCCCCGACCCCACTGCCTCTTGCACCTGGGCCTTGAGCAGGGCCAAGGCGTCGACCGTCGAACGCCCACGTCGAAACCCGAACTGGGCGTCCGACAGGTCTGGACCCACCCCCCGCAGATGGCTGTTGAGCCGGTCGGCGACGATCCCCTCGAACATTTTACCGACCTCATCGAGTAGAACGATGGGCCGGTATGCCGAGGGGGAGTCCACCGGGCGTCCCTCCTTGCGGAGGAGGCACAGCTGCCCCTCCCGCCACAGTTTCGGGAACCGCCCAGCCGTAAGGCACGCGCTGAAGAGTTCCCGAAACCTTTCCTGCATCTGAGAGGCAGCTATTGCCGCCACCCGTGCAGGGACGCCGTCCGGCCCAGGGGCCGTCTTCTTCGCTCGGAGGCGGAGAATCCCCTCGCGAATCTCCTCCGCCGTCACCGGGGGAATCTCCTCCTCCGGCGAGGCCGCCTCCCGCGGGGGGTCCATCACTGGTGGGGTGAAGTCGGTCCTGCGCGGAAACAAGGACCGGACCACCCCATCCAGTAACGCCGGCTCGAGGGTCTCCGACAGTGGGGGACCATAGGGCCGCAGCTGGTTCCGCGCCACCTTGTACGGTCTCCCATATGGATCCCGGTCGAGACCCTCCAGCATCTCAGCTCTCGCCGAGTCCTTGGCGGCGCACATTTCCGACTTGAGGACCGTCTTTGCCTCTATGTAGGAAGTGTAGAGGCGGTCCTCCTCGGCCTGTGATCGGGTTGTGCGCCGCCGGCTCCGCGTATAGGCCCTCCTGGCCGCCACGCAGGCGGCCCGTAGCTCCGCCAGCCCCTCCGTCTACCAGTAAACGGCGCGACGGGGAGGCGGACGGCGAGACCGAGGCATGCTGGAGTTGCACACCTCGGTCAAGGACCCTCGGAGCTGGACCGCTGCGGCGTCAACGTCCACGGCGGCCTCCACAGGGGGCGAGAGCCAGTCCTGGAGGAACGCCGCCTCCAGGGCTGCCTCCCGGTCCAGGCGGGTGAGAGCCCACCGCGGGAAGGGGGTTCGGCCTGACCGCCGAGCCATACCACCCCGCGGGCCCTGGGTGGGGACTATGTCGAACCGCACATATCGGTGGTCCGACATGGTCTCCACCATCTCCACCCGCCAGTTCACGACGCGGGCGGCTAACACGGGGGTGGCGAACGAGACGTCAACCACCGACCCTCCCCGCTGCCGCACACACGTGTGAACCTGCCCCCTGTTTAGGAGGGACACACCGCACGAAGCCGCCCAAAATTCGGCGGCGCGTCCCCGGACGTTGCAAGAGGTGGCCGGGTTGCCCCAGGCCACCGACTTGGCGTTCAGGTCGCCCAACACGGCGACCTGGCGTGGCGCCGCCCTCCCGACGACTGCCGTAAGGACCTCGAGAAAATCCTCGAAGTCCCTTAGAGGGCGGTTTGGGGAGAAATACACCCCGACCAGGGCAATTTCTCCCCACGTGGCGGCCACGTATCCCGGTCCTCTCTCTAAAAGCGAGAGGGGAGGGGAGTCCGTGGCGGGCCGCGACACCAACGCCACCAAGCCGTCCCGATCACCCAGCCAACGGCCAGGGATCGAGTACGGCTCGGCGACCACCGCCAGGTCCACCAACCACTCGGCCATGGTCTGCATCAGCAGATCCTGGGCCGCTCTGCAGTGGTTGGTGTTCGCCTGGAGGATGCGATGTTCGACTCTATCCATTAATCGGACATCGCACCCTCCTCCTCAGGCAGAGCCAGGCCAGCAGCCACCGTAGTCCCAGTCTCTGGAACGACGGCGGTGGTAGCGGCAGGCCGGATCGTAGCCTGCGCTTTGCCCCTCTTTGGGGGAGGATTGCATTTCCTCCCCTTTGTAACGTGGCCGGCTGGGCGGCCACTGGCGGCACACACCGCGCAGTGCGGCGTGGCGGCCTTGCAGGAGGCGGCCTTGTGGTCGTCCTTGCCGCAGCGGTAGCAGCTGTCCGTCCTGTCGACGCTGGACGGACAGAGGGCCCGGGTGTGTCCGATGCCCAGGCACCTGTAGCAACGCAGAGGTTCGTCTGCGAGAGCCCGGACTACACCCGAGCTGAACCCTACGGCAAGCCGTCCCTTGGCGAGGACGGCTTTGGCCGCGGCGACTGGGCACTCCAGACGGATGGTGCCCATGCCGCCGCGGCCGGGCCTGATGCCCCGGCCTTGCACCGCTGCGACGCTACAACCACCTATCTCTGCGATCGCCGCCACCACCTCCTCTTTGGTGACTGAATCATCCAGATCAGTCACCTCTAAGGCCGCCGACTTTATTGGTCTGGCAACCTTGGCCGCGTCCGCAATGACCTCTTTCAGTTTGGTCGCAAAGAGGTCCGCGTTGGCCGCGCCTGCCGCTCCCGGGAACTCAAAAATTCGAGCCCCTGCTTGCGTCCTGCGGCACGACACCTTGCCGATCCCCAGTTTGGTGGGATCGGCATTGCTACGCGCCCGCATCATGATTGACGCGTAGGTTTCGCCCCGCTCCGCAGCCTCCGCGGTGAGAGTCACCACGACGGCTGCGGTCTTCGGTGGAACAAGTTTCTTCGCGCCGGCTGGGGGGGAGCCTTTCTCCTTCCCTTTCCCTTTTTCCTGGCCAGCCGACTGCGACTGGCTAGCAGGGGTGGTGGCAGGGACGGCAGGGACGGCAGGGACGGCCGCCGCCGTCTTTTTGCCCTTCCCCTTCCCCTTCCCCTTGACGACCTTCGTCCAGCTCTGCTGGTTGGTCGGGGTGGTGGAGGGTAGAAGGGCGTCCTCCGCCTGAGAGGGGGCCTCTTCTTGCTCGCGCAACTGACTTTGCCTCCTATCCGCCGCAAGCGGTGGTCGGTGGCTAACCTCCGGCATGAGCCTGTCCTCAATGCCTGCGAAGCAGGCTCTCACGAAGGCCCTCTCCTCACCCACGACCCTGCGGATGATATCCTCAAGGTCGTGGGGGAGGTCGGGGCCCCCTGCCGCATGACTCGGCTTAGATTGCGTTGGCCGGGCCGTGGCATCAGCCAGCTTCCGATGCAGCTGGCTGACTTCTGACTGCAGGCGATCTATTTTTGCCTGCATTTGCCGCGTTTCGTCAGTCGCCTGGCGCTGCACCAGCTCCCTGACGATGCCACGCATGCTGACGGCCCGGCACTTGAGGGACTTCTGGAAGGTCCCCTTCAAGTGCGAGGACTTGGAGGCGACCTCCACAATCCCCTCAACATCCTCCTGAGCCATCCGCTCGAGCTCCAACAATGAATTGTCCGTGTAGACGACGCGGGACGCGCCGTATCCGGCCTTGGCCCGGGCGATGCGCGCTTGCTGCTCCTTTGCAGCGACCTGCTCTTCTAGGTCGTCCTGGAGCTGCTCCCGCCGAGCCAAGTCCAACTGCCGTTGGGCGTCAGCTAGTCCCACGTCGTGGGTGCCCGCTTTCGGCTTTTTGGCCTTGTCCTTCTTTTTGCGCTCCTTCTCCGAACCCGAAACCGAGTTCGAGGAGCCATCGGACCCTCCCTTCAGGAAGGCCCTCCTCTTCAGCGATTGTGTGTCGACCTCCATTGACAACAACTCGTCCGCCATTTCATAGAAGCTAGCCGCAGACGTCGCGCGGCTAGCTTCTGACACCGTAGCGTCGGGGTGGCCCTGAGAAGGGCCTTTGGGTTGGCCCTGAGAAGGGCCTTTTGGTTGGCCCTGAGAAGGGCCTTTTGGTTGGCCCTGAGAAGGGCCTTTTGGTTGGCCCTGAGAAGGGCCTTTTGGTTGGCCCTGAGAAGGGCCTTTTGGTTGGCCCTGAGAAGGGCCTTTTGGTTGTTTGACGAAATGCCCGAGGGCATCCCGCAATGGCTTTGACATAGTCTCCGCAGTTCGATAGCAACAAGGCAAGATAAAATTCGCTTCGAGAGCACAGCGCACTTTAGCCGTCCCAGTTTGCCACTCCGTTACGGTGGTCAAACTGGGCCGTTTCCAGGGGACACTACGAGGAAGTATGCGCTGTGGGGGGTCCCCCAACCTAACCTAACCTTTTTTTTTTTTTTTTTTTTTTTTTTTTGATAACGCTGGAAAAAAATGCATTACGCATACCCGCCCATCGGGGGAATGGACGGGCTATGTGGGACTCCCCGAGCAAGCCCGGTATACCCACTAAAATAAACCAGCGCACTCCCGCATCGTCTTTATGGAGGAGGACTGGGAAACCGGCACAGCCTTTACGCCCAGTCCTCCGCCGACGAATGCCCACCACAATGGCGGGCCCCGCACGCCCCTCCCTCAGTGGAGGGGCCCGGGAATGACCGTGAGTGATCGGCCATTCCCGCCCGACGAGGGTGGTGATTGTGCAATGCAGACGACAGGCGCCCCCGCACCTGCCGCCCGCTAATCACCACCAGGGGGGTGGGCGCAGGCGATCGTACAACCGCCCTCTCCCACCCCCACCGCTGCCTCCTTTTGCGACATGGCGTCCTCGCAAAAGGAGGCAACCGCCGCCCAGGCCTCCCCGCTCCCCAGCATGGATTTACCACACCGGGAAGCGAGAGGACCTGCCAAACACCTCAGGGCACGGCGCAGCTACGCCCCCGCTGGGCACACCTAGACGGTGTGCCGCGCCGTACCCTCCACCGCACTGGACCTATTGGTCCCCTCCTATGCGGCATCTGGCCAGAATCCGCGAAGGCCAGATGCCGCCCTCCGCGTGTGCGGCGAAGCGTCGAGAACGACACTCCGCCGCCTCCACCAACCATTGACTTGTCCCTGCCGACCATCCCACGTCAAAAGAGGGTCGGCAACGACAAGTCACACCCTCCTCTTGGGCCCACCTCCCGCCCCCGAACCGCGGCCACCCCCACCCGCAGGAGAGATTCCGGGCTGCAGAGCCAGGTGCAGAGCGGGCAAAGCCCGGATGCAGAGCCGGGCAAAGCAGGGTGCAGAGCTGGTCAGTGCACTCGGGGAACTCAAACCGCACGAGTACCGAGTGCAAAGCCAGGTGCAGAGCGGGCAGAGCCGGTCACTGCAGAGCCGGGCAGTGCAGGGTGCAGAGCTGGGGTGCCCCGGGCGTTCCCCCCCACAGGGGAAGGCGGCCCGCCCAGAGGCAAGGAAGTGAGCCCCACCGCTTACCTACCAAACCTAACCTACCCCACCCACCCCAACCTACCTACCCAGCCTACCCCTTCGCCGCGTCTGGAGTGTCCTCTGCTATTCAGAGGAACACCCAGAGCGACGAGTCCCCCCCCTATCCCCCCCGTCAGATATTCGCCATCGCCAACAAGAACCCACGAATGGGAAGTTATTGACGGTGCCCAGGGTGCACCAGCCCAACGGGTTGCTCTTCTCCCCGGACGTATCCGAAAGAGACCAGCAACCAACTAGGCCAACGTGGAGGTTACCTGACCCGCACCCCAACCTAACCTAACCTAACCTTTTTTTTTTTTTTTTTTTTTTTTGATCTCGCTGGGAAAAAATGCATTACGCATACCCGCCCCTTGGGGGAATGGGGACGGGCTATGTGGGACTCCCCGGAATGTTCCGGTATACCCACTAAAATAACCCAGCGGCACTCCCGCATCGTCTGTTTGGAGGAGGACTGGGAAACTGGCACAGCCTTTACGCCCAGTCCTCCGCCGGCGACCGCCCGCCTTTACAGCGGGGCCTTCACGCCCCTCCCTTAGTGGAGGGGCCCGGGAATGACCACGTGCTCGGCCATTCCCGCCCGTCGAGGGTGGTGACTAGTGCAATGCAGACGACAGGCGCCCCCGCGCCTGTCGCCCGCTAGTCACCACCGGGAGGTGGGAGGAGACGGTCTTATAACCGCCTTCTCCCACCCCTTCTTCGTCTGCGGAGCGGCGGCGCGAGAGGATCATCCTCCCGCGCACGCTCCGCCGCCTCCTTTTGCGAAATCACGACCTCGCAAAAGGAGGCAACCGCCGCCCAGGCCTCCTCACTCCCCAGCATGGAGTTGACCACACTGGGAAGTGAGAGGTCCTGCCCAATCACAAAACTCAGGGCACGGCGCAGTTCAGCCCAGGCTGGGCACACCTCGAGGGTGTGCTGCGCCGTGTCCTCTGCCGCGCCGCAGTCGTGGCACGCCGGGGTTTCCTCCCTCCGGATCCGGTGCAGGTGCGTTCCGAAACAACCATGTCCGGACAACACCTGCACCAAACGGAATGAGAGGAAACCGTGGGGACGCTCGAGCCAGCCCTGCAAGACTGGACCGAGCGCGTCCAACGTCCGGCGTCCAAAGGCGGCGGTGGCGAGGTCCTCCGTCCAATGGAGGACGATAGCGTCCCTCGCCTCCCGCCGCACCGCCTCCCGCTCTTCCGCGGCGGGGCGCTCCCCGAGCGCCTTCCGCCGCGCCGTCCACTCGTACACTCTGGCGAGCACCCATGCCTCCAACTCCCAGGGAGGGGTGCCCGCCAGAGCGCACGCCGCCGAGAAACCCACCGAGCGGTAGGCCCTCGCCACCCGCAGTGCAATGGCCCTTTGGGGCCTGCGGATGGCGGTCGCGTTCTCCCTCCTGTGGAGGGAGTCCGCCCAGATGGGCGCCCCGTAGAGGGCCATACTCTTTAGGATGCCGGCATAGAGGCGCCGGCATCGATCCTTCGGCCCTCCCAAGTTTGGGAGGAGCCATGAGAGGGCGTCCGCGGCTTTCAGCAGGCGCGTCGACAGCCCGCTGAAGTGCGGGCCGAAGCGCCACCTGCTGTCTAGCACGAGGCCCAGATACTTCATCTGGGCCCCGACCCCTATCCGGACGCCCTCCACGACGATGTGGGCGTCTGGAGGGCAGCGCTGCCGAGGCCCGTGAAAGAACACGGCCTCGGTCTTGTTCAGCGCTACCCTCAATCCAAGCTGGCGGATCCTACCTGCCACCAAGGATCCGCCAGCCGAGGCCAAACAGGCCGCCTCCCCAAAGTCCCTCCCCCGGGCAACGAGGAGAGTGTCATCCGCGTAACAGATGACACTCGTGCCCTGGAGGAGGGTGCCCCGCAGGAGCCAGTCGAATGCGATGTTCCACAAGGGGGGCCCTAGCACCGACCCCTGTGGAACACCGCACTCCGCTCCGTAGCGCCTGATCCTGGCCGTCTTGTCCACCAGGAGGACCTCTCTGTCCTCCAGGTAGCTGGCCAGGATCGCCCGCAGATATGGAGGCACTCCGTGGTACCGGAGTGCCTCCAATATGGTCGAGTGGGGCACGGAGTTGAAGGCGTTGGCAATGTCGAACGACACCGCCAACACTCCGTCCCCCGACTCGACCGCCTCCTGCACGTGGCCCCTGAGTAGGGCCAACGCGTCGACCGTCGAACGCCCTCGGCGAAAACCGAATTGGGCGTCCGACAGGTCAGGCCCTACCTCCCGCAACAAGCTATTTAGCCGGGTGGCGATGATCCCCTCGAACAATTTACCGACCTCATCGAGCAGAACGATGGGCCGGTATGCCGAGGGGGAGTCCACCGGGCGTCCCTCCTTCCGAAGGAGGCACAGCTGCCCCTCCTTCCACAGTTTCGGGTACCTCCCAGCCGTAAGACACGCGCTGAAGAGGTCCCGAAACCTGTCCTCCATGAGGGACGCCGCGATGGCAACCACCCGTGCGGGGACGCCATCTGGTCCAGGGGCCGTCTTCTTCGCGCGGAGGGACAGAACCCCCGCGCGAAGTTCCTCCACCGATACTGGAGGGACCTCCTCCTCCGGCGAAGCCACCACCCCCCCCAGTGGGGGGTTCATTGTTGGTGGGGCGAGGTCGGTCCTGCGCGGAAACAGTGACCGCACCACCCCATCCAGCAACGCCGGCTCCAGGGTCTCCGTGACTGGGGGACCAAAGGGGCGCAGTTGGTTCCGCGCCGCCTTATATGGCCTCCCAAACGGATCCCTGTCGAGGCCCTCCAGCATCTCGGCCCTCGCCGAGTCCTTGGCGGCGCACATAGCCGCCTTGAGGACCGTCTTTGCCTCTATATAAGAGGCGTAGAGGCGGTCCTCCCCGGCCTGAGACCGGGTAGTGCGCCGCCGACTCCGCGTGTAGGCCCTCCTGGCCGCCACGCAGGTGGCCCGTAGCCCCGCCAGCTCCTCCGACCACCAGTACACGGCGCGACGGGGAGGCGGACGGCGTGACCGAGGCATGCTGGCGTTGCACACCTCGGTCAGGGACGCCCTGAGCTGGACCGCCACGCGGTCCACGTCCAGGACCGGCTCGACAGGGGGTGAGAGCCAGTCCTGGAGAAAGGCTGCCTCATTGGCTGCCTCCCGGTCCAGGCGGGTGAGAGCCCACCGCGGGAAGGGAGATTGGCCATTGCGGCCCGTCCCCCCCCGGGGGCCGGTGGAGATGTCGAACCGCACGTATCGGTGGTCCGACAAAGTCTCCACCGTCTCCACCCGCCAGTTCACAACGCGGGCGGCCAGGGCAGGGGTGGCAAACGAGACGTCTACCACCGATCCTCCCCGTTGCCGCACACACGTGTGGACCGCCCCCCTGTTGAGGAGGGACACGCCGCACGAGGCCGCCCAAAATTCGACGGCGCGTCCCCGGACGTTGCAGGAGGCAGCCGGGTTGCCCCAAGCGGTGGTCGGTGGCTTACCTCCGGCATGAGCCTGTCCTCAATGCCTGCGAAGCAGGCTCTCACGAAGGCCCTCTCCTCACCCACGACCCTGCGGATGATATCCTCAAGGTCGTGGGGGAGGTCGGGGCCCCCTGCCGCATGACTCGGCTTAGATTGCGTTGGCCGGGCCGTGGCTTCAGCCAGCTTCCGATGCAGCTGGCTGACTTCTGACTGCAGGCGATCGATTTTCGCCTGCATTTGCCGCGTTTCGTCAGTCGCCTGGCGCTGCACCAGCTCGCTGACGATGCCACGCATGCTGACGGCCCGGCACTTGAGGGACTTTTGGAAGGTCCCCTTCAAGTGCGAGGACTTGGAGGCGACCTCCACAATCCCCTCCACATCCTCCTGAGCCATGCGCTCCAGCTCCAACAACGAACTCTCCGTGTACACGACGCGGGACGCGCCGTATCCAGCCTTGGCCCGGGCGATGCGCGCTTGCTGCTCCTTTGCAGCGACCTGCTCTTCTAGGTCGTCCTGGAGCTGCTCCCGCCGAGCCAAGTCCAACTGTCGTTGGGCGTCAGCTAGTCCCACGTCGTGGGTTCCCGCTTTCAACCTAACCTAACCGTTTTTTTTTTTTTTTTTTTTTTTTTTTTTTTTTTTGATCACGCTGGGAAAAAATGCATTACGCATACCCGCCCATTGGGGGAATGGGCGGGCTATGTGGGACTCCCCGGGCAAGCCCGGTATACCCACTAAAATAACCCAGCGGCACTCCCGCTTCGTCCGAATGGCGGAGGACTGGGAAACTGGCACAGCCTTTACGTCCAGTCCTCCGCCGACGACTGCCCGCCTTTACGGCAGGCCCCGCACGCCCCTCCGTGTGGAGGGGCCCGGGAATGACCGTGAGTGCTCGGCCATTCCCGTCTGACGAGGGTGGTGACTGTGCAATGCAGACGAGAGGCGCCCCCGCGCCTGTCGCCCGCTAGTCACCACCAGGAGGTGGGAGGAGACGGTCGTATAACCGCCTTCTCCCACCCCTTCTTCGCCTGCGGAGCGGCGCAGCGAGAGGATCGTCCTCCCGCGCCCGCTCCGCCGCCTCCTTTTGCGACATGACATCCTCGCAAAAGGAGGCAACCGCCGCCCAGGCCTCCTCGCTCCCCAGCATGGAGTTGACCACGCCGGGAAGCGAGAGGTCCTGCCCGACTACTCCAATGAGTTCACGGCGCAGCTCGGCCCAGGCCGGGCACACCTCCAGGGTGTGCTGCGCCGTGTCCTCCGCCGCGCCGCAGTCGTGGCACGCCGGGGTTTCCTCCCTCCGGATCCGGTGCAGGTGCGTTCCGAAACAACCATGTCCGGACAACACCTGCACCAAACGGAACGAGAGGAAACCGTGTGGCCGCTCGAGCCAGCCCTGCAGGACTGGACCGAGCGCGTCCAGCGTCCGGCGCCCAAACGTGGCGGTGGCGAGGTCTGCGGTCCAATGGAGGACGATGGCTTCCCTCGCCTCCCGCCGCACGGCCTCCCGCTCTTCCGCGGCGGGGCGCTCACCTAGCGCCTTACGCCGCGCTGACCATTCGTACACTTTGGCGAGCACCCAAGCCTCCAATTCCCAGGGAGGGGTGCCCGCCAGAGCGCACGCAGCCGCAAAGCCCACCGACCGGTAGGTCCTCGCCACCCGCTGTGCGATGGCCCTCTGGGGCCCGCGGATGGCGGTCGCGTTCTCCCTCCTGCGGAGGGAGTCCGCCCAAATCGGCGCCCCATAGAGGGCCATACTCTTCAAGATGCCGGCGTATAAGCGCCGGCACCGCTCCTTGGGCCCGCCCAGGTTCGGGAGGAGCCACGAGAGGGCATCGGCGGCCTTCAGCAGGCGCGTCGACAGCCCGCTGAAGTGTGCGCTGAAGCGCCACCTGCTGTCTAGCAGGAGGCCCAGATATTTCATCTGGGTCCCGACCGCAATCCTGACGCCCTCCACGACTATGTGGGCGTCAGGCGGGTAGCGCTGCCGAGGCCCGTGGAAGAACACGGCCTCGGTCTTGTGCAGCGCCACCTGCAGTCCCAGCTGGCGGATCCTTCCGGCGACCAAAGATCCGCCAGCCGATGCCAGACAGGCCGCCTCCCTAAAGTCCTTCCCCCGGGCAACGAGCAGTGTGTCGTCCGCGTAGCAGATGACGCTCGTCCCCCGGAGGAGGGCTCCCCGCAAGAGCCAGTCGAAACCGATGTTCCACAGGGGTGGGCCTAGGACCGACCCCTGCGGAACACCGGACTCCGCGCCGTACCTCCTGACCGTCGCCGTCTTGTCCACAAGGAGGACCTCGCGGTCCTCCAAGTAGCTGGCCAGGAGGTCCCGCAGGTATTGGGGCACTCCGTGATACCGAAGCGCCTCCAATATCGTCGAGTGCGGCACGGAGTTGAAGGCGTTGGCGATGTCGAACGAGACCGCCAACACCCCCTCCCCCGACCCCACTGCCTCTTGCACCTGGGCCTTGAGCAGGGCCAAGGCGTCGACCGTCGAACGCCCACGTCGAAACCCGAACTGGGCGTCCGACAGGTCTGGCCCCACCCCCCGCAGATGGCTGTTGAGCCGGTCGGCGACGATCCCCTCGAACATTTTACCGACCTCATCGAGAAGAACGATGGGCCGGTATGCCGAGGGGGAGTCCACCGGGCGTCCCTCCTTGCGGAGGAGGCACAGCTGCCCCTCCCGCCACAGTTTCGGGAACCTCCCAGCCGTAAAGCACGCGCTGAAGAGTTCCCGAAACCTGTCCTGCATCTGAGAGGCAGCTATTGCCGCCACCCGTGCAGGGACGCCGTCCGGCCCAGGGGCCGTCTTCTTCGCTCGGAGGCGGAGAATCCCCTCGCGAATCTCATCCGCCGTCACCGGGGGAATCTCCTCCTCCGGCGAGGCCGCCTCCCGCGGGGGGTCCATCACTGGTGGGGTGAAGTCGGTCCTGCGCGGAAACAAGGACCGGACCACCCCATCCAGTAACGCCGGCTCGAGGGTCTCCGACAGTGGGGGACCATAGGGCCGCAGCTGGTTCCGCGCCACCTTGTACGGTCTCCCATATGGATCCCGGTCGAGACCCTCCAGCATCTCGGCTCTCGCCGAGTCCTTGGCGGCGCACATTTCCGACTTGAGGACCGTCTTTGCCTCTATGTAGGAAGCGTAGAGGCGGTCCTCCTCGGCCTGTGATCGGGTTGTGCGCCGCCGGCTCCGCGTAAAGGCCCTCCTGGCCGCCACGCAGGCGGCCCGTAGCTCCGCCAGTCCCTCCGTCCACCAGTAAACGGCGCGACGGGGAGGCGGACGGCGAGACCGAGGCATGCTGGAGTTGCACACCTCGGTCAAGGACCCTCGGAGCTGGACCGCTGCGGCGTCAACGTCCACGGCGGCCTCCACAGGGGGCGAGAGCCAGTCCTGGAGGAACGCCGCCTCCAGGGCTGCCTCCCGGTCCAGGCGGGTGAGAGCCCACCGCGGGAAGGGGGTTCGGCCTGACCGCCAAGCCATACCACCCCGCGGGCCCTGGGTGGGGACTATGTCGAACCGCACATATCGGTGGTCCGACATGGTCTCCACCATCTCCACCCGCCAGTTCACGACGCGGGCGGCTAACACGGGGGTGGCGAACGAGACGTCAACCACCGACCCTCCCCGCTGCCGCACACACGTGTGAACCTGCCCCCTGTTTAGGAGGGACACACCGCACGAAGCCGCCCAAAATTCGGCGGCGCGTCCCCGGACGTTGCAAGAGGTGGCCGGGTTGCCCCAGGCCACCGACTTGGCGTTCAGGTCGCCCAACACGGCGACCTGGCGTGGCGCCGCCCTCCCGACGACTGCCGTAAGGACCTCGAGAAAATCCTCGAAGTCCCTTAGAGGGCGGTTTGGGGAGAAATACACCCCGACCAGGGCAATTTCTCCCCACGTGGCGGCCACGTATCCCGGTCCTCTCTCTAAAAGCGAGAGGGGAGGGGAGTCCGTGGCGGGCCGCGACACCAACGCCACCAAGCCGTCCCGATCACCCAGCCAACGGCCAGGGATCGAGTACGGCTCGGCGACCACCACCAGGTCCACCAACCACTCGGCCATGGTCTGCATCAGCAGATCCTGGGCCGCTCTGCAGTGGTTGGTGTTCGCCTGGAGGATGCGATGTTCGACTCTATCCATTAATCGGACATCGCACCCTCCTCCTCAGGCAGAGCCAGGCCAGCAGCCACCGTAGTCCCAGTCTCTGGAACGACGGCGGTGGTAGCGGCAGGCCGGATCGTAGCCTGCGCTTTGCCCCTCTTTGGGGGAGGATTGCATTTCCTCCCCTTTGTAACGTGGCCGGCTGGGCGGCCACTGGCGGCACACACCGCGCAGTGCGGCGTGGCGGCCTTGCAGGAGGCGGCCTTGTGGTCGTCCTTGCCGCAGCGGTAGCAGCTGTCCGTCCTGTCGACGCTGGACGGACAGAGGGCCCGGGTGTGTCCGATGCCCAGGCACCTGTAGCAACGCAGAGGTTCGTCTGCGAGAGCCCGGACTACACCCGAGCTGAACCCTACGGCAAGCCGTCCCTTGGCGAGGACGGCTTTGGCCGCGGCGACTGGGCACTCCAGACGGATGGTGCCCATGCCGCCGCGGCCGGGCCTGATGCCCCGGCCTTGCACCGCTGCGACGCTACAACCACCTATCTCTGCGATCGCCGCCACCACCTCCTCTTTGGTGACTGAATCATCCAGATCAGTCACCTGTAAGGCCGCCGACTTTATTGGTCTGGCAACCTTGGCCGCGTCCGCAATGACCTCTTTCAGTTTGGTCGCAAAGAGGTCCGCGTTGGCCGCGCCTGCCGCTCCCGGGAACTCAAAAATTCGAGCCCCTGCTTGCGTCCTGCGGCACGACACCTTGCCGATCCCCAGTTTGGTGGGATCGGCATTGCTACGCGCCCGCATCATGATTGACGCGTAGGTTTCGCCCCGCTCCGCAGCCTCCGCGGTGAGAGTCACCACGACGGCTGCGGTCTTCGGTGGAACAAGTTTCTTCGCGCCGGCTGGGGGGGAACCTTTCCCCTTCCCTTTCCCCTTTTCCTGGCCAGCCGACTGCGACTGGCTAGCAGGGGTGGTGGCAGGGACGGCAGGGACGGCCGCCGTCGTCTTTTTGCCCTTCCCCTTCCCCTTCCCCTTGACGACCTTCGTCCAGCTCTGCTGGTTGGTCGGGGTGGTGGAGGGTAGAAGGGCGTCTTCCGCCTGAGAGGGGGCCTCTTCTTGCTCGCGCAACTGACTTTGCCTCCTATCCGCCGCAAGCGGTGGTCGGTGGCTAATCTCCGGCATGAGCCTGTCCTCAATGCCTGCGAAGCAGGCTCTCACGAAGGCCCTCTCCTCACGCACGACCCTACGGATGATATCCTCAAGGTCGTGGGGGAGGTCGGGGCCCCCTGCCGCATGGCTCGGCTTAGATTGCGTTGGCCGGGCCGTGGCTTCAGCCAGCTTCCGATGCAGCTGGCTGACTTCTGACTGCAGGCGATCGATTTTCGCCTGCATTTGCCGCGTTTCGTCAGTCGCCTGGCGCTGCACCAGCTCGCTGACGATGCCACGCATGCTGACGGCCCGGCACTTGAGGGACTTTTGGAAGGTCCCCTTCAAGTGCGAGGACTTGGAGGCGACCTCCACAATCCCCTCAACATCCTCCTGAGCCATCCGCTCCAGCTCCAACAACGAATTCTCCGTGTACACGACGCGGGACGCGCCGTATCCAGCCTTGGCCCGGGCGATGCGCGCTTGCTGCTCCTTTGCAGCGACCTGCGCTTCAAGGTCTTCCTGGAGCTGCTCCCGCCGAGCCAAGTCCAACTGTCGTTGGGCGTCAGCTAGTCCCACGTCGTGGGTGCCCGCTTTCGGCTTTTTGGCCTTGGCCTTCGATTTGTGCCCCTTGTCCGAACCCGAAACAGAGTTCGAGGAGCCACCGGACCCTCCCTTCAGGAAGGCCCTCCTCTTCAGCGATTGTGTGTCGACCTCCATCGACAACAACTCGTCCGCCATTTCGTAGAAGCTAGCCGCAGACGTCGCGCGGCTAGCCTCTGACACCGTAGCGTCGGGGTGGCCCTGAGAAGGGCCTTTGGGTTGGCCCTGAGAAGGGCCTTTGGGTTGGCCCTGAGAAGGGCCTTTTGGTTGGCCCTGAGAAGGGCCTTTTGGTTGGCCCTGAGAAGGGCCTTTTGGTTGGCCCTGAGAAGGGCCTTTTGGTTGGCCCTGAGAAGGGCCTTTTTTGCTGACGAAATGCCCGAGGGCATCCCGCGGTGGTAAAGACATATTAAAATTCTCCGTTCAGCTCGAAAGCAACAAGGCAATAAGATAGTATTCGCTTCGAGAGCACAGCGCACTTTAGCCGTCCCAGTTTGCCACTCCGTTACGGTGGTCAAACTGGGCCGTTTCCAGGGGACACTACGAGGAAGTATGCGCTGTGGGGGGTCCCCCACCCCAACCTAACCTAACCTTTTTTTTTTTTTTTTTTGATCACGCTGGGAAAAAATGCATTACGCATACCCGCCCCTTGGGGGAATGGGGACGGGCTATGTGGGACTCCCCGGAATGTTCCGGTATACCCACTAAAATAACCCAGCGGCACTCCCGCATCGTCTGTTTGGAGGAGGACTGGGAAACTGGCACAGCCTTTACGCCCAGTCCTCCGCCGACGACCGCCCGCCTTTACAGCGGGGCCTTCACGCCCCTCCCTTAGTGGAGGGGCCCGGGAATGACCACGTGCTCGGCCATTCCCGCCCGTCGAGGGTGGTGGCTAGTGCAATGCAGACGACAGGCGCCCCCGCGCCTGTCGCCCGCTAGTCACCACCGGGAGGTGGGAGGAGCCGGTCTTATAACCGCCTTCTCCCACCCCTTCTTCGTCTGCGGAGCGGCGGCGCGAGAGGATCGTCCTCCCGCGCACGCTCCGCCGCCTCCTTTTGCGAAATCACGACCTCGCAAAAGGAGGCAACCGCGGCCCAGGCCTCCTCACTCCCCAGCATGGAGTTGACCACACTGGGAAGTGAGAGGTCCTGCCCAATCACATCTATCAGGGCACGGCGCAGCTCTGCCCAGGCTGGGCACACCTCGAGGGTGTGCTGCGCCGTGTCCTCCGCAGCGCCACAGTCGTGGCACCCCGGGGTTTCCTCCCTCCGGATCCGATGCAGGTGCGTTCCGAAACACCCATGTCCGGACAACACCTGCACTAGACGGAACGAGAGGAAACCGTGGGGTCGCTCGAGCCAGCCCTGCAGGGCTGGACCGAGCGCGTCCAGCGTACGACGGCCAAAGGTGGCGGAGGCGAGGTCCTCCGTCCAATGGAGGACGATGGCGTCCCTCGCCTCCCGCCGCACGGCCTCCCTCTCTTCAGGGGCGGGGCGCTCTCCGAGCGCCTTCCGCCGCGCCGTCCAATCGTACACTCTGGCGAGCACCCATGCCTCCAACTCCCAGGGAGGGGTGCCCGCCAGAGCGCACGCCGCAGAAAAGCCCACTGAGCGGTAGGCCCTCGCCACCCGCAGTGCAATAGCCCTTTGGGGCTTGCGGATGGCGGTTGCATTCTCCCTCCTGTGGAGGGAGTCCGCCCAGATGGGTGCGCCGTAGAGCGCCATGCTCCGCAGGATGCCGGCATACAATCGCCGGCACCGTGCACTGGGCCCCCCGAGGTTGGGGAGGAGCCATGAGAGGGCGTCCGCGGCCTTCAGCAGGCGCGTCGACAGCCCGCTAAAGTGCGGGCCGAAGCGCCACCTGCTGTCCAGCACTAGGCCCAGATATTTCATCTGGGCCTTCACCTCAATTCTGACGCCCTCTACGACTATGTGGCCGTCGGGAGGGCAGCGCTGCCGAGGCCCGTGGAAGAACACGGCCTCGGTCTTGTTCAGCGCCACCCTCAATCCTAGCTGGCGGATCCTCTCTGCCACCAAGGATCCGCCAGCCGAGGCCAAACAGGCCGCCTCCCCAAAGTCCCTCCCCCGGGCAACGAGGAGAGTGTCATCTGCGTAACAGATGACACTCGTGCCCTGGAGGAGGGTGCCCCGCAGGAGCCAGTCGAATGCGATGTTCCACAAGGGGGGCCCTAGCACCGACCCCTGTGGAACACCGCACTCCGCTCCGTAGCGCCTGATCCTGGCCGTCTTGTCCACCAGGAGGACCTCTCTGTCCTCCAGGTAGCTGGCCAGGATCGCCCGCAGATATGGAGGCACTCCATGGTACCGGAGTGCCTCCAATATGGTCGAGTGGGGCACGGAGTTGAAGGCGTTGGCAATGTCAAACGACACCGCCAACACTCCGTCCCCCGACTCGACCGCCTCCTGCACGTGGCCCCTGAGTAGGGCCAACGCGTCGACCGTCGAACGCCCTCGGCGAAAACCGAATTGGGCGTCCGACAGGTCAGGCCCTACCTCCCGCAACTGGCTATTTAGCCGGGTGGCGATGATCCCCTCGAACAATTTACCGACCTCATCGAGCAGAACGATGGGCCGGTATGCCGAGGGGGAGTCCACCGGGCGTCCCTCCTTCCGAAGGAGGCACAGCTGCCCCTCCTTCCACAGTTTCGGAAACCTCCCAGCCGTAAGACACGCGCTGAAGAGGTCCCGAAACCTATCCTCCATGAGGGACGCCGCGATGGCAACCACCCGTGCGGGGACGCCATCTGGCCCAGGGGCCGTCTTCTTCGCGCGGAGGGACAGAACCCCCGCGCGAACTTCCTCCACCGATACTGGAGGGACCTCCTCCTCCGGCGAAGCCACCACCCCCCCCAGTGGGGGATTCATCGTTGGTGGGGTGAACTCGGTCCTGCGCGGAAACAGTGACCGAACCACCCCATCCAGCAACGCCGGCTCCAGGGTCTCCGTAATGGGGGGACCAAAGGGGCGCAGTTGGTTCCGCGCCGCCTTATATGGCCTCCCAAACGGATCCCTGTCGAGGCCCTCCAGCATCTCGGCCCGCGCCGAGTCCTTGGCGGCGCACATAGCCGCCTTGAGGACCGTCTTTGCCTCTAGATAAGAGGCGTAGAGGCGGTCCTCCCCGGCCTGAGACCGGGTAGTGCGCCGCCGACTCCGCGTGTAGGCCCTCCTGGCCGCCACGCAGAACCTAACCTTTTTTTTTTTTTTTTTTGATCTCGCTGGGAAAAAATGCATTACGCATACCCGCCCCTTGGGGGAATGGGGACGGGCTATGTGGGACTCCCCGGGCCAGACAAGCCCGGTATACCCACTAAAATAACCCAGCGGCACTCCCGCATCGTCTGTTTGGAGGAGGACTGGGAAACTGGCACAGCCTTTACGCCCAGTCCTCCGCCGACGACCGCCCGCCTTTACAGCGGGGCCTTCACGCCCCTCCCTTAGTGGAGGGGCCCGGGAATGACCACGTGCTCAGCCATTCCCGCCCGACGAGGGTGGTGACTCGTGCAATGCGGACGAGAGGCGCCCCCGCGCCTGTCGCCCGCTAGTCACCACCAGGTGGTGGGAGGAGACGATCGTACAACCGCCTTCTCCCACCCCTTCTTCGCCTGCGGAGCGGCGGCGCGAGAGGGTCATCCTCCCGCGCACGCTCCGCCGCCTCCTTTTGCGAAATCACGACCTCGCAAAAGGAGGCAACCGCCGCCCAGGCCTCCTCACTCCCCAGCATGGAGTTGACCACACTGGGAAGTGAGAGGTCCTGCCCAATCACAAAACTCAGGGCACGGCGCAGCTCAGCCCAAGCCGGGCACACCTCGAGGGTGTGCTGCGCCGTGTCCTCCGCAGCGCCACAGTCGTGGCACCCCGGGGTTTCCTCCCTCCGGATCCGATGCAGGTGCGTTCCGAAACACCCATGTCCGGACAACACCTGCACTAGACGGAACGAGAGGAAACCGTGGGGTCGCTCGAGCCAGCCCTGCAGGGCTGGACCGAGCGCGTCCAGCGTACGACGGCCAAAGGTGGCGGAGGCGAGGTCCTCCGTCCAATGGAGGACGATGGCGTCCCTCGCCTCCCGCCGCACGGCCTCCCTCTCTTCAGGGGCGGGGCGCTCCCCGAGCGCCTTCCGCCGCGCCGTCCAATCGTACACTCTGGCGAGCACCCATGCCTCCAACTCCCAGGGAGGGGTGCCCGCCAGAGCGCACGCCGCAGAAAAGCCCACTGAGCGGTAGGCCCTCGCCACCCGCAGTGCAATAGCCCTTTGGGGCTTGCGGATGGCGGTTGCATTCTCCCTCCTGTGGAGGGAGTCCGCCCAGATGGGTGCGCCGTAGAGCGCCATGCTCCGCAGGATGCCGGCATACAATCGCCGGCACCGTGCACTGGGCCCCCCGAGGTTGGGGAGGAGCCATGAGAGGGCGTCCGCGGCCTTCAGCAGGCGCGTCGACAGCCCGCTAAAGTGCGGGCCGAAGCGCCACCTGCTGTCCAGCACTAGGCCCAGATATTTCATCTGGGCCTTCACCTCAATTCTGACGCCCTCTACGACTATGTGGCCGTCGGGAGGGCAGCGCTGCCGAGGCCCGTGGAAGAACACGGCCTCGGTCTTGTTCAGCGCCACCCTCAATCCTAGCTGGCGGATCCTCTCTGCCACCAAGGATCCGCCAGCCGAGGCCAAACAGGCCGCCTCCCCAAAGTCCCTCCCCCGGGCAACGAGGAGAGTGTCATCTGCGTAACAGATGACACTCGTGCCCTGGAGGAGGGTGCCCCGCAGGAGCCAGTCGAATGCGATGTTCCACAAGGGGGGCCCTAGCACCGACCCCTGTGGAACACCGCACTCCGCTCCGTAGCGCCTGATCCTGGCCGTCTTGTCCACCAGGAGGACCTCTCTGTCCTCCAGGTAGCTGGCCAGGATCGCCCACAGATATGGAGGCACTCCGTGGTACCGGAGTGCCTCCAATATGGTCGAGTGGGGCACGGAGTTGAAGGCGTTGGCGATGTCGAACGACACCGCCAACACTCCGTCCCCCGACTCGAACGCCTCCTGCACATGGCCCCTGAGTAGGGCCAACGCGTCGACCGTCGAACGCCCACGTCGAAAACCGAACTGGGCGTCCGACAGGTCAGGCCCTACCTCCCGCAACTGGCTATTTAGCCGGGTGGCGATGATCCCCTCGAACAATTTACCGACCTCATCGAGCAGAACGATGGGCCGGTATGCCGAGGGGGAGTCCACCGGGCGTCCCTCCTTCCGGAGCAGGCAAAGCTGCCCCTCCTTCCACTGTTTCGGGAACCTCCCAGCCGTAAGGCACGCGCTGAAGAGGTCCCGAAACCTGTCCTCCATGTGGGACGCCGCGATGGCCACCACCCGTGCGGGGACGCCATCCGGTCCAGGGGCCGTCTTCTTCGCGCGGAGGGACAGAACCCCCGCGCGAAGTTCCTCCACCGATACTGGAGGGACCTCCTCCTCCGGCGAAGCCACCACCCCCCCCGGTGGGGGGTTCATTGTTGGTGGGGCGAAGTCGGTCCTGCGCGGAAACAGTGACCGAACCACCCCATCCAGCAACGCCGGCTCCAGGGTCTCCGTGACTGGGGGACCAAAGGGGCGCAGTTGGTTCCGCGCCGCCTTATATGGCCTCCCAAACGGATCCCTGTCGAGGCCCTCCAGCATCTCGGCCCGCGCCGAGTCCTTGGCGGCGCACATAGCCGCCTTGAGGACCGTCTTTGCCTCTAAATAAGAGGCGTAGAGGCGGTCCTCCCCGGCCTGAGACCGGGTAGTGCGCCGCCGACTCCGCGTGTAGGCCCTCCTGGCCGCCACGCAGGTGGCCCGTAGCCCTGCCAGCTCCTCCGACCACCAGTAAACGGCGCGACGGGGAGCCGGCCGGCGTGACCGAGGCATGCTGGCGTTGCACACCTCGGTCAGGGACGCCCTGAGCTGGACCGCCACGCGGTCCACGTCCAGGACCGGCTCGACAGGGGGTGAGAGCCAGTCCTGGAGAAAGGCTGCCTCCTTGGCTGCCTCCCGGTCCAGGCGGGTGAGAGCCCACCGCGGGAAGGGAGATTGGCCAGCGCGGCCTGTCCCCTCCCGGGGGCCGGTGGAGATGTCGAACCGCACGTACCGGTGGTCCGACAAAGTCTCCACCGTCTCCACCCGCCAGTTCACAACGCGGGCGGCCAGGGCAGGGGTGGCAAACGAGACGTCTACCACCGATCCTCCCCGTTGCCGCACACACGTGTGGACCGCCCCCCTGTTGAGGAGGGACACGCCGCACGAGGCCGCCCAGAGTTCGACGGCGCGTCCCCAGACGTTGCAGGAGGCAGCCGGGTTGCCCCAAGCCTCCGACTTGGCGTTCAGGTCGCCCAATATGGCGACCCGGCGTGGTGCCGCCCTCCCGGCGACTGCCGTTAGGATTTCGAGGAAGTCCTCGAAATCCCTTAGAGGGCGGTTTGGGGAGAAATAGACCCCGACCAATCCAACTAATCCGACCAATCCAAGTCCACCAACCACTCAGCCACGGTCTGGATCAGCAGATCCTGAGCCGCTCTGCAGTGGTTGGTGTTCGCCTGGAGGATGCGATGTTCGACTGGCATTAATCGGACATCGCACCCCCCTCCTCCTCAGCCAGGCCGGCAGCAGCCGGAAGGCCATCTTCCGCCACGGCGGAGGTAGCGGCAGGCCTTCTCGGCGCCTGTGCTCTTCCCTTCTTGGGGGGAGGATTGCACATCCTCCCCTGCATCATGTGCCCTGCCGGGCGGCCAGCGGCGGCACAGACTGCGCAGTGCGGCTTGGCGGCCTCGCACGAGGCGGACTTGTGGCCCTCCTTGCCGCAGCGGTAGCAGCTCTCTGTCCGGTCCACGGTGGACGGACAGAGGGGCCGGGTGTGCCCAACTCCGAAGCACTTGTAGCACCGCAAGGGCTGCGCCACAAGTGCCCGGACCGCACCCGAGCTGAAGCCCACGTTGAGCCGTCCTTTATCAAGGACGGCTTTGGCAGCGGCGACTGGGCACTCCATGCGGATGGTGCCCATGCCGCCGCGGCCGGACCTGATATCCCGGGCTCGTACCGCCGCGACGCCACAGCCCCCTACAGCTGCGACCGCCGCCACCACCTCCTCCTTGGTGACCGAGTCATCCAAGTCGGTCACCTCGATGGCCGCGGTCTTCACCGGCCTGGCCACCTTGGCCGCATCTGCGATGACCTCTTGCAGCTTAGCTGCGAAGAGGTCCGCATTTTTGCCACCTTCGGCCCCTGGGAACTCGAAGAGGCGTCCCCCAGCCTGGGTCCGGCGACAGGAGACCTTGCCGATCCCCAGTTTTGTGGGATCGGCATTGGCACGCGCCCGCATCATTACGGACGCGTAGGTCTCCCCCCGCTCCACAGCCTCCGCGGTGAGTGTCACCACGACGGCTGCGGTCTTGGGAGGAACTAAGTTCCTCTTGCCGGCTGGGGGCGAACTCTTTCCCCTTCCCTTTCCCTTGTCGGTCGCCTGCGACTGGCTGGGAGGGGTGGTGGCGGAGACGGCTGGGGTCCTCCTCCCTCTGGGAAGTCGGCTTCGGCTTGCCAGACCGCTTGTCTGCGGCAAGTGGCAGCCGGTAGCTCCTTTCGGGCAGGAGCCGGTCCTCTATGCCTGCCAGGCAGGCCCTCGTGAAGGCCCTCTCCTCCATCACAACCTTGCGGATGATATCCTCAAGGCCGGAGGAGGAGGAGGGGCCCTCTGCCGCAGGTCTCGGCTCAGCCTGGGTTGGCCGGGCCGTGGCCTCGGCCAGCTTCTGATGAAGCTGGCTGACCTCCGTCTGCAGGCGATCGACCCTCGCCTGCAGTTGCCGCGTCTCGTCGGTCGCCTGCCTCTGCACAAGCTCCGCAATGATGCCGCGCATGCTCGCGGCCCGGCATTTAAGGGCCTTCTGGAAGGTACCCTTTAACTTGGAGGACTTGGAAGCGACCTCCAAGATCCCGTCTTGGTCCTCCACAGCCAACCGCTCCAGCTCCTGTAGGGAGTGGTCCGCGTACAGAACGACAGACGCGCCGTACCCGGACTTGGCACGAGCAAGGCGCGCCTGCCGCTCCTTGGCAGCAACCTGCTCCTCCAGGTCCTGCTGGTACTGCTCCCGCCGAGCTAGGTCCAATTGGCGTTGGGCGTCTTCCAGACCCACGTCGTGGGTATCCGCCGTCACCTTCTTGGCCTTAGCCCTCCTCGAAGGCTCCTTCGCCGAACCCGAGCCCGAGGAGCCATCCGACGCTTCCTTCAATTCAATTCAATTCAATTCAATTCAATTTTATTCATTTACAATATACATTGTGTTCGAAATTTTAACATCATAAAACATAACAATAAAATTAAAAGTAAACACTAAGCTTAAATCAAATTCATTAGATAACATGCAGACATAAGTAATAATACGATTACAATTAATTAATTGGTAATTGACAACACAAAAATAACACAAACCTATAATTCATCTACAGAGTATAGACATTTTTCCAAAAGAAATACCTTGAGCTTTGCTTTGAAGGAGCCTGTATACAAAATGCTTTTCAAGTCAAGAGGTAATCTATTAAACACTTTAACGGCCTGATATTGTGGACTATGTTTAGCAATTCCAAATTGAGGCACTAATTTATTTCCAAAGTCTTTCCTTCGTGTATTTTCCCTAACCTGCCTATTTTCACTGTTTCGAAGTTATAAATGTATTTTTTAAAGGTGCTTAATAGAACTAATATGTATAGGCTAGGGACTGTCAGAATGCCAAGTTCTTTAAAAAATGGTCTACAGCTCTCCCATTGAGGAATGCGGACAATAGTACGAATCGCCCTTTTTTTCAGGAAGTATCGCTTCCGCGATCGCGACCGTGACCGAGAGTAATCGGTCGTCTTCGCGCTAGCGTTCGACGCAACGAACTCGCTCTCGGAATCCGACTCGTCTACCCTACCTTCGTAGAAGGCTCTGCCTTCTGCCGACGCTGAAGCGTCGCGGTGGCCCTGAGAAGGGCCTTTGGGTTGGCCCTGAGAAGGGCCCTTGGGTTGGCCCTGAGAAGGGCCTTTTTTACAAAATGCCGAGGGCATCCGCGGGGGTTTAGATGAAGACATCTCAATAAAATAAAATAAAATTTTCCGCAGGTATCGTACACGACAAGACAATAAAATTCGCTACGATCGCACAGTGCACTTTGGCCGTACCCAGCCTGCCACTCCGTTACGGTGGTCAGGACTGGGACGTTTTCCGGGGAACACGACGGGGACGTAAGCACTGTGGGGGGGTTCCCCAACCTAACCTTTTTTTTTTTTTTTTTTTTTTTTTTTTGATAACGCTGGAAAAAAATGCATTACGCATACCCGCCCATCGGGGGAATGGACGGGCTATGTGGGAGTCCCCGGGCAAGCCCGGTATACCCACTAAAATAAACCAGCGCACTCCCGCATCGTCTGTGTGGAGGAGGACTGGGAAACCGGCACAGCCTTTACGCCCAGTCCTCCGCCGACGATTGCCCACCATAATGGCGGGCCCCGCACGCCCCTCCCTCAGTGGAGGGGCCCGGGAATGACCGTGAGTGATCGGCCATTCCCGCCCGACGAGGGTGGTGATTGTGCAATGCAGACGACAGGCGCCCCCGCACCTGCCGCCCGCTAATCACCACCAGGGGGTGGGCGCAGGCGATCGTACAACCGCCCTCGCCCACCCCCACCGCTGCCTCCTTTTGCGACATGGCGTCCTCGCAAAAGGAGGCAACCGCCACCCAGGCCTCCCCGCTCCCCAGCATGGAATGCACCACACCGGGAAGCGAGAGGACCTGCCAAACACCTCCTCAGGGCACGGCGCAGCTACGCCCCCGCTGGGCACACCTAGACGGTGTGCCGCGCCGTACCCTCCACCGCACTGGACCTAACGGTCCCCTCCTATGCGGCATCTGGCCAGAATCCGCGAAGGCCAGATGCCGCCCTCCGCATGTGCGGCGAAGCGTCGAGAACGACACTCCGCCGCCTCCTCCAACCATTGACTTGTCCCTGCCGACCATCCCACGTCAAAAGAGGGTCGGCAACGACAAGTCACACCCTCCTCTTGGGCCCACCTCCCGCCCCCGAACCGCGGCCACCCCCACCCGCAGGAGAGATTCCTCGCCCACCCCCACCGCTGCCTCCTTTTGCGACATGGCGTCCTCGCAAAAGGAGGCAACCGCCACCCAGGCCTCCCCCGCTCCCCAGCATGGAATGCACCACACCGGGAAGCGAGAGGACCTGCCAAACACCTCCTCAGGGCACGGCGCAGCTACGCCCCCGCTGGGCACACCTAGACGGTGTGCCGCGCCGTACCCTCCACCGCACTGGACCTAACGGTCCCCTCCTATGCGGCATCTGGCCAGAATCCGCGAAGGCCAGATGCCGCCCTCCGCATGTGCGGCGAAGCGTCGAGAACGACACTCCGCCGCCTCCTCCAACCATTGACTTGTCCCTGCCGACCATCCCACGTCAAAAGAGGGTCGGCAACGACAAGTCACACCCTCCTCTTGGGCCCACCTCCCGCCCCCGAACCGCGGCCACCCCCACCCGCAGGAGAGATTCCGGGCTGCAGAGCCAGGTGCAGAGCGGGCAAAGCCCGGATGCAGAGCCGGGCAAAGCAGGGTGCAGAGCTGGTCAGTGCACTCGGGGAACTCAAACCGCACGAGTACCAAGTGCAAAGCCAGGTGCAGAGCGGGCAGAGCCGGTCACTGCAGAGCCGGGCAGTGCAGGGTGCAGAGCTGGGGTGCCCCGGGCGTTCCCCCCCGCAGGGGAAGGCGGCCCGCCCAGAGGCCAGGAAGCGAGCCCCACCGCTGACCTACCGCTACCTACCCAGCCTACCCCTTCGTCGCATCTGGAGTGTCCCCTGCTAATCAGGGGAACACCCAGAGCGACGACAACCCCCCTCCCCCCCCCGTCAGGTATTCGCCATCGCCAACAAGAACCCACGAATGGGAAGTTATTGACGGTGCCCAGGGTGCACCAGCCCAACGGGTTGCTCTTCTCCCCGGACGTATCCGAAAGAGACCAGCAACCAACTAGGCCAACGTGGAGGTTACCTGACCCGCACCCCAACCTAACCTAACCTTTTTTTTTTTTTTTTTTTTTTTTTTTGATCACGCTGGGAAAAAATGCATTACGCATACCCGCCCATTGGGGGAATGGGGACGGGCTATGTGGGACTCCCCGGGCAGCCAGACAGCCCGGTATACCCACTAAAATAACCCAGCGGCACTCCCGCATCGTCTGTTTGGAGGAGGACTGGGAAACTGGCACAGCCTTTACGCCCAGTCCTCCGCCGACGACCGCCGCCTTTACAGCGGGGCCTTCACGCCCCTCCCTTAGTGGAGGGGCCCGGGAATGACCACGTGCTCGGCCATTCCCGCCCGTCGGGGGTGGTGACTAGTGCAATGCAGACGACAGGTGCCCCCGCGCCTGTCGCCCGCTAGTCACCACCGGGAGGTGGGAGGAGACGGTCTCATAACCGCCTTCTCCCACCCCTTCTTCGTCTGCGGAGCGGCGGCGCGAGAGGATCGTCCTCCCGCGCACGCTCCGCCGCCTCTGTGCGATGGCCCTCTGGGGCCCGCGGATGGCGGTCGCGTTCTCCCTCCTGCGGAGGGAGTCTGCCCAAATCGGCGCCCCATAGAGGGCCATACTCTTCAAGATGCCGGCGTATAAGCGCCGGCACCGCTCCTTGGGCCCGCCCAGGTTCGGGAGGAGCCACGAGAGGGCGTCGGCGGCCTTCAGCAGGCGCGTCGACAACCCGCTGAAGTGTGCGCTGAAGCGCCACCTGCTGTCTAGCAGGAGGCCCAGATATTTCATCTGGGTCCCGACCGCAATCCTGACGCCCTCCACGACTATGTGGGCGTCAGGCGGGTAGCGCTGCCGAGGCCCGTGGAAGAACACGGCCTCGGTCTTGTGCAGCGCCACCTGCAGTCCCAGCTGGCGGATCCTCCCGGCGACCAAAGATCCGCCAGCCGATGCCAGACAGGCCGCCTCCCTAAAGTCCTTTCCCCCGGGCAACGAGCAGTGTGTCGTCCGCGTAGCAGATGACGCTCGTCCCCCGGAGGAGGGCTCCCCGCAAGAGCCAGTCGAAACCGATGTTCCACAGGGGGGGGCCTAGGACCGACCCCTGTGGAACACCGGACTCCGCGCCGTACCTCCTGACCGTCGCCGTCTTGTCCACAAGAAGGACCTCGCGGTCCTCCAAGTAGCTGGCCAGGAGGTCCCGCAGGTATTGGGGCACTCCGTGATACCGAAGCGCCTCCAATATCGTCGAGTGCGGCACGGAGTTGAAGGCGTTGGCGATGTCGAACGAGACCGCCAACACCCCCTCCCCCGACCCCACTGCCTCTTGCACCTGGGCCTTGAGCAGGGCCAAGGCGTCGACCGTCGAACGCCCACGTCGAAACCCGAACTGGGCGTCCGACAGGTCTGGCCCCACCCCCCGCAGATGGCTGTTGAGCCGGTCGGCGACGATCCCCTCGAACATTTTACCGACCTCATCGAGAAGAACGATGGGCCGGTATGCCGAGGGGGAGTCCACCGGGCGTCCCTCCTTGCGGAGGAGGCACAGCTGCCCCTCCCGCCACAGTTTCGGGAACCGCCCAGCCGTAAAGCACGCGCTGAAGAGTTCCCGAAACCTTTCCTGCATCTGAGAGGCAGCTATTGCCGCCACCCGTGCAGGGACGCCGTCCGGCCCAGGGGCCGTCTTCTTCGCTCGGAGGCGGAGAATCCCCTCGCGAATCTCATCCGCCGTCACCGGGGGAATCTCCTCCTCCGGCGAGGCCGCCTCCCGCGGGGGGTCCATCACTGGTGGGGTGAAGTCGGTCCTGCGCGGAAACAAGGACCGGACCACCCCATCCAGTAACGCCGGCTCGAGGGTCTCCGACAGTGGGGGACCATAGGGCCGCAGCTGGTTCCGCGCCACCTTGTACGGTCTCCCATATGGATCCCGGTCGAGACCCTCCAGCATCTCGGCTCTCGCCGAGTCCTTGGCGGCGCACATTTCCGACTTGAGGACCGTCTTTGCCTCTATGTAGGAAGCGTAGAGGCGGTCCTCCTCGGCCTGTGATCGGGTTGTGCGCCGCCGGCTCCGCGTATAGGCCCTCCTGGCCGCCACGCAGGCGGCCCGTAGCTCCGCCAGCCCCTCCGTCCACCAGTAAACGGCGCGACGGGGAGGCGGACGGCGAGACCGAGGCATGCTGGAGTTGCACACCTCGGTCAAGGACCCTCGGAGCTGGACCGCTGCGGCGTCAACGTCCACGGCGGCCTCCACAGGGGGCGAGAGCCAGTCCTGGAGGAACGCCGCCTCCAGGGCTGCCTCCCGGTCCAGGCGGGTGAGAGCCCACCGCGGGAAGGGGGTTCGGCCTGGCCGCCGAGCCATCCCACCCCGCGGGCCCTGGGTGGGGACTATGTCGAACCGCACATATCGGTGGTCCGACATGGTCTCCACCATCTCCACCCGCCAGTTCACGACGCGGGCGGCTAACACGGGGGTGGCGAACGAGACGTCAACCACCGACCCTCCCCGCTGCCGCACACACGTGTGAACCTGCCCCCTGTTTAGGAGGGACACACCGCACGAAGCCGCCCAAAATTCGGCGGCCCCGGACGTTGCAAGAGGTGGCCGGGTTGCCCCAGGCCACCGACTTGGCGTTCAGGTCGCCCAACACGGCGACCTGGCGTGGCGCCGCCCTCCCGACGACTGCCGTAAGGACCTCGAGAAAATCCTCGAAGTCCCTTAGAGGGCGGTTTGGGGAGAAATACACCCCGACCAGGGCAATTTCTCCCCACGTGGCGGCCACGTATCCCGGTCCAACCGCCGCCCAGGCCTCCTCACTCCCCAGCATGGAGTTGACCACACTGGGAAGTGAGAGGTCCTGCCCGACCACATCAATCAAGGCACGGCGCAGCTCAGCCCAAGCCGGGCACACCTCGAGGGTGTGCTGCGCCGTGTCTTCCGCAGCGCCACAGTCGTGGCACCCCGGGGTTTCCTCCCTCCGGATCCGATGCAGGTGCGTTCCGAAACACCCATGTCCGGACAACACCTGCACTAGACGGAACGAGAGGAAACCGTGGGGTCGCTCGAGCCAGCCCTGCAGGGCTGGACCGAGCGCGTCCAGCGTACGACGGCCAAAGGCGGCGGTGGCGAGGTCCTCCGTCCAATGGAGGACGATGGCATCCCTCGCCTCCCGCCGCACGGCCTCCCTCTCTTCAGGGGCGGGGCGCTCTCCGAGCGCCTTCCGCCGCGCCGTCCAATCGTACACTCTGGCGAGCACCCATGCCTCCAACTCCCAGGGAGGGGTGCCCGCCAGAGCGCACGCCGCAGAAAAGCCCACTGAGCGGTAGGCCCTCGCCACCCGCTGTGCAATGGCCCGTTGGGGCCTGCGGATGGCGGTTGCATTCTCCCTCCTGTGGAGGGAGTCCGCCCAGATGGGTGCGCCGTAGAGCGCCATGCTTCGCAAGATGCCGGCATACAATCGCCGGCACCGTGCACTGGGCCCCCCGAGGTTGGGGAGGAGCCATGAGAGGGCGTCCGCAGCCTTCAGCAGGCGCGTCGATAGCCCGCTAAAGTGCGGGCCGAAGCGCCACCTGCTGTCCAGCACTAGGCCCAGATATTTCATCTGGGCCCCCACCCCTATCCGGACGCCCTCCACGACGATGTGGGCGTCTGGAGGGCAGCGCTGCCGAGGCCCGTGAAAGAACACGGCCTCGGTCTTGTTCAGCGCTACCCTCAATCCAAGCTGGCGGATCCTACCTGCCACCAAGGATCCGCCAGCCGAGGCCAAACAGGCCGCCTCCCCAAAGTCCCTCCCCCGGGCAACGAGGAGAGTGTCATCCGCGTAACAGATGACACTCGTGCCCTGGAGGAGGGTGCCCCGCAGGAGCCAGTTGAATGCGATGTTCCACAAGGGGGGCCCTAGCACCGACCCCTGTGGAACACCGCACTCCGCTCCGTAGCGCCTGATCCTGGCCGTCTTGTCCACCAGGAGGACCTCTCTGTCCTCCAGGTAGCTGGCCAGGATCGCCCGCAGATATGGAGGCACTCCGTGGTACCGGAGTGCCTCCAATATGGTCGAGTGGGGCACGGAGTTGAAGGCGTTGGCGATGTCGAACGACACCGCCAACACTCCGTCCCCCAACTCGAACGACTCCTGCACATGGCCCCTGAGTAGGGCCAACGCGTCGACCGTCGAACGCCCTCGGCGAAATCCGAATTGGGCGTCCGACAGGTCAGGCCCTACCTCCCGCAAGTGGCTATTTAGCCGGGTGGCAATGATCCCCTCGAACAATTTACCGACCTCATCGAGCAGAACGATGGGCCGGTATGCCGAGGGGGAGTCCACCGGGCGTCCCTCCTTCCGGAGGAGGCACAACTGCCCCTCCTTCCAGAGTTTCGGGAACCTCCCAGCCGTCAGACACGCGCTGAAGAGGTCCCGAAACCTATCCTCCATGAGGGACGCCGCGATGGCAACCACCCGTGCGGGGACGCCATCTGGCCCAGGGGCCGTCTTCTTCGCGCGGAGGGACAGAACCCCCGCGCGAAGTTCCTCCACCGATACTGGAGGGACCTCCTCCTCCGGCGAAGCCACCACCCCCCCCAGTGGGGGGTTCATTGTTGGTGGGGTGAAGTCGGTCCTGCGCGGAAACAGTGACCGAACCACCCCATCCAGCAACGCCGGCTCCAGGGTCTCCGTGACTGGGGGACCAAAGGGGCGCAGTTGGTTCCGCGCCGCCTTATATGGCCTCCCAAACGGATCCCTGTCGAGGCCCTCCAGCATCTCGGCCCTCGCCGAGTCCTTGGCGGCGCACATAGCCGCCTTGAGGACCGTCTTTGCCTCTAGATAAGAGGCGTAGAGGCGGTCCTCCCCGGCCTGAGACCGGGTAGTGCGCCGCCGACTCCGCGTGTAGGCCCTCCTGGCCGCCACGCAGGTGGCCCGTAGCCCTGCCAGCTCCTCCGACCACCAGTAAACGGCGCGACGGGGAGCCGGCCGGCGTGACCGAGGCATGCTGGCGTTGCACACCTCGGTCAGGGACGCCCTGAGCTGGACCGCCACGCGGTCTACGTCCAGGACCGGCTCGACAGGGGGTGAGAGCCAGTCCTGGAGAAAGGCTGCCTCCTTGGCTGCCTCCCGGTCCAGGCGGGTGAGAGCCCACCGCGGGAAGGGAGATTGGCCAGCGCGGCCCATCCCCCCCCGGGGGCCGGTGGAGATGTCGAACCGCACGTATCGGTGGTCCGACAAAGTCTCCACCGTCTCCACCCGCCAGTTCACAACGCGGGCGGCCAGGGCAGGGGTGGCAAACGAGACGTCTACCACCGATCCTCCCCGTTGCCGCACACACGTGTGGACCGCCCCCCTGTTGAGGAGGGACACGCCGCACGAGGCCGCCCAAAATTCGACGGCGCGTCCCCGGACGTTGCAGGAGGCAGCCGGGTTGCCCCAAGCCTCCGACTTGGCGTTCAGGTCGCCCAATATGGCGACCTGGCGTGGTGCCGCCCTCCCGGCGACTGCCGTTAGGATTTCGAGGAAGTCCTCGAAATCCCTTAGAGGGCGGTTTGGGGAGAAATAGACCCCGACCAGGGCCGTATCCCCCCCCCACGCGGCGGCCACGTATCCCGGTCCCCTCTCTAAAAGCGAGAGGGGAGGGGAGTCCGTGGAGGACCGCGCCACCAACGCCACCAAGCCGTCCCGGTCGCCCAGCCAGGTACTGGGGACCGAGTAAGGCTCGGCAACCACCGCCACGTCCACCAACCACTCAGCCACGGTCTGGATCAGCAGATCCTGAGCCGCTCTGCAGTGGTTGGTGTTCGCCTGGAGGATGCGATGTTCGACTGGCATTAATCGGACATCGCACCCCCCTCCTCCTCAGCCAGGCCGGCAGCAGCCGGAAGGCCATCTTCCGCCACGGCGGAGGTAGCGGCAGGCCTTCTCGGCGCCTGTGCTATTCCCTTCTTGGGGGGAGGATTGCACATCCTCCCCTGCATCACGTGCCCTGCCGGGCGGCCAACGGCTGCACAGACGGCGCAGTGCGGCTTGGCGGCCTCGCACGTTGCGGATTTGTGGCCCTCCTTGCCGCAGCGGTAGCAGCTCTCTGTCCGGTCCACGGTGGACGGACAGAGGGGCCGGGTGTGCCCGACTCCGAAGCACTTGTAGCACCGCAAGGGCTGTGCCACAAGTGCCCGGACCGCACCCGAGCTGAAGCCCACGTTGAGCCGTCCTTTTTCAAGGACGGCTTTGGCAGCGGCGACTGGGCACTCCATGCGGATGGTGCCCATGCCGCCGCGGCCGGGCCTGATGTCCCGGGCTCGTACCGCTGCGACGCCACAGCCCCCTACAGCAGCGACCGCCGCCACCACCTCCTCCTTGGTGACCGAGTCATCCAAGTCGGTCACCTCGATGGCCGCGGTCTTCACCGGCCTGGCCACCTTGGCCGCATCTGCGATGACCTCTTGCAGCTTCGCTGCGAAGAGGTCCGCATTTTTGCCACCTTCGGCCCCCGGGAACTCAAAGAGCCGAGCCCCAGCCTGTGTCCGGCGACAGGAGACCTTGCCGATCCCCAGTTTTGTGGGATCGGCGTTGGCACGCGCCCGCATCATAACGGACGCGTATGTCTCCCCCCGCTCCACAGCCTCCGCGGTGAGCGTCACCACGACGGCTGCGGTCTTGGGAGGAACTAGGTTCCTCTTGCCGGCTGGGGGTGAGCTCTTCCCCTTTCCCTGTCCCTTGTCGGTCGCCTGCGACTGGCTGGGAGGGGTGGTGGCGGAGACGGCTGGGGGGGAGGTTTTCCCCTTTCCCTTCCCCTTTCCCTTGCCAGTCGACTGCGACTGGCTGGGAGGGGTGGTGGCGGGTACGGCAGGGACGACAGCTGCCGTCTTCTTACCCTTGCCCTTACCCTTGCCGACCACCTTCGTCCAGCCCTGCTGGTTGGTCGGGGTGGTGGCAGGCAGGAGAGGGTCCTCCTCCCTCTGGGAAGTCGGCTCCGGCTTGCCAGACCGCTTGTCTGCGGCAAGTGGCAGCCGGTAGCTCCTTTCGGGCAAGAGCCTGTCCTCTATGCCCGCCAGGCAGGCCCTCGTGAAGGCCCTCTCCTCCATCACAACCTTGCGGATGATATCCTCAAGGCCGGAGGAGGAGGAGGGGCCCTCTGCCGCAGGTCTCGGCTCAGCCTGGGTTGGCCGGGCCGTGGCCTCGGCCAACGGCCTCGGCCTCGGACCTTCTGATGAAGCTGGCTGACCTCCGTCTGCAGGCGATCGACCCTCGCCTGCAGTTGCCGCGTCTCGTCGGTCGCCTGCCTCTGCACCAGTTCCGCAATAATGCCGCGCATGCTCGCGGCCCGGCATTTAAGGGCCTTCTGAAAGGTACCCTTTAGTTTCGAGGACTTGGAAGCGACCTCCACGATCCCGTCCTGGTCCTCCACAGCCAACCGCTCCAGCTCCAGTAGGGAGTGGTCCGCGTACAGAACGACAGACGCGCCGTACCCGGACTTGGCACGAGCAAGGCGCGCCTGCCGCTCCTTGGCAGCAACCTGCTCCTCCAGGTCCTGCTGGTACTGCTCCCGCCGAACTAGGTCCAACTGGCGTTGGGCGTCTTCCAGACCCACGTCGTGGGTATCCGCCGTCACCTTTTTGGCCTTAGCCCTCCTCGAAGGCTCCTTCGCCGAACCCGAGCCCGAGGAGCCATCCGACACTTCCTTCAGGAAGTATCGCTTCCGCGATCGCGATCGTGACCGAGAGTACTCGGTCACCTTCGCGTTAGCGTTCGACGCGACGAACTCGCTGTCGGAGTCCGACTCGTCCACCCTACCTTCGTAGAAGGCTCTGCCTTCTTCCGACGCTGAGGCGTCACGGTGGCCCTGAGAAGGGCCTTTGGGTTGGCCCTGAGAAGGGCCCTTGGGTTGGCCCTGAGAAGGGCCTTTTTTTACAAAATGCCCGAGGGCATCCCGCGGGGGTTTAGATGAAGACATCTCAATAAAATAAAATAAAATTTTCCGCAGGTATCGTACACGACAAGACAATAAAATTCGCTACGATCGCACAGTGCACTTTGGCCGTACCCAGCCTGCCACTCCGTTACGGTGGTCAGGACTGGGACGTTTCCGGGGAACACGACGGGGACGTAAGCACTGTGGGGGGGTTCCCCAACCTAACCTAACCTTTTTTTTTTTTTTTTTTTGATCTCGCTGGGAAAAAATGCATTACGCATACCCGCCCCTTGGGGGAATGGGGACGGGCTATGTGGGACTCCCCGGAATGTTCCGGTATACCCACTAAAATAACCCAGCGGCACTCCCGCATCGTCTGTTTGGAGGAGGACTGGGAAACTGGCACAGCCTTTACGCCCAGTCCTCCGCCGACGACCGCCCGCCTTTACAGCGGGGCCTTCACGCCCCTCCCTTAGTGGAGGGGCCCGGGAATGACCACGTGCTCGGCCATTCCCGCCCGACGGGGTGGTGACTAGTGCAATGCGAGCGAAGGCGCCCCCGCGCCTGTCGCCCGCTAGTCACCACCAGGTGGTGGGAGGAGACGATCGTACAACCGCCTTCTCCCACCCCTTCTTCGTCTGCGGATTGGCGGCGCGAGAGGGTCGTCCTCCCGCGCACGCTCCGCCGCCTCCTTTTGCGAAATCACGACCTCGCAAAAGGAGGCAACCGCGGCCCAGGCCTCCTCACTCCCCAGCATGGAGTTGACCACACTGGGAAGTGAGAGGTCCTGCCCAATCACATCTATCAGGGCACGGCGCAGCTCTGCCCAGGCTGGGCACACCTCGAGGGTGTGCTGCGCCGTGTCCTCCGCAGCGCCACAGTCGTGGCACCCCGGGGTTTCCTCCCTCCGGATCCGATGCAGGTGCGTTCCGAAACACCCATGTCCGGACAACACCTGCACTAGACGGAACGAGAGGAAACCGTGGGGTCGCTCGAGCCAGCCCTGCAGGGCTGGACCGAGCGCGTCCAGCGTACGACGGCCAAAAGCGGCGGAGGACGATGGCGTCCCTCGCCTCCCGCCGCACGGCCTCCCTCTCTTCAGGGGCGGGGCGCTCTCCGAGCGCCTTCCGCCGCGCCGTCCAATCGTACACTCTGGCGAGCACCCATGCCTCCAACTCCCAGGGAGGGGTGCCCGCCAGAGCGCACGCCGCAGAAAAGCCCACTGAGCGGTAGGCCCTCGCCACCCGCAGTGCAATAGCCCTTTGGGGCTTGCGGATGGCGGTTGCATTCTCCCTCCTGTGGAGGGAGTCCGCCCAGATGGGTGCGCCGTATAGCGCCATGCTCTTTAGGATGCCGGCATAGAGGCGCCGGCATCGATCCTTCGGCCCTCCCAAGTTTGGGAGGAGCCATGAGAGGGCGTCCGCGGCTTTCAGCAGGCGCGTCGACAGCCCGCTGAAATGCGGGCCGAAGCGCCACCTGCTGTCTAGCACGAGGCCCAGATACTTCATCTGGGCCCCGACCCCTATCCGGACGCCCTCCACGACAATGTGGGCGTTCGGAGGGCAGCGCTGCCGAGGCCCGTGAAAGAACACGGCCTCGGTCTTGTTCAGCGCTACCCTCAGTCCAAGCTGGCGGATCCTACCTGCCACCAAGGATCCGCCAGCCGAGGCCAAACAGGCCGCCTCCCCAAAGTCCCTCCCCCGGGCAACGAGGAGAGTGTCATCCGCGTAACAGATGACACTCGTGCCCTGGAGGAGGGTGCCCCGCAGGAGCCAGTCGAATGCGATGTTCCACAAGGGGGGCCCTAGCACCGACCCCTGCGGAACACCGCACTCCGCTCCGTAGCGCCTGATCCTGGCCGTCTTGTCCACCAGGAGGACCTCTCTGTCCTCCAGGTAGCTGGCCAGGATCGCCCGCAGATATGGAGGCACTCCGTGGTACCGGAGTGCCTCCAATATGGTCGAGTGGGGCACGGAGTTGAAGGCGTTGGCGATGTCGAACGACACCGCCAACACTCCGTCCCCCGACTCGACCGCCTCCTGCACGTGGCCCCTGAGTAGGGCCAACGCGTCGACCGTCGAACGCCCTCGGCGAAAACCGAATTGGGCGTCCGACAGGTCAGGCCCTACCTCCCGCAACAAGCTATTTAGCCGGGTGGCGATGATCCCCTCGAACAATTTACCGACCTCATCGAGCAGAACGATGGGCCGGTATGCCGAGGGGGAGTCCACCGGGCGTCCCTCCTTCCGAAGGAGGCACAGCTGCCCCTCCTTCCACAGCTTCGGGAACCTCCCAGCCGTAAGACACGCGCTGAAGAGGTCCCGAAACCTGTCCTCCATGAGAGACGCCGCGATGGCAACCACCCGTGCGGGGACGCCATCTGGTCCAGGGGCCGTCTTCTTCGCGCGGAGGGACAGAACCCCCGCGCGAAGTTCCTCCACCGATACTGGAGGGACCTCCTCCTCCGGCGAAGCCACCACCCCCCCCAGTGGGGGGTTCATTGTTGGTGGGGTGAAGTCGGTCCTGCGCGGAAACAGTGACCGAACAACCCCATCCAGCAACGCCGGCTCCAGGGTCTCCGTGACTGGGGGACCAAAGGGGCGCAGTTGGTTCCGCGCCGCCTTATATGGCCTCCCAAACGGATCCCTGTCGAGGCCCTCCAGCATCTCGGCCCTCGCCGAGTCCTTGGCGGCGCACATAGCCGCCTTGAGGACCGTCTTTGCCTCTAGATAAGAGGCGTAGAGGCGGTCCTCCCCGGCCTGAGACCGGGTAGTGCGCCGCCGACTCCGCGTGTAGGCCCTCCTGGCCGCCACGCAGGTGGCCCGTAGCCCCGCCAGCTCCTCCGACCACCAGTACACGGCGCGACGGGGAGGCGGACGGCGTGACCGAGGCATGCTGGCGTTGCACACCTCGGTCAGGGACGCCCTGAGCTGGACCGCCACGCGGTCCACGTCCAGGACCGGCTCGACAGGGGGTGAGAGCCAGTCCTGGAGAAAGGCTGCCTCCTTGGCTGCCTCCCGGTCCAGGCGGGTGAGAGCCCACCGCGGGAAGGGGGACTGGCCAGCGCGGCCCGTCCCCCCCCGGGGGCCGGTGGAGATGTCGAACCGCACGTATCGGTGGTCCGACAAAGTCTCCACCGTCTCCACCCGCCAGTTCACAACGCGGGCGGCCAGGGCAGGGGTGGCAAACGAGACGTCTACCACCGATCCTCCCCGTTGCCGCACACACGTGTGGACCGCCCCCCTGTTGAGGAGGGACACGCCGCACGAGGCCGCCCAAAATTCGACGGCGCGTCCCCGGACGTTGCAGGAGGCAGCCGGGTTGCCCCAAGCCTCCGACTTGGCGTTGAGGTCGCCCAATATGGCGACCTGGCGTGGTGCCGCCCTCCCGGCGACTGCCGTAAGGACTTCGAGGAAGTCCTCGAAATCCCTTAGAGGGCGGTTTGGGGAGAAATAGACCCCCACCAGGGCCGTATCCCCCCCCCACGCGGCGGCCACGTATCCCGGTCCCCTCTCTAAAAGCGAGAGGGGAGGAGAGTCCGTGGAGGACCGCGCCACCAACGCCACCAAGCCGTCCCGGTCGCCCAGCCAGGTACTGGGGACCGAGTAAGGCTCAGCGACAACCGCCACGTCCACCAACCACTCGGCCATGATCTGCGTCAGCAGATCCTGGGCCACCCCGCAGTGGTTGGTGTTCGCCTGGAGGATGCGATGTTCGTGTCTATCCATCGGACATCGCACCCCCCTCCTCCTCAGCCAGGACGGCAGCAGCCGAAAGCCCTTCTTCCGCCACGGCGGCGGTAGCGGCAGGCTTCCTCGGCGCCTGTGCTTTTCCCTTCTTAGGGGGAGGATTACACATCCTCCCCTGCATGATGTGCCCTGCCGGGCGGCCAGCGGCGGCACACACAGCGCACCGTGGCGCGGCGGCCTCGCACGAGGCGGCTTTGTGGCCCTCCCCGCTGCAGCGGTAACAGCTCTCCGTGCGGTCTACCGTGGACGGGCATAGGGCCCGGGTGTGTCCGACCCCAAAGCACCTGTAACACCGTAAGGGCTGTGCCTCAAGTGCCCGGACCGCACCCGAACTGAAGCCGACCCGGAGCCGTCCTTTGTCAAGGACGGCTTTGGCAGCGGCGACTGGGCACTCCAGGCGAATGGTGCCCATGCCGCCGCGACCGGGCCTGATATCCCGGGCTCTCACCGCCGCGGCACTACAGCCCCCTACTGCTGCCAACACCGCCACCACCTCCTCCTTGGTGACGGTGTCGTCGAGGTCGGTCACCTCCATGGTCACCGTCTTCACGGGCCGGGCCACCTTGGCCGCGTCCGCGATGACCTCCCGCAACTTTGTTGCGAAGAGGTCTGCATTGGCACTGCCCTCTGCCCCCGGGAACTCGAACAAACGAGCCCCGGCTTGGGTCCGCCGGCAAGAGACCTTGCCGATCCCCAGCTGGGTGGGATCGGCGTTGGCACGCGCCCGCAATAATATGGACGCGTACGTCTCTCCACGTTCCGCAGCCTCCGCGGTGAGCGTCACCACGACGGCTGCGGTCTTAGGAGGAACGAGGTTCCTCCTGGTGCCGGCGGTTTTGGCTGTGGGAGCAGCGCTGGCGGCCTTGGCGGGCGGCCCTTTCCCCCTCCCCTTCCCCTTCCCTTTGCCGGTCGTCTGCGACTGGCTGGGAGGGGTGGTGGTGGCTGGGACGGCAGGGACGACTGCTGCCGTCTTTTTGCCTTTCCCCTTCCCTTTGACGACCCTCGTCCACTCCTGCTGATTGGTCGGGGTGGTGGCAGGCAGAAGAGGGTCCTCCTCCCTCTGGGCGGTCGGCCCCGGCTTGCCAGGCCGCTTGTCTGCGGCAAGTGGCAGCCGGTAGCTCTTCTCCGGCAGCAGCCTGTCCTCTATTCCTGCAATGCAGGCCCTCGTGAAGGCCCTCTCCTCCAACACAACCTTTCGGATGATATCCTCGAGGTTGGAGGCGGAGGGGCCCTCTGCCAGCGGTCGCGGCTCGGCCTGACTTGGCCGTGCCGTAGCATCAGCCAGCTTCTGGTGGAGCTGGCTTACCTCCGCCTGCAGGCGATCAACCCTCGCCTGCAGTTGCCGCGTCTCGTCGGTCGCCTGCCTCTGCACTAGTTCCGCAACAATGCCCCGCATGCTCACGGCCCGGCATTTGAGGGCCTTCTGTATGGTCCCCTTTAGGTGCGAGGACTTGCAGGCGACCTCCACGATCTCCTCTTCATCCTCCGCCGCCATCCGCTCAAGCTCGGCCAGAGAATGGTCCGCGTAAACAACGCGGGACGCGCCGTACCCGGAGCTGGCCCGAGAAACGCGCGCCCGCTTCTCCTTCGCAGCCACCCGCTCCTCCAACTCCTGCTCGAGCTGCGTCCGCCGAGACACGTCCAACTGAAGTTGGGCGTCTGCCAAGCCCACGTCGTGGGTGTCCTTCTTTTTGGTCTTCGCCGAACCCGAGCAGCCATCGGATCCTTCCTTAAGGAAGGCTCGCTTCCGCGACTGCGATCGAGAGCCTTCCCCGACCTCCATCGAGCTGGCTTTCGATGCAACTGACTCATTGTCTGAGTCCACCTCTTCCGGCCTTCCACCATAGAAGGTCCGTCCTTCTTCGGCTGACGCTGAAGCGTCACGGTGGCCCTGAGAAGGGCCTTTTGGTTGGCCCTGAGAAGGGCCTTTGGGTTGGCCCTTAGAAGGGCCTTTTTTCTTCATAAAATGCCCGCGGGCGTCTCGCGCATGGGTAGGCATTGCCTCCGCAGGGATCGTAACTGAACCGCAAAAGAATAAAATGCGGTAGCAGAGACCGCTGCGGTCCACCTCCGACCCACACTTGCTGGCGACGTGGCCCAGGTTGAGGCACCTGAAGCACCTGAGGGGCCTAACCGCCAGCAAGGTAACTCTGGCCGTAATCCAGCCTACTTTTAGGCGGTCGGCGCCAACAACAGTTTTGGCGGCGGCCACCGGGCAGCCAAGCCACATCGTGGCCCGGTCGCTGATGACACCGGGCCTGATGTCGTCGACGTGACAACCCCCCTGCGCAGCGAAAGCCGCCACCACCTCTGCAGCGGTGACAGAGTCGTCGAGTCCTGACACCAACACGTCCACTCTTTTGGTCGGGCGGGAGACCCTGACCACCTCGGCGCTCAGGACCTCTCTTAGCTTATTGGCCAGCGAGTCGGCCTTCTCTGCTCCCCCATCCCCGAAGATTTCGAGGATGCGGGCGCCGGTGACCGTGGTCCTGCAGCGCATTTCTTCTATACCGAGACTCTCCCTGTCGATCCGGGTCCGGGCCTCCCGCAATACTGAGCTGTATGTAGCTCCCTGCTCAGCCGCGCCTGGTTGCAGCGTAAGGGTCACTGCTGCCGTTTTCGGCGCGCGCAGCTTCGCCACCGCCGCTGTCTTCTTCTTCTGGGTGCTCTGGGCGCTTGTCTGCTTGCCACTGCTTTTGGCACCCCGAGCAGCAACCAAGCTCCACTGCTCCGTCAATGGGGGCGGTGGGGGGGCGTCCTTCATCGGACTAGGGTCCCTTTCAGGGGCCGGGGCCGTCGTTTTCCCCTTGCCTTTCCCCTTTCCTTTGCCCTTGTTTTTGGGCTGGGCTGCGGGCTGGGCTGCGGGCTGGGTTGCGGGCACAGGCGGAGGCGTCGGGGGTATTGGGGCCTTCGCCTCCGACTCGGCTGACTCCCCCTTTCTCTTGTCAGCCGCCAGCGGCGGCCGCAATGCCGGCTCTGGTAGGAGGCGACACTCGAGCCCTTCGAGTCGTGCATTCAGCATGTTGCTGAACTGCACGACGCTGGCCCGAGCTATCTCCTCCATCATCTCTCTGATTGATTCGGGTGCTGCCGCCGTTGCTGCCGCCGCTGGCCGGCTGTTTGCCTCAGCCAGCTGTGCTGTTAGCCGCCGCCCAACTAACAAATCAATGTTTTATAAAAGTCAATTTAACGTTTTACACTTTGAGTCTAGTTTTTAAGATTGGTCGCATAAACGTAAATATAAACGTATAAATAACGCGAATTAGGCCCAAATTACACGACAATATTGTCGTTTAGTAGTTAAGTAGAAGTCAGCCAATGACCGTTCAAACGTTGTATACAAGTTAAATAAAAGTACAGAGACCGACTTTACGGTCCAATACTGGTTATGATGAGTCTCATATGTGACCGCTTATGTCACATAGCTGTTACAATGACGTTTTCAAAAGACTGCTCAACGGCAACCGTTTTGTTTCGTTTGTTAAATATTGTGCCGGTGTTTAAATAAAAAAAGGTAAGTAAATGTCTATTTCCATATTATAAAATATCGATTTATTATGCATTATTTAAATGAGTGTGAGATAATGATAGTTGTGTTAATCTTTCAGGGAACTTTAGTTTTATGACAATGTATATATGTGTTTTTGTGAAGTTTTTAACGCCCCGCTCTATTTCTTTGTATTTGAATCGTTTTAATTAATTATCCAAAATATGTTTTCATAATAAAGCATCAACCATCTTGTTTACGTTGTATAGCGACCTTTATATAACACTAATATAACAAAAAGGTCGTATACATTTTCTTGAGTCTATGACGCCGCGGCCATATTCAGTTTACTTTAGGGTTCCATATGCATTACTTACAGATCATAATCATAATCATTTTTATTTGTGTAACATAGGTAGTAAATACAGTTCTTAAATTAAAGTTCGTAGGCCGCTATGTTATGCCAAGAAGCGTACAAATATTATAGTTACATGAGAAATACAATGACAAACAAAATATTATTCATGCGAGAGGCAAACACAAGTTATTTGGTAGGTATGTCAAAATTAATAGAATATGATGTTAAATAAATAACAACAAAATTATAAATGTCTCAATAAGGAGTAATTTCTACAGTAAAAAAAAAAAAAAAAAAAATTGTCATGCAAGAGGTAAACACAAATTATTTGGTAGGTATGTCAAAATTAATAGGATATTTTATATAAATAACAACAAAATTATGAATGTCAAAATATGGAGTAATTTCTGCAGTCAACGCATAAATAATAATCATAAATTACAATTAGTCACAATATTCAATTAAAGATTGTTTTACCAGTCAAATCAATAGATAGGTTACATTATTTTATCATTCAGAAATTCATCAGTCGTATAATAACATTTTTCAATTAGTAACAGTTTTTTTTTTTTTTTTTAAAGTGTAACATTCAAATTTTTTATGGCGTCTGGTAATTTATTATAAATGCGCGGTGCCATGCTTAAAACGCTCTGACTCACTAAGGCAGTCTTACAACGCTGATTGCTTAAAGAGTTTGCGTATTGGCTACGAATCGGAACATCTCATAACGTCGATACCTTTTCGAATAACATCATGTTTGTTTTGACGAAAACACTAATTTCAAAAATATATAATGAAGGTAAGGTAAGTATTTTAAGCGATCTAAAGAATGGTACACAGCTATCATCAATTTTAAGACCACACATTGATCTTATGCATCTTTTTTGTGCTCTAAAAACGACGTCTTTATCAGTAGAATTGCCCCAAAAAATTATACCATATCGCAAAATTGAAGCTACTAAGCCATGATATGCTACTGTTAGCGAATCTATATTTATTTTTCTCGAAATTTGGAATAGTGCGTATGCTGATTTATTTATTTTCTTACTTAGGTCATCTATGTGGGCCTTCCAGTTAAGCTGGTTATCAAGGAATAAACCTAAGAATTTTGCTTCTTTAACTTCTTCAATGTCACAGTTGCTATGTCTGATATTTACTTTTGGTACTTCAGTTCTTTGGTGAAAGTGCATTATTTTGGTTTTCTTTAAGTTTATAACTAAATTATTTTTGTTAAGCCAATCAATTATGTGCGATAGTGTATTATTTATGTCATCTTGATAAATACTGCGATCAATACATTTCACTATTGCAGTACTGTCGTCTGCAAACATCACCATTTGATGTTGAGTCACCTTTGGCAGATCATTTATATAGATCAAGAAAAGAGGTGGCCCAAGGACGCTACCCTGTGGGACACCAAACTTTATTAATCTAGAATCAGAAAAAGAACTCTTTTCAAATTTTGTTTTTTCGCATATTCTTGCAATCTCTGTACATTGCATTCTGTTGGAGAGATAAGATTCGAGAAGTTTTAAAATGTATCCTCTGATACCGTAGCAATAGAGTTTGTTTAATAAGACGTCATGCTTTACATAATCGAAGGTTTTGGTCATATCTGTGTAAATAGCACAAACAGGAGCTTTTTGGTCTACTGTTAACATAATGCCATGCAAAAAGTCAAAAATAGCCATGTTGATCGTGGTATTCTTTCTAAAGCCATTTTGTTCATTGCACAATAAATTAAATTTATTGAGATAGCTGTACAGTGACTTATAAATAATCTTTTCGAAAATTTTGGAAAATACAGAAATTTTAGCTATTGGCCTATAGTTCTTCATATTAATTTTGTTATCTTTTTTATGAAGTGGTTTAATAATAACTTTCTTCAAGTCTTCAGGATAAATTCCATCAACAATGCCAAGGTTTATAATATGCGCTATCTAATAAACATTGCATAACTTGAACAGAGAACTAACTCGGCCGTTTATGATTATAAATTCATCTTCTTTTCTTGTCAATGGCTATCTAATCAAATAGTACGTTTAGCCCAGATTAATTTATTTAAATGTTTTTTTTTCAGGTCTAACATAGGATATGAATGAACTATGGTACATAGTGTTCTTGGACATCGATAAATTGATCTGAAATTATTTAAAACGTCTTAAAAGAGAAAAATGGCCTTGGCGAAGCATTTATTTTACCTTTTCAAACAAATGTTATAACTGTCACAGTTCCATTGCTACTGTTAATTGTTTAATTTTATTGTTGTTGTTTACATTAAAAGTTAATTTAAAAAAAAAAAATATACGGAATCTTTTTCGGCAACATTCATTCGTTCTATCCCTTTTTTAAAAGACAAAACAAAATAGAAATGGTTCAATTAAAGTGTGGATTTGACCTTTAAATGATTCAAAAGTCTACTTAAAGTAATGTAACCGTAGAAATTCAACATTTTAGTTGCATACAAGTCTTAGTAAGTCTTCCATACGATCAAAATAGTTTTGTTATAAAAAGGTCATACGCAAACGTTTAAGTGGCGTTTTAATTATATAAAAGTTATATGGTTGTCTTACAAAAACCTTTTATTTAACCGAAACGTTGATATGACCAATACATTGTCCAATAAACGTCATGGCTGGCACCATTAGCCGACGTCATATATGTTAGTCCTGAAAACTTTTACTCAACATATGCACTGGCACCACTATCCGACGTCATATAAGTTAGTTCTGAAAACGTCTACTCTACATATGCACTGACACCACTATCCGACGTCATATAAGATAGTCCTGAAAACATTTACTCAACATATGCACTGACACCATTCTACAACGTCGTATAAGTTAGTCCTGAAAACGTTTACCCAACATATGCACTGGCACCATTATCCGACGTCATATAAGTTAGTCCTGTAAACATTTACTCAACATATTTACTGACACCATTCTACAACGTTGTATAAGTTAGTCCTGAAAACATTTACTCAACATATGTACTGACACCATTCTACACCGTTGTATAAGTTAGTCCTGAAAACGTTTACTCAACTTTATATTAAGACATTACAGTCCCGCGACTGAACCGTCGTAAGATAAACGTCTATATATCAAAATAGTTAACTACATACCACTATATAACTGTTATATACCATGAAGTCTTATAAGACTAGAATTATACGACGATTTTGCTAGTTGGGCGGTTTTCGGCCTCCAGTTTGGCAATTTCCTCCGTCATAGTTCGGGCCCTTATGCCCACCGCAGCCTCCTTGATGATCGAGGCCGCATCCTTTAGGGTCTTAATACTGGTCCCCTTCAGGCGGCCGGACTTGGTAGCCACCGTTTCTACCGTCTTTGCAGCCTCTAGCAGCAAGTAGTTGAGTGCTGCCAGAGACTGCTCCGTGTCCTCCTCTGGTGCCGGGGGGTTGAGGCCGCTGCGGCAGGCATGCCGTGACAGTTTGAGTGTCTTGGCGACCTCCGCTATTTGCTCCTCGGCCTCTATCTGGAGCGTTTCCGCTTTTGCCGCATTAAGACGGGCCTGGGCCGCGGCTAGGCCGACGTATTCCCCAGTGGTGGGCGGTCGGCCTCTCCCTCTCTTAGATTTGTGCGCCGCCCCTTTTTGCGCCGACGCCATCTCCTCCTCTCCATGCTCGCCCATTCCTCTTTTGCGCCACTTGCGAGTCTCCTCGTTTTCGCTGCTCGAGTCAACGTTCATTTGGCAAGCGTCCTCTTTCTCGCTCTCCGAGCCGGATCCGCACGAAACCATTTTTGCATCCGATTCGCCGGAGGACTCCGACAGACGCAGCACTGACACGCGTAGTTCCTTTTCAGGAGTCTTCTTCGCCTGCCTCACCTTTCTCTCCTTCTTCTTCTCCTCCTTCATCTCCACTTTCACTTCCTCCTTCTTTTTTTCGTCTTGTTGTTTTTTAGTTAAAGTTTGTTCCATTGTTATTCCCACGAGTATGGGACGATATAAATAACACTGTCGGGTGACGCCCATTCCTGTACCAGTGTAGCTATATACTGTAGAGGTCGCCTGGTATCTACAGGTTTTTACGACTTCGCTGTCGGGTTTTTTAGGGTTTTCCATTCCCGCGGGCCGGCCGATTAAGGCAAGCCCTCCGGTCCACAACACATCCCGTACCCCATACCGCAATCGATGGGGGTCTTTGGGAGTATGCCGCGGGCTCCGGAATTAAGGAGAGCTGGCTAGACTCCCCTGTTGGTGGTTCCCTGTTTTCAGGCAACCACCACAACTCCTCCACAACTGTCCTACCTAACCTAACCTGCCTCCTAATTCTGGCCTACCCAGCCTATCCAACCTAGCCTAACCAACCTAGCCTACCCAGCCTAACCTACCCAACCCCTGTGTCGCATCTGGTGTGTCCTCTGCTATTCAGAGGAACACCCAGAGCGACGCGTACCCCTACCCTCCCCCCGTCAGATATTCGCCACCGCCAACAAGAACCCACGAATGGGAAGTTATTGACGGTACCCAGAGTGTTGGTGGGGTGAAGTCGGTCCTGCGCGGAAACAGTGACCGAACCACCCCATCCAGCAACGCCGGCTCCAGGGTCTCCGTGACTGGGGGACCAAAGGGGCGCAGTTGGTTCCGCGCCGCCTTATATGGCCTCCCAAATGGATCCCTGTCGAGGCCCTCCAGCATCTCGGCCCGCGCCGAGTCCTTGGCGGCGCACATAGCCGCCTTGAGGACCGTCTTTGCCTCTAGATAAGAGGCGTAGAGGCGGTCCTCCCCGGCCAGGCCCTCGTGAAGGCCCTCTCCTCCAATACAACCTTTCGGATGATATCCTCGAGGTTGGAGGCGGAGGGACCCTCTGCCGGCGGTCTCGGCTCGGCCTGACTTGGCCGTGCCGTGGCATCAGCCAGCTTTTGGTGCAGCTGGCTGACCTCCTGCTGCAGGCGATCGACCCTCGCCTGCAGTTGCCGCGTCTCGTCGGTCACCTGGCGCTGCACCAGCTCCCCGACGATGCCGCGCATGCTCGCGGCCCGGCATTTGAGGGCCTTCTGGAAGGTCCCCTTCAGTTTAGAGGACTTTGAAGCGACCTCCACGATCCCCTCCTGGTCCTCCTCAGCCATCCGCTCTAGCTCCAGTAGGGAGTGGTCCGCGTACAGTACGACAGACGCACCTCTTCAACGAACTTGAGCGAGAGTCGACCTCCATCGAACTCGCTCTCGACCTCAACACTACGGACTCGTTGTCGGACTCCGACAAATCGTCCGCCCTTCCTCCGTAGAAGGTGCTCCCTTCCTCCGCTGACGCTGAAGCATCGCGCTGGCCCTGAGAAGGGCCTTTTGGTTGGCCCTGAGAAGGGCCTTTAGGATGGCCCTTAGAAGGGCATTTTGGTTTTAAAAATCGCCCGCGGGCGTCCCGCGCAGATTTCGACATGGTCTCCGCAATATCGTTGGCAACAAGGCAATAAAAGATTAAAATTCGCAACGATGGCACAGTTCACTTTAGCCGTACCCAGCCTGCCACTCCGTTACGGTGGTCAGGACTGGGACGTTTCCAGGGGATACGACGTGGACGTAAGAACTGTGAGGGGATCCCCCCGACAACCTAACCTTTTTTTTTTTTTTTTGATAACGCTGGAAAAAAATGCATTACGCATACCCGCCCATCGGGGGAATGGACGGGCTATGTGGGACTCCCCGGGCAAGCCCGGTATACCCACTAAAATAAACCAGCGCACTCCCGCATCGTCTGTGTGGAGGAGGACTGGGAAACCGGCACAGCCTTTACGCCCAGTCCCCCGCCGACGATTGCCCACCATAATGGCGGGCCCCGCACGCCCCTCCCTCAGTGGAGGGGCCCGGGAATGACCGTGAGTGATCGGCCATTCCCGCCCGACGAGGGTGGTGATTGTGCAATGCAGACGACAGGCGCCCCCGCACCTGCCGCCCGCTAATCACCACCAGGGGGTGGGCGCAGGCGATCGTACAACCGCCCTCTCCCACCCCCACCGCTGCCTCCTTTTGCGACATGGCGTCCTCGCAAAAGGAGGCAACCGCCACGCAGGCCTCCCCGCTCCCCAGCATGGATTTACCACACCGGGAAGCGAGAGGACCTGCCAAACACCTCCTCAGGGCATGGCGCAGCTACGCCCCCGCTGGGCACACCTAGACGGTGTGCCGCGCCATGCTCCTCACCGCGCTGGACCTTAACGGTCCCCTCCTATGCGGCATCTGGCCAGAATCCGCGAAGGCCAGACGCCGCCCTCCGCGTGTGCGGCGAAGCGTCGAGACCGACGCTCCGCCGCCTCCTCCTACCATCGACTTGTCCCTGCCAACCATCTCACGTCAAAGGAGGGTCGGCAACGACAAGTCGTCCTCCTCGTGGGCCCACCTCCCGCCCCCGAGCCGCAGCCACCCCCACCCACAGGAGAGATTCCGGGCTGCAGAGCCAGGTGCAGAGCGGGCAAAGCCCGGATGCAGAGCCGGGCAAAGCAGGGTGCAGAGCTGGTCAGTGCACTCGGGGAGCTCAAACCGCACGAGCGCCGAGTGCAAAGCCAGGTGCAGAGCGGGCAGAGCCGGTCACTGCAGAGCCGGGCAGTGCAGGGTGCAGAGCTGGGGTGCCCCGGGCGTTCCCCCCCGCAGGGGAAGGCGGCCCGCCCAGAGGCCAAGAAGTGAGCCCCACCGCTTTCCTAACCACCTAACCTACCTACCCAGACTACCCCTTCGTCGCATCTGGAGTGTCCCCTGCTAATCAGGGGAACACCCAGAGCGACGCCTCCCCCCCCACCCCCCCGTCAGATATTCGCCACCGCCAACAAGAACCCACGAATGGGAAGTTATTGACGGTACCCAGAGTGCACCAGCCCAGCGGGTTGCTCTTCTCCCCGGACGTATCCGAAAGAGACCAGCAACCAACTAGGCCAACGTGGAGGTCACCTGACCCGCACCCCCCCCCAACCTAACCTTTTTTTTTTTTTTTTTTTTTTTTTTTTTTGATCACGCTGGGAAAATATGCATTACGCATACCCGCCCATTGGGGGAATGGGCGGGCTATGTGGGACTCCCCGGGCGAGCCCGGTATACCCACTAAAATAACCCAGCGGCACTCCCGCTTCGTCCGAATGGCGGAGGACTGGGAAACTGGCACAGCCTTTACGTCCAGTCCTCCGCCGACGACTGCCCACCTTTACGGCAGGCCCCGCACGCCCCTCCGTGTGGAGGGGCCCGGGAATGACCGTGAGTGCTCGGCCATTCCCGTCTGACGAGGGTGGTGACTGTGCAATGCAGACGAGAGGCGCCCCCGCGCCTGTCGCCCGCTAGTCACCACCAGGAGGTGGGAGGCCCAGGCACCTGTAGCAACGCAGAGGTTCGTCTGCGAGAGCCCGGACTACACCCGAGCTGAACCCTACGGCAAGCCGTCCCTTGGCGAGGACGGCTTTGGCCGCGGCGACTGGGCACTCCAGACGGATGGTGCCCATGCCGCCGCGGCCGGGCCTGATGCCCCGGCCTTGCACCGCTGCGACGCTACAACCACCTATCTCTGCGATCGCCGCCACCACCTCCTCTTTGGTGACTGAATCATCCAGATCAGTCACCTGTAAGGCCGCCGACTTTATTGGTCTGGCAACCTTGGCCGCGTCCGCAATGACCTCTTTCAGTTTGGTCGCAAAGAGGTCCGCGTTGGCCGCGCCTGCCGCTCCTGGGAACTCAAAAATACGAGCCCCTGCTTGCGTCCTGCGGCACGACACCTTGCCGATCCCCAGTTTGGTGGGATCGGCATTGCTACGCGCCCGCATCATGATTGACGCGTAGGTTTCGCCCCGCTCCGCAGCCTCCGCGGTGAGAGTCACCACGACGGCTGCGGTCTTCGGTGGAACAAGTTTCTTCGCGCCGGCTGGGGGGGAGCCTTTCCCCTTCCCTTTCCCCTTTTCCTGGCCAGCCGACTGCGACTGGCTAGCAGGGGTGGTGGCAGGGACGGCAGGGACGGCCGCCGCCGTCTTTTTGCCCTTCCCCTTCCCCTTCCCCTTGACGACCTTCGTCCAGCTCTGCTGGTTGGTCGGGGTGGTGGAGGGTAGAAGGGCGTCTTCCGCCTGAGAGGGGGCCTCTTCTTGCTCGCGCAACTGACTTTGCCTCCTATCCGCCGCAAGCATCGTCCTCCGTCCAATGGAGGACGATGGCGTCCCTCGCCTCCCGCCGCACGGCCTCCCTCTCTTCAGGGGCGGGGCGCTCTCCGAGCGCCTTCCGCCGCGCCGTCCAATCGTACACTCTGGCGAGCACCCATGCCTCCAACTCCCAGGGAGGGGTGCCCGCCAGAGCGCACGCCGCAGAGAAGCCCACCGAGCGGTAGGCCCTCGCCACCCGCAGTGCAATAGCCCTTTGGGGCTTGCGGATGGCGGTTGCATTCTCCCTCCTGTGGAGGGAGTCCGCCCAGATGGGTGCGCCGTAGAGCGCCATGCTTCGCAAGATGCCGGCATACAATCGCCGGCACCGTGCACTGGGCCCCCCGAGGTTGGGAAGGAGCCATGAGAGGGCGTCCGCAGCCTTCAGCAGGCGCGTCGACAGCCCGCTAAAGTGCGGGCCGAAGCGCCACCTGCTGTCCAGCACTAGGCCCAGATATTTCATCTGGGCCCCCACCCCTATCCGGACGCCCTCCACGACGATGTGGGCGTTCGGAGGGCAGCGCTGCCGAGGCCCGTGAAAGAACACGGCCTCGGTCTTGTTCAGCGCTACCCTCAATCCAAGCTGGCGGATCCTACCTGCAACCAAGGATCCGCCAGCTGAGGCCATACAGGCCGCCTCCCCAAAGTCCCTCCCCCGGGCAACGAGGAGAGTGTCATCCGCGTAACAGATGACACTCGTGCCCTGGAGGAGGGTGCCCCGCAGGAGCCAGTCGAATGCGATGTTCCACAAGGGGGGCCCTAGCACCGACCCCTGTGGAACACCGCACTCAGCTCCGTAGCGCCTGATCCTGGCCGTCTTGTCCACCAGGAGGACCTCTCTGTCCTCCAGGTAGCTGGCCAGGATCGCCCGCAGATATGGAGGCACTCCGTGGTACCGGAGTGCCTCCAATATGGTCGAGTGGGGCACGGAGTTGAAGGCGTTGGCGATGTCGAACGACACCGCCAACACTCCGTCCCCCAACTCGAACGACTCCTGCACATGGCCCCTGAGTAGGGCCAACGCGTCGACCGTCGAACGCCCTCGGCGAAATCCGAATTGGGCGTCCGACAGGTCAGGCCCTACCTCCCGCAGGTGGCTATTTAGCCGGGTGGCAATGATCCCCTCGAACAATTTACCGACCTCATCGAGCAGAACGATGGGCCGGTATGCCGAGGGGGAATCCACCGGGCGTCCCTCCTTCCGGAGCAGGCACAACTGCCCCTCCTTCCACAGTTTCGGGAACCTCCCAGCCGTAAGGCACGTGCTGAAGAGGTCCCGAAACCTTTCCTCCATGAGGGACGCCGCGATTGCCACCACCCGTGCGGGGACGCCATCTGGTCCAGGGGCCGTCTTCTTCGCGCGGAGGGCCAGAACCCCCGCGCGAAGTTCCTCCACCGATACTGGAGGGACCTCCTCCTCCGGCGAAGCCACCACCCCCCCCAGTGGGGGGTTCATTGTTGGTGGGGCGAAGTCGGTCCTGCGCGGAAACAGTGACCGAACCACCCCATCCAGCAACGCCGGCTCCAGGGTCTCCGTGACTGGGGGACCAAAGGGGCGCAGTTGGTTCCGCGCCGCCTTATATGGCCTCCCAAACGGATCCCTGTCGAGGCCCTCCAGCATCTCGGCCCTCGCCGAGTCCTTGGCGGCGCACATAGCCGCCTTGAGGACCGTCTTTGCCTCTAGATAAGAGGCGTAGAGGCGGTCCTCCCCGGCCTGAGACCGGGTAGTGCGCCGCCGACTCCGCGTGAAGGCCCTCCTGGCCGCCACGCAGGTGGCCCGTAGCCCTGCCAGCTCCTCCGACCACCAGTAAACGGCGCGACGGGGAGCCGGCCGGCGTGACCGAGGCATGCTGGCGTTGCACACCTCGGTCAGGGACGCCCTGAGCTGGACCGCCACGCGGTCCACGTCCAGGACCGGCTCGACAGGGGGTGAGATCCAGTCCTGGAGAAAGGCTGCCTCCTTGGCTGCCTCCCGGTCCAGGCGGGTGAGAGCCCACCGCGGGAAGGGAGATTGGCCAGCGCGGCCTGTCCCCTCCTGGGGGCCGGTGGAGATGTCGAACCGCACGTACCGGTGGTCCGACAAAGTCTCCACCGTCTCCACCCGCCAGTTCACAACGCGGGCGGCCAGGGCAGGGGTGGCAAACGAGACGTCTACCACCGATCCTCCCCGTTGCCGCACACACGTGTGGACCGCCCCCCTGTTGAGGAGGGACACGCCGCACGACGCCGCCCAAAATTCGACGGCGCGTCCCCGGACGTTGCAGGAGGCAGCCGGGTTGCCCCAAGCCTCTGACTTGGCGTTGAGGTCGCCCAATATGGCGACCTGGCGTGGTGCCGCCCTCCCGGCGACTGCCGTTAGGATTTCGAGGCAGTCCTCGAAATCCCTTAGAGGGCGGTTTGGGGAGAAATAGACCCCGACCAGGGCCGTATCCCCCCCCCCACGCGGCGGCCACGTATCCCGGTCCCCTCTCTAAAAGCGAGAGGGGAGGGGAGTCCGTGGAGGACCGCGCCACCAACGCCACCAAGCCGTCTCGGTCGAGAGTTGGTGTTCGCCTGGAGGATGCGATGCTCGACTGGCATTAATCGGACATCGCACCCCCCTCCTCCTCAGCCAGGCCGGCAGCAGCCGGAAGGCCTTCTTCCGCCACGGCGGAGGTAGCGGCAGGCCTTCTCGGCGCCTGTGCTATTCCCTTCTTGGGGGGAGGATTGCACATCCTCCCCTGCATCACGTGCCCTGCCGGGCGGCCAGCGGCTGCACAGACGGCGCAGTGCGGCTTGGCGGCCTCGCACGTTGCGGATTTGTGGCCCTCCTTGCCGCAGCGGTAGCAGCTCTCTGTCCGGTCCACGGTGGACGGACAGAGGGGCCGGGTGTGCCCGACTCCGAAGCACTTGTAGCACCGCAAGGGCTGTGCCACAAGTGCCCGGACCGCACCCGAGCTGAAGCCCACGTTGAGCCGTCCTTTGTCAAGGACGGCTTTGGCAGCAGCGACTGGGCACTCCATACGGATGGTGCCCATGCCGCCACGGCCGGACCTGATGTCCCGGGCTCGTACCGCTGCGACGCCACAGCCCCCTACAGCTGCGACCGCCGCCACCACCTCCTCCTTGGTGACCGAGTCATCCAAGTCGGTCACCTCGATGGCGGCCGTCTTAATAGGCCTGGCCACCTTGGCCGCGTCCGCGATGACCTCCCGCAACTTTGTTGCAAAGAGGTCTGCGTTGGCACTGCCCTCTGCCCCCGGGAACTCGAACAAACGAGCCCCGGCTTGCGTCCGCCGGCAAGAGACCTTGCCGATCCCCAGTTGGGTGGGATCGGCGTTTGCACGCGCCCGCAACAGGATGGACGCGTATGTCTCTCCGCGCTCCGCAGCCTCCGCGGTGAGCGTCACCACAACGGCTGCGGTCTTGGGAGGAACAAGGTTCCTCCTGATGCCGGCGGTTTTGGCTGTGAGAGCAGCACTGGCGGCCTTGGCGGGCGGCCCTTTTCCCTTTCCCTTCCCTTTGCCTTTGCCTTTGGGAGGGGTGGTGGCGGCGGGGACGGCAGGAGCTGCGGCGGTGGGGGCCGCTGCCGTCTTCTTCCCCTTTCCTTTCCCCTTGCCGACCACCTTCGTCCAGCCCTGCTGGTTGGTCGGGGTGGTGGCAGGCAGGAGAGGGTCCTCTTCTGACCTCTGTGAGGTCGGCCCCGGCTCACTTCGCCTCTTGTCCGCTGCAAGCGGTGGTCGGAGGCTTTTCTCCGGCAGGAGCCGGTCCTCTATGCCTGCCAGGCAGGCCCTCGTGAAGGCCCTCTCCTCCATCACAACCTTGCGGATGATATCCTCAAGGCCGGAGGAGGAGGAGGGGCCCTCTGCGGCAGGTCTCGGCTCAGCCTGGGTTGGCCGGGCTGTGGCCTCGGCCAGCTTCTGATGAAGCTGGCTGACCTCCGTCTGCAGGCGATCGACCCTCGCCTGCAGTTGCCGCGTCTCGTCGGTGGCCTGGCGCTGCACCAGCTCCCCGACGATGCCGCGCATGCTCGCGGCCCGGCATTTGAGGGCCTTCTGGAAGGTCCCCTTCAGTTTAGAGGACTTTGAAGCGACCTCCATGATCCCCTCTTGGTCCTCCTCAGCTAACCGCTCCAGCTCCAGCAGGGAGTGGTCCGCGTACAGTACGACAGACGCGCCGTACCCGGACTTGGCCCTAGCAAGGCGCGCCTGCCGCTCCTTGGCAGCAACCTGCTCCTCCAGGTCCTGCTGGTACTGCTCCCGCCGAACTAGGTCCAACTGGCGTTGGGCGTCTTCCAGACCCACGTCGTGGGTATCCGCCGCCACCTTTTTGGCCTTTGCCTTCCTGGAAGGCTCCTTTGCCGAACCCGAGCCCGAGGAGCCTTCCGACACTTCCTTGAGGAAGTATCGCTTCCGCGATCGCGATCGTGACCGAGAGTACTCGGTCTCCATCGCGCCAGCGTTCGACGAAACGAACTCGCTGTCGGAGTCCGATTCATCCACCCTGCCTTCGTAGAAGGCTCTGCCTTCTTTCGACGCTGAAGCGTCGCGTTGGCCCTGAGAAGGGCCTTTGGGTTGGCCCTGAGAAGGGCCTTTGGGTTGGCCCTGAGAAGGGCCTTTTTTCACAAAATGCCCGAGGGCATCCCGCGGGGGTTTCGATGAGGACATCGTTAAAATTAAAATAAAATTCTCCGCAGGTATCGTACACGACAAGACAATAAAATTCGCTACGATCGCACAGTGCACTTTAGCCGTACCCAGCCTGCCACTCCGTTACGGTGGTCAGGACTGGGACGTTTCCGGGGAACACGACGGGGACGTAAGCACTGTGGGGGGGTTCCCCCCCCCAACCTAACCTTTTTTTTTTTTTTTTTGATCACGCTGGGAAAAAATGCATTACGCATACCCGCCCCTTGGGGGAATGGGGACGGGCTATGTGGGACTCCCCGGAAAGTTCCGGTATACCCACTAAAATAACCCAGCGGCACTCCCGCATCGTCTGTTTGGAGGAGGACTGGGAAACTGGCACAGCCTTTACGCCCAGTCCTCCGCCGACGACCGCCCGCCTTTACAGCGGGGCCTTCTCGCCCCTCCCTTAGTGGAGGGGCCCGGGAATGACCACGTGCTCGGCCATTCCCGCCCGTCGAGGGTGGTGACTAGTGCAATGCAGACGACAGGCGCCCCCGCGCCTGTCGCCCGCTAGTCACTTCACAAATCACGACCTCGCAAAAGGAGGCAACCGCCGCCCAGGCCTCCTCACTCCCCAGCATGGAGTTGACCACACTGGGAAGTGAGAGGTCCTGCCCAATCACTAAACTCAGGGCACGGCGCAGTTCAGCCCAGGCTGGGCACACCTCGAGGGTGTGCTGCGCCGTGTCCTCTGCCGCGCCGCAGTCGTGGCACGCCGGGGTTTCCTCCCTCCGGATCCGGTGCAGGTGCGTTCCGAAACAACCATGTCCGGACAACACCTGCACCAAACGGAACGAGAGGAAACCATGTGGCCGCTCGAGCCAGCCTTGCAAGACTGGACCGAGCGCGTCCAGCGTCCGGCGTCCAAAGGCGGCGGTGGCGAGGTCCTCCGTCCAATGGAGGACGATAGCGTCCCTCGCCTCCCGCCGCACTGCCTCCCGCTCTTCCGCGGCGGGGCGCTCCCCGAGCGCCCTCCGCCGCGCCGTCCAATCGTACACTCTGGCGAGAACCCATGCCTCCAACTCCCAGGGAGGGGTGCCCGCCAGAGCGCACGCCGCCGAGAAGCCCACTGAGCGGTAGGCTCTCGCCACCCGCAGTGCAATGGCCCTTTGGGGCCTGCGGATGGCGGTCGCGTTCTCCCTCCTGTTGAGGGAGTCCGCCCAGATGGGCGCCCCGTAGAGGGCCATACTCCGCAGGATGCCGGAATAGAGGCGCCGGCATCTATCCTTCGGCCCTCCCAAGTTTGGGAGGAGCCATGAGAGGGCGTCCGCGGCTTTCAGCAGGCGCGTCGACAGCCCGCTGAAGTGCGGGCCGAAGCGCCACCTGCTGTCTAGCACGAGGCCCAGATACTTCATCTGGGCCCCGACCCCTATCCGGACGCCCTCCACGACGATGTGGGCGTTCGGAGGGCAGCGCTGCCGAGGCCCGTGAAAGAACACGGCCTCGGTCTTGTTCAGCGCTACCCTCAATCCAAGCTGGCGGATCCTACCTGCCACCAAGGATCCGCCAGCCGAGGCCAAACAGGCCGCCTCCCCAAAGTCCCTCCCCCGGGCAACGAGGAGAGTGTCATCCGCGTAGCAGATGACACTCGTGCCCTGGAGGAGGGTGCCCCGCAGGAGCCAGTCGAATGCGATGTTCCACAAGGGGCCCCCAACCTAACCTTTTTTTTTTTTTTTTTTTTTGATCTCGCTGGGAAAAAATGCATTACGCATACCCGCCCCTTGGGGGAATGGGGACGGGCTATGTGGGACTCCCCGGAATGTTCCGGTATACCCACTAAAATAACCCAGCGGCACTCCCGCATCGTCTGTTTGGAGGAGGACTGGGAAACTGGCACAGCCTTTACGCCCAGTCCTCCGCCGACGACCGCCCGCCTTTACAGCGGGGCCTTCACGCCCCTCCCTTAGTGGAGGGGCCCGGGAATGACCACGTGCTCGGCCATTCCCGCCCGTCGAGGGTGGTGACTAGTGCAATGCAGACGACAGGCGCCCCCGCGCCTGTCGCCCGCTAGTCACCACCGGGAGGTGGGAGGAGACGGTCTTATAACCGCCTTCTCCCACCCCTTCTTCGTCTGCGGAGCGGCGGCGCGAGAGGATCGTCCTCCCGCGCACGCTCCGCCGCCTCCTTTTGCGAAATCACGACCTCGCAAAAGGAGGCAACCGCCGCCCAGGCCTCGAATCCTCACTCCCCAGCATGGAGTTGACCACACTGGGAAGTGAGAGGTCCTGCCCGATTACTTGAACTAGGGCACAGCGCAGTTCAGCCCAGGCTGGGCACACCTCTAGAGTGTGCTGCGCCGTGTCCTCTGCCGCGCCGCAGTCGTGGCACGCCGGGGTTTCCTCCCTCCGGATCCGGTGCAGGTGCGTTCCGAAACAACCATGTCCGGACAACACCTGCACCAAACGGAATGAGAGGAAACCGTGGGGCCGCTCGAGCCAGCCTTGCAAGACTGGACCGAGCGCGTCCAACGTCCGGCGTCCAAAGGCGGCGGTGGCGAGGTCCTCCGTCCAATGGAGGACGATGGCGTCCCTCGCCTCCCGCCGCACTGCCTCCCGCTCTTCCGCGGCGGGGCGCTCCCCGAGCGCCTTCCGCCGCGCCGTCCACTCGTACACTCTGGCGAGCACCCATGCCTCCAACTCCCAGGGAGGGGTGCCCGCCAGAGCGCACGCCGCCGCGAAGCCTACCGACCGGTAGGCCCTCGCCACCCGCTGTGCAATGGCCCGTTGGGGCCTGCGGATGGCGGTCGCGTTCTCCCTCCTATGGAGGGAGTCGGCCCAGATTCGGGCCCCGTAAAGGGCCATACTCTTCAGTATGCCGGCGTACAACCGCCGGCATCGCGCCTTGGGCCCCCCCAGATTTGGCAGGAGCCACGACAGGGCATCGGCGGCCTTCAGCAGGCGCGTCGACAGCCCACTGAAATGTGGGCCGAAGCGCCACCTGCTGTCCAGCGTGAGGCCCAGATACTTCATCTGGGCCGTGACCTCGATCCTGACGCCCTCCACGACTATGTGGGCGTCAGGAGGGTAGCGCTGCCGAGGCCCGTGAAAGAACACGGCCTCGGTCTTGTTCAGCGCCACCCTCAATCCTAGCCGGCGGATCCTTTCTGCGACCAAGGATCCGCCAGCCGAGGCCAGACAGGCCGCCTCCCTGAAGTCCCTCCCCCGGGCAACGAGGAGAGTGCCCCGCAGTAGCCAATCGAAACCGATGTTCCACAGGGGGGGGCCTAGAACCGACCCCTGTGGAACACCGGACTCCGCGCCGTACCTCCTGACCGTGGCCATCTTGTCAACAAGGAGGACCTCTCGGTCCTCCAAGTAGCCGGCCAGGAGGTTCCGCAGATATTGGGGCACTCCGTGGTACCGGAGTGCCTCAAATATTGTCGAGTGGGGGACGGAGTTGAATGCGTTGGCGATGTCGAATGACACCGCCAACACCCCGCCCCCCGACTCTACCGCCTCCTGCACTTGGCCCTTCAACAGGGCCAAGGCGTCGACCGTCGAACGCCCTCGTCGAAACCCGAACTGGGCGTCCGACAGGTCTGGCCCCACCCCCCGCAGATGGCTGTTGAGCCGGTCGGCGACTATCCCCTCGAACATTTTACCGACCTCATCGAGCAGAACGATGGGCCGGTATGCCGAGGGGGAGTCCGCCGGGCGTCCCTCTTTTCGGAGGAGGCAAAGCTGCCCCTCCCTCCACAGTTTCGGGAACCTCCCAGCCGCAAAGCACGCGCTGAAGAGGTCCCGAAACCTGTCCTGCATCTGAGAGGCAGCGATTGCCACCACCCGTGCAGGGACGCCGTCAGGCCCAGGGGCTGTCTTCTTCGCACGGAGGCGAAGAATCCCCTCTTGGACTTCATCCACCGTCACCGGGGGAATCTCCTCCTCCGGCGAAGCTGCTTCCCGCGGTGGGTCCATCACTGGAGGGGCGAAGTCGGCCCTGCGCGGAAACAGGGACCGGACCACCCCATCCAGCAACGCCGGCTCGAGGGTCTCCGACAGAGGGGGTCCATAGGGCCGCAGCTGGCTCCGCGCCAGCTTATACGGTCTCCCGTATGGATCCCTGTCGAGACCCTCCAGCATCTCGGCCCTTGCCGAGTCCTTGGCGGCGCACATTGCCGACTTGAGGACCGTCTCTGTCTCTAGGTACGAGGCGTAGAGGCGGTCCTCCCCGGCCTGAGATCGGGTTGTGCGCCGCCGGCACCGCGTGTAGTCCCTCCTGGCCGCCACGCAGGCGGCCCGAAGCCTCGCCAACTCCTCTGTCCACCAATAGACGGCGCGACGGGGAGGCGGACGGCGTGACCGAGGCATGCTGGAGTTGCACACCTCGGTCAGGGACCCACGGAGCCGGACCGCTGCGGCGTCAACGTCCAGGGTCTCCACAGGGGGCGAGAGCCAGTCCTGGAGGAATGCTGCCTCCTGAGCTGCCTCCCGGTCCAGGCGGGTGAGAGCCCACCGCGGGAAGGGAGATTGGCCCGAGCGGGCTGTTCCCTCCCGCGGGCCCTGGGTGGAGATGTCGAACCGCACATAACGGTGGTCCGACATGGTCTCCACCATCTCAACCCGCCAGTTCACAACGCGGGCGGCCAGCACGGGGGTGGCAAACGAAACGTCAACCACTGACCCTCCCCGCTGCCGCACACACGTGTGAACATCCCCCCTGTTTAGGAGAGACACACCGCACGAAGCCGCCCATAATTCGGCGGCGCATCCCCGGACGTTGCAAGAGGCGGCCGGGTTGCCCCAGGCCACCGACTTCGCGTTCAGGTCGCCTAACACGGCGACCTGGCGTGGTGCCGCCCTCCCGACGACTGCCGTTAGGACTTCGAGAAAGTTCTCGAAGTCCCTTAGAGGGCGGTTTGGGGAGAAATAGACCCCGACCAGGGCTATCCCTCCCCAAGCGGCGGCCACGTATCCCGGTCCCCTCTCTAAAAGCGAGAGGGGAGGGGAGTTCGTGGCGGGCCGCGACACCAACGCCACCAAGCCGTCTCGATCACCCAGCCAACTGCCAGGTACCGAGTACGGCTCAGCGACCACCGCCACGTCCACCAACCACTCAGCCACGGTCTGCATCAGCAGATCCTGAGCCGCTCTGCAGTGGTTGGTGTTCGCCTGGAGGATGCGATGTTCGACTCTATGCATTAATCGGACATCGCACCCCCCTCTTCCACAGCCGCCGTGGTCCCAGCCTCTGGGATGGCGGTGGCAGTTACAGGCCGGGTCGGCGCCTGTGCTTTGCCCCTCCTAAGGGGAGGACTGCAGTTCCTCCCCTTCATAATGTGGCCCGCAGGGCGGCCACTGGCAGCACATACCGCGCAGTGCGGCGTGGCGGCCTTGCAGGAGGCGACTTTGTGCCCCTCCTTGCCGCAGCGGTAACAACTGTCCGTCCTGTCTACGCTGGACGGACAGAGGGCCCGGGTGTGTCCGATGCCGAAGCACCGGAAGCAGCGCAGAGGCTGGACTTCGAGTGCCCGCACTGCACCCGAGCTGAAGCCAACGGCTAGCCGTCCCTTGGCAAGGACGGCTTTGGCAACGACGACTGGGCACTCCAGGCGGATGCTGCCCATGCCGCCGCGGCCGGGCCTGATGTCCCGGCCTTGCACCGCTGCGACATCGCAGCCCCCTATGGCTGCGACCGCCGCCACCACCTCCTCCTTGGTGACTGTGTCATCCAAGGAGGAGATCTCTATGGCCGCCGATTTCACCGGCCTGGCCACCTTGGCCGCGTCCGCGATGACCTCTTGCAGCTTAGCTGCGAAGAGGTCCGCGTGTGCCCCACCCTCGGCCCCCGGGAACTCGAATATTCGAGCCCCAGCCTGCGTCCGGCGGCATGAGACCTTGCCGATCCCTAGTTTGGTGGGATCGGCATTCGCACGCGCCCGCATCATTACGGACGCGTACGTCTCACCCCGCTCCGCAGCCTCCGTGGTGAGCGTCACCACGACGGCTGCGGTCTTTGGAGGAACCAGGTTCCTCTTGGCACCGGCTGGGGGGGAACTTTTCCCCTTCCCCTTTCTTTTTCCCTGCACAGTCGACTGCAACTGGCTGGGAGGGTTGGCGGCGGAGACGGCTGGGGGGGAGCTTTTCCCCTTCCCCTTACCCTTTCCTTTGCCAGTCGACTGCGACTGGCTGGGAGGGGTGGTGGCGGGGATAGCAGGGACGGCCGCTGCCGCCTTTGTGGCCTTACCCTTCCCCTTCCCCTTGCCGACGACCCTCGTCCAGCCCTGCTGGTTGGTCGGGGTGGTGGAAGGGAGAAGGGGGTCCTCCTCCCTGTTTGAGGTCGGCGCCGGCCCACCCTTCCTCTTGTCCGAGGCAAGCGGCAGCCGATAACTCTTCTCCGGCAGCAGCCGGTCCTCAATGCCTGCTAGGCAGGCTCGGACAAAGTCCCGCTCCTCCATTATGACCTTGCGGATGGTGTCCTCAAGGTCGGAGGAGGCGGAACCCTCTACCGCAGGTCTGGGCTCGGATTGGGTTGGCCGGGCCGTGGCTTCAGCCAGCTTAAGATGCAGCTGGCTTACCTCCGACTGCAGGCGATCGACTCTCACCTGCAGTTGCCGCGCTTCGTCAGTCGCCTTGCGCTGCATCAGCTCTGCGACGATGCCACGCATGCTCGCGGCCCGGCATTTCAGGGACTTTTGAAAGGTGCCCTTTAGGTGGGAGGACTTAGAGGCGACCACTACAATCTCCTCTACGTCCTCCTCAGCCATCCGCTCCAGCTCAGTCATCGAGTGGTCCGCGTATAAAACGCGGGACGAGCCGTACCCGGACTTGGCCCGGGCGAGTTGTGCCTGCTGCTCCTTGGCTGCCACCTGCTCCTCCAGGTCTTGCTGGAGCTGCTCCCGCCGAGCCAGGTCTAAATGACGTTGGGCATCTGCGAGACCCACGTCGTGGGTGTCCGCCGCTGTCACCGGCTTTCTGGCCTTCGCCCTCCTCGACTCTTTCGCCGAACCTGAGGCTGAGCCATCGGAAACCTCCTTGAGGTAGTACCTCTTCCGCGAACTTGAGCGAGAGTCGACCTCCATCGAACTCGCTCTCGACCTCGACACCACGGACTCGTTGTCGGACTCGTCCGCCCTTCCTCCGTAGAAAGTCCTACCTTCCTCCGCCGATGCTGAAGCGTCGCGCTGGCCCTGAGAAGGGCCTTTTGGTTGGCCCTGAGAAGGGCCTTTGGGTTGGCCCTTAGAAGGGCCTTTGGGTTTTAAAAAACGCCCGCGGGTGTCCCGCGCAGGTCGCTGAGACATAACAAAATAAAATACACCGCAATTCGTAACACTCTAGGCACAGATTCGCTACGATGCACAGTTCACTTTTGCCGTACCCAGCCTGCCACTCCGTTACGGTGGTCAGGACTGGGACGTTTCCAGGGGATACGACGTGGACGTAAGAACTGTGAGGGGATCCCCCAACCTAACCTTTTTTTTTTTTTTTTTTGATAACGCTGGAAAAAAATGCATTACGCATACCCGCCCATCGGGGGAATGGACGGGCTATGTGGGACTCCCCGGGCAAGCCCGGTATACCCACTAAAATAAACCAGCGCACTCCCGCATCGTCTTTATGGAGGAGGACTGGGAAACCGGCACAGCCTTTACGCCCAGTCCTCCGCCGACGAATGCCCACCACAATGGCGGGCCCCGCACGCCCCTCCCTCAGTGGAGGGGCCCGGGAATGACCGTGAGTGATCGGCCATTCCCGCCCGACGAGGGTGGCGATTGTGCAATGCAGACGACAGGCGCCCCCGCACCTGCCGCCCGCTAATCACCACCAGGGGGTGGGCGCAGGCGATCGTACAACCGCCCTCTCCCACCCCCACCGCTGCCTCCTTTTGCGACATGGCGTCCTCGCAAAAGGAGGCAACCGCCGCCCAGGCCTCCCCGCTCCCCAGCATGGATTTACCACACCGGGAAGCGAGAGGACCTGCCAAACACCTCAGGGCACGGCGCAGCTACGCCCCCTCTGGGCACACCTAGACGGTGTGCCGCGCCGTACCCCCCACCGCACTGGACCTAACGGTCCCCTCCTATGCGGCATCTGGCCAGAATCCGCGAAGGCCAGATGCCGCCCTCAGCGTGTGCGGCGAAGCGTCGAGACCGACGATCCGCCGCCTCCTCCTACCACTGACTTGTCCCTGCCGACCATCCCACGTCAAAAGAGGGTCGGCAACGACAAGTCACACCCTCCTCTTGGGCCCACCTCCCGCCCCCGAACCGCGGCCACCCCCACCCGCAGGAGAGATTCCGGGCTGCAGAGCCAGGTGCAGAGCGGGCAAAGCCCGGATGCAGAGCCGGGCAAAGCAGGGTGCAGAGCTGGTCAGTGCACTCGGGGAACTCAAACCGCACGAGTACCGAGTGCAAAGCCAGGTGCAGAGCGGGCAGAGCCGGTCACTGCAGAGCCGGGCAGTGCAGGGTGCAGAGCTGGGGTGCCCCGGGCGTTCCCCCCCGCAGGGGAAGGCGGCCCGCCCAGAGGCAAGGAAGTGAGCCCCACCGCTAACCTACCAAACCTAACCTACCCCACCCACCCCAACCTACCTACCCAGCCTACCCCTTCGTCGCGTCTGGAGTGTCCTCTGCTATTCAGAGAAACACCCAGAGCGACGAGTCCCCCCTTACCCCCCCGTCAGGTATTCGCCACCGCCAACAAGAACCCACGAATGGGAAGTTATTGACGGTGCCCAGGGTGCACCAGCCCAACGGGTTGCTCTTCCCCCCGGACGTATCCGAAAGAGACCAGCAACCAACTAGGCCAACGTGGAGGTTACCTGACCCGCACCCCCCCCCAACCTAACCTTTTTTTTTTTTTTTTTTTTTTTTTTTTGATCTCGCTGGGAAAAAATGCATTACGCATACCCGCCCCTTGGGGGAATGGGGACGGGCTATGTGGGACTCCCCGGAATGTTCCGGTATACCCACTAAAATAACCCAGCGGCACTCCCGCATCGTCTGTTTGGAGGAGGACTGGGAAACTGGCACAGCCTTTACGCCCAGTCCTCCGCCGACGAAAGCCCGCCTTTACAGCGGGGCCTTCACGCCCCTCCCTTAGTGGAGGGGCCCGGGAATGACCACGTGCTCGGCCATTCCCGCCCGTCTAGGGTGGTGACTAGTGCAATGCAGACGACAGGCGCCCCCGCGCCTGTCGCCCGCTAGTCACCACCGGGAGGTGGGAGGAGACGGTCTTATAACCGCCTTCTCCCACCCCTTCTTCGTCTGCGGAGCGGCGGCGCGAGAGGATCGTCCTCCCGCGCACGCTCCGCCGCCTCCTTTTGCGAAATCACGACCTCGCAAAAGGAGGCAACCGCCGCCCAGGCCTCCTCACTCCCCAGCATGGAGTTGACCACACTGGGAAGTGAGAGGTCCTGCCCAATCACAAAACTCAGGGCACGGCGCAGCTCAGCCCAGGCTGGGCACACCTCGAGGGTGTGCTGCGCCGTGTCCTCTGCCGCGCCGCAGTCGTGGCACGCCGGGGTTTCCTCCCTCCGGATCCGGTGCAGGTGCGTTCCGAAACAACCATGTCCGGACAACACCTGCACCAAACGGAACGAGAGGAAACCATGTGGCCGCTCGAGCCAGCCTTGCAAGACTGGACCGAGCGCGTCCAGCGTCCGGCGTCCAAAGGCGGCGGTGGCGAGGTCCTCCGTCCAATGGAGGACGATAGCGTCCCTCGCCTCCCGCCGCACTGCCTCCCGCTCTTCCGCGGCGGGGCGCTCCCCGAGCGCCTTCCGCCGCGCCGTCCAATCGTACACTCTGGCGAGAACCCATGCCTCCAACTCCCAGGGAGGGGTGCCCGCCAGAGCGCACGCCGCCGAGAAGCCCACTGAGCGGTAGGCTCTCGCCACCCGCAGTGCAATGGCCCTTTGGGGCCTGCGGATGGCGGTCGCGTTCTCCCTCCTGTTGAGGGAGTCCGCCCAGATGGGCGCCCCGTAGAGGGCCATACTCTTTAGGATGCCGGCATAGAGGCGCCGGCATCGATCCTTCGGCCCTCCCAAGTTTGGGAGGAGCCATGAGAGGGCGTCCGCGGCTTTCAGCAGGCGCGTCGACAGCCCGCTGAAGTGCGGGCCGAAGCGCCACCTGCTGTCTAGCACGAGGCCCAGATACTTCATCTGGGCCCCGACCCCTATCCGGACGCCCTCCACGACGATGTGGGCGTCTGGAGGGCAGCGCTGCCGAGGCCCGTGAAAGAACACGGCCTCGGTCTTGTTCAGCGCTACCCTCAGTCCAAGCTGGCGGATCCTACCTGCCACCAAGGATCCGCCAGCCGAGGCCAAACAGGCCGCCACCCCAAAGTCCCTCCCCCGGGCGACGAGGAGAGTGTCATCCGCGTAACAGATGACACTCGTGCCCTGGAGGAGGGTGCCCCGCAGGAGCCAGTCGAATGCGATGTTCCACAAGGGGGGCCCTAGCACCGACCCCTGTGGAACACCGCACTCCGCTCCGTAGCGCCTGATCCTGGCCGTCTTGTCCACCAGGAGGACCTCTCTGTCCTCCAGGTAGCTGGCCAGGATCGCCCGCAGATATGGAGGCACTCCGTGGTACCGGAGTGCCTCCAATATGGTCGAGTGGGGCACGGAGTTGAAGGCGTTGGCAATGTCGAACGACACCGCCAACACTCCGTCCCCCGACTCGACCGCCTCCTGCACGTGGCCCCTGAGTAGGGCCAACGCGTCGACCGTCGAACGCCCTCGGCGAAAACCGAATTGGGCGTCCGACAGGTCAGGCCCTACCTCCCGCAACTGGCTATTTAGCCGGGTGGCGATGATCCCCTCGAACAATTTACCGACCTCATCGAGCAGAACGATGGGCCGGTATGCCGAGGGGGAGTCCACCGGGCGTCCCTCCTTCCGGAGGAGGCACAACTGCCCCTCCTTCCATGGTTTCGGGAACCTCCCAGCCGTCAGACACGCGCTGAAGAGGTCCCGAAACCTATCCTCCATGAGGGACGCCGCGATGGCAACCACCCGTGCGGGGACGCCATCTGGCCCAGGGGCCGTCTTCTTCGCGCGGAGGGACAGAACCCCCGCGCGAAGTTCCTCCGCTGATACTGGAGGGACCTCCTCCTCCGGCGAAGCCACTCCCCCCCCCAGTGGGGGGTTCATCGTTGGTGGGGCGAACTCGGTCCTGCGCGGAAAAAGGGACCGGACCACCCCATCCAGCAACGCCGGCTCCAGGGTCTCCGTGACTGGGGGACCAAAGGGGCGCAGTTGGTTCCGCGCCGCCTTATATGGCCTCCCAAACGGATCCCTGTCGAGGCCCTCCAGCATCTCGGCCCTCGCCGAGTCCTTGGCGGCGCACATAGCCGCCTTGAGGACCGTCTTTGCCTCTAGATAAGAGGCGTAGAGGCGGTCCTCCCCGGCCTGAGACCGGGTAGTGCGCCGCCGACTCCGCGTGTAGGCCCTCCTGGCCGCCACGCAGGTGGCCCGTAGCCCCGCCAGCTCCTCCGACCACCAGTACACGGCGCGACGGGGAGGCGGACGGCGTGACCGAGGCATGCTGGCGTTGCACACCTCGGTCAGGGACGCCCTGAGCTGGACCGCCACGCGGTCCACGTCCAGGACCGGCTCGACAGGGGGTGAGAGCCAGTCCTGGAGAAAGGCCGCCTCCTTGGCCGCCTCCCGGTCCAGGCGGGTGAGAGCCCACCGCGGGAAGGGAGATTGGCCCGAGCGGCCCGTCCCCTCCCGGGGGCCGGTGGAGATGTCGAACCGCACGTATCGGTGGTCCGACAAAGTCTCCACCGTCTCCACCCGCCAGTTCACAACGCGGGCGGCCAGGGCAGGGGTGGCAAACGAGACGTCTACCACCGATCCTCCCCGTTGCCGCACACACGTGTGGACCGCCCCCCTGTTGAGGAGGGACACGCCGCACGAGGCCGCCCAAAATTCGACGGCGCGTCCCCGGACGTTGCAGGAGGCAGCCGGGTTGCCCCAAGCCACCGACTTGGCGTTGAGGTCGCCCAATATGGCGACCTGGCGTGGTGCCGCCCTCCCGGCGACTGCCGTAAGGACTTCGAGGAAGTCCTCGAAATCCCTTAGAGGGCGGTTTGGGGAGAAATAGACCCCGACCAGGGCCATATCCCCCCCCCACGCGGCGGCCACGTATCCCGGTCCCCTCTCTAAAAGCGAGAGGGGAGGAGAGTCCGTGGAGGACCGCGCCACCAACGCCACCAAGCCGTCCCGGTCGCCCAGCCAGGTACTGGGGACCGAGTAAGGCTCGGCGACAACCGCCACGTCCACCAACCACTCGGCCATGATCTGCGTCAGCAGATCCTGGGCCACCCCGCAGTGGTTGGTGTTCGCCTGGAGGATGCGATGTTCGTGTCTATCCATCGGACATCGCACCCCCCTCCTCCTCAGCCAGGCCAGCAGCAGCCGAAAGCCCTTCTTCCGCCACGGCGGCGGTAGCGGCAGGCTTTCTCGGCGCCTGTGCTTTTCCCTTCTTAGGGGGAGGATTACACATCCTCCCCTGCATTATGTGCCCTGCCGGGCGGCCAGCGGCGGCACAGACTGCGCAGTGCGGCTTGGCGGCCTCGCACGAGGCGGACTTGTGGCCCTCCTTGCCGCAGCGGTAGCAGCTCTCTGTCCGGTCCACCGTGGACGGACAGAGGGGCCGGGTGTGCCCGACTCCGAAGCACCTGTAGCACCTCAAGGGCTGTGCCACAAGTGCTCGGACCGCACCCGAGCTGAAGCCAATGCTAAGCCGTCCTTTATCAAGGACGGCTTTGGCAGCGGCGACTGGGCACTCCATACGGATCGTGCCCATGCCACCGCGCCCGGGCCTGATGTCCCGGGCTCGCACCGCTGCGACACTACAGCCCCCCACGGCTGCGACCACCGCCACCACCTCCTCCTTGGTGACGGTGTCGTCGAGGTCGGTTACCTCAATGGCCGCCGTTTTCACGGGCCTGGCCACCTTGGCCGAGTCCGCGATGACCTCCCGCAACTTTGTTGCGAAGAGGTCTGCGCTGGCACTGCCCTCTGCCCCCGGGAACTCGAATAAACGAGCTCCGGCTTGGGTCCGCCGGCAAGAGACCTTGCCGATCCCTAGTTGGGTGGGATCGGCATTGGCACGCGCCCGCAACAATATGGAAGCGTACGTTTCCCCGCGCTCCGCAGCCTCCGCGGTGAGGGTCACCACGACGGCTGCGGTCTTAGGAGGAACAAGGTTCCTCTTGCCGGCTGGGGGCGAGCTCTTCCCCTTTCCCTTTCCCTTATAAGTGGCCTGTGACTGGCTGGGAGAGGCGGTGGCGGGGACGGCTGGGGGGGAGGTTTTCCCCTTTGCCTTCCCCTTTCCTTTGCCAGTCGACTGCGACCGGCTAGGAGGGGTGGCGGCGGGTACGGCAGGGACGACAGCTGCCGTCTTCTTCCCCTTGCCTTTTCCCTTACCCTTACCGGCGACCCTCGTCCAGCCCTGCTGGTTGGTCGGGGTGGTGGCAGGCAGGAGAAGGTCCTCTACCCTTTGTGAGGTCTGCTCCGGCTCTTTCCGCCTCTTGTCCGCCGCAAGAGGCAGCCGGTAACTTTTTTCCGGCAAGAGTCGATCCTCAATTCCTGCTAAGCATGCTCGGACGAAGTCCCGCTCCTCCATCATGACCCTGCGGATGGTGTCCTCAAGGTCGAAGGAGGCGGGACCCTCTGCCGCAGGTCTTGGTTCGGCTTGGATTGGCCGGGCCGTTGCTGCAGCCAGCTTTTGGTGCAGCTGGCTAACCTCCGACTGCAGGCGATCGATCCTCGCCTGCAGCTGCCGCGTCTCATCGTTGGCCTTGCGCTGCACCAACTCAAGGACAATGCCACGCATGCTCGCGGCCCGGCATTTCAGGGACTTTTGAAAAGTACCCTTGAGGTGTGAGGACTTGGAAGCGACCTCCACAATCCCCTCCACGTCCTCATCGGCCATCCGCTCCAGCTCAAGCAAGGAGTGGTCTGCGTACAGGACTCGGGACGCACCGTATCCAGACTTGGCACGGGCTACGCGAGCCTGCTCCTCCTTGGCCGCAACCCTTTCCTCCAGTTCCTGCTCTAACTGCGCCCGCCGAGTCAGGTCCAGGTGGCGCTTGGCGTCCGCCAGTCCCACGTCGTGGGCGTCAGCCTCCGTCAGCGGCTTTTTGGCCTTGGCCTTTCGTGACTCCCTCGCCGAACCTGAGGCCGAGGAGCCATCAGACACTTCCTTCAGGTAATACCGCTTCCGCGATAGCGATCGTGATCGAGTGTCCTCGGTCACCATCGCGCCAGCGTTCGACGCAACGAACTCCGTGTCGGAGTCCGAATCGTCAACCCTTCCTTCGTAGAAGGCTCTGCCTTCTTCCGACGCGCTCGCGTCGCGGTGGCCCTGAGAAGGGCCTTTGGGTTGGCCCTGAGAAGGGCCTTTGGGTTGGCCCTGAGAAGGGCCTTTTGGTTGGCCCTGAGAAGGGCCTTTTGGTTGGCCCTGAGAAGGGCCTTTTGGTTGTTTGACGAAATGCCCGAGGGCATCCCGCAATGGCTTTGACATAGTCTACGCAGTTCGATAGCAACAAGGCAAGATAAAATTCGCTTCGAGAGCACAGCGCACTTTAGCCGTCCCAGTTTGCCACTCCGTTACGGTGGTCAAACTGGGCCGTTTCCAGGGGACACTACGAGGAAGTATGCGCTGTGGGGGGTCCCCCCCCCCAACCTAACCTAACCTAACCTAACCTTACCCACGCAGATTCTGACGGGGCACGGTGGGTTTTCCGCATACTTGGAACGTTTCAAGTGTAAGGAGAGCCCATCGTGCGCCTGCGAACCTGGCGTTGATGAGACAGTTCTGCACATCCTTTTCAGTTGCCCTATGACTGCGAAATTGCGGTATGAGACCGAACAACAGCTGGGTGTGGCATTGAATGCTCAACAGGCACCGCACCTAATGACGGGGAAAAAAAAAAAAAAAAAAAAAAAAAAAAAAAGGGAATTGTTTTTAAATTACTGTAGACAAATAACATCCATAGTTAACAAAAGGAACAAAACCGAGTAAGAAAATATGCTGTCACAATATACTGTGTTATATTTAAGAACAGCATAGAATAATTAGTTGTAAAATAGTGCTAGTAAAATGTAAAATAAATGTGTAAAATTTAAACTTAAAGTGAAACAAAAACTGCTCCCGTCCTTTAAGGACCTGTAAACAATTTTGGTGAAATAAGTCGACATAAGTGTTTATATATAAGATGTGCTCCCCCCTACTCTGTAGGGCCCGAATACTGTTTACGATAGAATATAAGTATACTTAAGATGTAGTAATTAAACGATAAATAATTATAAGTAAAGTAAGGAATAATAATAGATAAAACTAGTTATAAGAAATTGTAAAATCTTTGTAGTATAGTAATAAGAACCTAGTCGTATAAAGTAGAATTAAATAAGACATAAGAAACTGTATATTAGAATAAGTTATACTAAGTATTTATGTAAGAATATTGAAATAAAAGTTTTGTCCTTGGCTTTTACTAAAATAAAAATGGATAGTTAGTTAGCTAGAAAATAGATGGGAATCCCACCCATAACAGACACAAATGAGGATGTATGAGAGAAAGATAAAGTATGAGGAATGAAAGTGCGAGAGGAATAAATGCGAGAACTGGAATGAATGTACTAGATCAGAATAGACTCCGACCATGTTGGGGGTAGAAACAACATACCTGGAGAATCGAAAGGTACAGGTGAATTACGCCCGAGCGAGAAGCGAGAAGGAGACTACCAAGGGATGCGTCCAAGGTTCCATCGCGGGCCCATCACTTTGGAACTTAATACTAGACTCGCTTCTGTCAAAAATTCATAGCTTGGGAGTGTTTTGCCAGGCCTACGCGGACGATGTGGTCCTGGTCTTCTCCGATCACAAGGTCAGTACCCTGGAGCATACAGCAGAAAGGACGCTGGACATTGTGTCCGACTGGGGTAGTCAGAACAAGCTTTGCTTCGCCGCGCATAAAACAAATGCGATGGTGCTGACAAGAAAGCTTAAGTACGACGACCCGGTTGTACACATGTCCGGTGTCCGGCTAAATCTCGTCAAAGAGATTAAGCTTCTAGGGCTGATCATAGACAACAAACTCGCTTTCAACGCACATGTTTCCGCCACCTGTAAGAAAGCAGCGGACATCTACAAACAGCTTGCATGTGCAGCGAGAGTGACTTGGGGTCTCAATCGTGAGATTATCAGGACCATATACGTGTCGGTAGTGGAGCCAATAGTGCTATACGCCGCAAGCGCATGGGCGCCTGCAGCTGGGAAACTGATGGTCAGAAATCAGTTAGACTCACTGCAGAGAGGCTTCGTGCAGAAGATCTGCAAGGCGCACCGCACTGTGTCTCTAACATCGGCTCTCGTCCTGTCGGGGCAGTTGCCTCTCGACCTCCGGGTAACGGAAGCCTCCACCTTGTTCTTGGTTAAAAAAGGTCACTCCCACGAGTTCCTACCTCCAGGTAGAGATGTGGAGCGAAAAGTGGGACACCTTCAACAACCACACCCATCGGAACTCATAACCACCGAATACCAGCAACTGGAGGATTTTGATCCCGAAACCATAGAAACCCACCGCATAACCGGTCCCCACATTTACACCGACGGCAGCAAAATAGAAGGGAAGGTAGGAGCTGCCTTAACGTGGTGGAGTGAAGGTAGGGAATCAAAATACAGAACCTTCAGGCTGTAACCGCACAACACTGTCTTCCAATCGGAACTCTACGCGTTGTTCAGAGCCACAAAATTGGTGAAGGATAGCAAAGTGGACACAGCCAGCATACTAAGCGATTCGAGATCATCGCTGGATCTGCTGAGGTGTCCGATGGCAACCCACCAATTGGCTTACGATCTCAAAGAACTCGTGCGTGGAATCCGAGGGGAGGGCAGAGATGTGCGTTTTTTCTGGTTAAGAGCACACGTTGGAACACCAGGGAACGAAAGGGCGGATGAACTGGCGAAAAAAGCGGCGCTCACCAAAAAGACGGCGCCGGACTATGACAAAGTTCCAATCTCCTTCGTCAAAAAACGCTTACGCGAGGAGACAGTCAAGAAGTGGCAACAAAGATATGAATCCTCCAGCACAGGATCCGTGACAAAGGTATTCTTCCCAAGCGTCCTGGGCGCGAAAAGAATTACCAGAGACATGGTCCTTACTCCAGCTTTAGTCCAAATATTCACAGGACATGGGGGATTCTCAGCATATCTACAACGCTTCCATCTAAAAGACAGTCCCGCGTGTGTGTGTGACCCATTCACTGAGGAAACAGTCTGGCACCTTCTGTTCGAATGTCCAAGATTTAGCCACGACAGGATGAGGCTGGAGAGTGAGCTGGATATCACCCTGAGCTCGTCGACTCTCAGCTCCATCGTAGAGGGGAAGGCTACAAGACTACCTTTCTTGGAATTCGCGCAGAGGGTCGTCTCAGTCGCCGCTAGAGCCAACTTGTCCACCGCCGTTCATCCAAATCAACCACCAACAAACACACAGACAGCCAACACACACACTTTTACAACACAAACACCCACTCTGACTACCACAATCACAAATACCCAATTAGCCACAACACAAACACTAACCCCTATAAACACACACACGACCGCATCATCAACACTGACAATTACTCCACCATTGACACAACGACAAACATTAACACAAAGCCTAACTGTAACAACGACACAAACCCGCAACACAACAACAACAACAATTTCAATGACAAACACTCAAATGACCACATCACCAACATCAACTTTAACATTACTACTGACACAACAACCAGAAACCACCAAGTTGACACAATCCCGACCACAAACACATACCACATCCAGTCTAGACCCGACACAAGACCAGTCGCAACAGAATACCAGCATTGACCAAACAACATCTGACACAACTACTATGCAGCAAAAGGGTCCCGAACTCGGCTCCATACCGTGCTTTTTGGCATGGGGAGCAGCAGGTGATCCCGGCATAAGACTACGAGGAGTAGCCCTGTTCATGAACCGGCCGCAAGAAATTTTGGGAGTTAGCTTCTGCAGAGTTAGACCGAGCAAGTCCAAAGTGGCCATACCACCAGGCCTCGCGGCCCTAATCAATGGAAGTACGTCTAAGACGAGCATCACGGGCAAGAAATACACCGAGTTGCCTACAATGGAGATCCTCGGTATCCGATGCCGAGTAGTGCGGTTCAAAGACAAACGAATTGCACTGCTCGAGTGGAGAGAGGAGACTCCATTCGCTCAAGCATGCTCGTTACTCCAAAGATTGGGACTGGCTGTTGGACACTCGGCTCGAACCATCAGTGTAGACGCCATGGTCATCGATGGCGAGAGGGGCGAAGTTGCAGACCGCCTTGGATGCATCAAGGCCGCAGAAACGCATGAGGTAATCGTGTACGAGGACAGAGGGGAGACTTTGAGTTATCTTAAGTCCCCAAAGAAGTCGCACACGGTATCGCCTTCAGCCACGCTTAGCGGCTCAGCGCGGATGCAACAGAAAATCGCCGAAGACAGGGAGAGGGCAACACTGAGCAGAAGCACTCCAACGCGACGGGAACAGGAGTCAAGCCGACTTGCTGGGATAAAGACCGGCATTAAAACCTTTCTGAATTCAATTTTCACAGACCGACGCAGTGGGGCAACCCACTCAGACACCTCCAGACCGTCACAGGGTGAGGCTCTCTCTAACTTCCTAAGGAAATCTCCTGGGGAGGCGGGAGAGCTGTCCCCGAAAAAGACCTCAACAAGAGCCGACAAGGGGCAGGTCAAGCCTCCAACTTACACCTCGGTGTCGGGACCCTCCGACCATATATACAATGCGTTCCTCGAATTCTTGGCGATTGTAAGAGCGACAAAGCAGGTCAATACCCTGACCTGTAAGAAGATCTTGCAATCGTTCAAATCACAGTCTGAGGGACTGCTGAGGGTTCTGCTCGAGGAGGCAGAGGCTGCTGTATACGACAACTGCGAATCCCGACTCATCATGGGCCGCATGAGGAAGTCGTATATGGCGGCTTACAACGCCACTGTCGGCTTCGTTACACAAAATGAGGCAGAATCGGAAAGGAAAGGAAAGCCGGTCTTCAACACACCTGACGAGGACCCTATTGTGGTGGTTGCCAGATGTACGGAGATAATGCTGGACGACAAAATTCTCGAGATGGCCCAAACCATCTCGGGAACTGCCACTACAATGGACTGGAACATCCAAAACATCAAGTGGGTAAACGGGGTTCCGGGGTGCGGTAAAACGACATGGGTGGTGAGTCACTTCGATGGGGAGAACGACGTGGTAGTAACCACGACGACCGAAGCAGCCAAGGACCTAAGAGACAAACTCGTGCACCGTATAGGCGAGAAAGCCAAGACTAAGGTGCGAACTATGGCCTCCGTCCTAGCAAATGGTTTCAGGAGGGGAGTCAGGTGCCACCGACTACTGGTGGATGAGGCCCTCATGAACCATTTTGGGGCCATAGTTATGGCTGTTAAGTTGTCGGGTGCGGACGAAGTTGTCCTCATCGGGGATGTTAACCAGTTGCCATACTTGGACAGAGAGAACCTATTTCCACTCAGGTATACCCGTCCAGGTATGGTGGCCACAATCACCCAGGAGTTGCTCTGTACTCACCGGAACCCCATGGATGTAGCATACGCGCTCAGCGACATCTACGGTGGGATCTACTCGTCAAAGACCTGTACGAGTAAGATTCACTCACTGAGGGTGTATGGTTTCACGGGAGCGGACATCCCGAACAAATCCCAGAACACGTTGTTCCTGGTCCACACACAGGAGGAGAAATCCACCCTGGGTGAACAGGGATACGGATCTGGCGAGGGTTCCCGCATTCTGACCATACACGAATCTCAGGGTCTCACCTATGAGCGCGTGGTCATCATCAACTCCCGCAAAGGCAGAATCCAAATCCACGACAGCGTCCCTCATGCGGTAGTGGCTGTGTCGAGACACACAACCAGCTGTGTCTACTACACTGACGACGCGAGTGACGCCATCGGCCGGTTTGCCAAAAAAGCTATGGGTGCACCGACTCAAACAGTTGTCGACTACAACCTAAAGACAGCTATGCTGCACCGTAACATGGCGATCGTGGAGGCGTTGTTGACTCTCCGGAAAACTACAACCTCATTTCCTATCCATCCACAATAGTTCAATAGTCAGTAGGTTATTAAGTATGCATGTATAGTTAAGTTAAGACTGGAAAAAAAAAAAAAAAAAAAAAAAAAGCCGCCACGGGCGCCCGAGTTTAGAATACCGAGAGCCGGCACGTAGTATTAAGAAAAAAAAAAAAAAAAAAAAAAAAAAAAAAAAAAAATTTGTTTAAGTATTTCATAGTTTGTTACCCCCGGCCATTGGCGCCCTATCGAGGAGTCGAAGTGATCGGGCGCCGAGAGGCCGGGGGCTGGTCTTACCTTGACTCTCTTTAGAAAATAGTAACTGTAAAAGTAATAAAATCCTTCTTAGTTTTAGTTTGTTAAACCTTATATTATATCTTATAAAGGGTGATGGACCCTACTTTTTATAATTAAATTTTCAAAAGATGTACTAACTTATAATTGTGACGGCTCCAATAGAGCGGAGTTACCCAAAATAAAAAGCAGGAATGTAAAAATAAAGCGAAAATAAATTTTTAGTAAAAAGGGCGCGGACCACAGGTTCGCGGTAGTTTCATTGTATATAAAAAAAAAAAAAACCCTACCCTACCTACCCTACCTACCCTACCTACCCTACCTACCCTACCTACCCTACCTACCCTACCTACCCTACCTACCCTACCTACCCTACCTACCCTACCTACCCTACCTACCCTACCTACCCTACCTACCCTACCTACCCTACCTACCCTACCTACCCTACCTACCCTACCTACCCTACCTACCCTACCTACCCTACCTACCCTACCTACCCTACCTACCCTACCTACCCTACCTACCCTACCTACCCTACCTACCCTACCTACCCTACCTACCCTACCTACCCTACCTACCCTACCTACCCTACCTACCCTACCTACCCTACCTACCCTACCTACCCTACCTACCCTACCTACCCTACCTACCCTACCTACCCTACCTACCCTACCTACCCTACCTACCCTACCTACCCTACCTACCCTACCTACCCTACCTACCCTACCTACCCTACCTACCCTACCTACCCTACCTACCCTACCTACCCTACCTACCCTACCTACCCTACCTACCCTACCTACCCTACCTACCCTACCTACCCTACCTACCCTACCTACCCTACCTACCCTACCTACCCTACCTACCCTACCTACCCTACCTACCCTACCTACCCTACCTACCCTACCTACCCTACCTACCCTACCTACCCTACCTACCCTACCTACCCTACCTACCCTACCTACCCTACCTACCCTACCTACCCTACCTACCCTACCTACCCTACCTACCCTACCTACCCTACCTACCCTACCTACCCTACCTACCCTACCTACCCTACCTACCCTACCTACCCTACCTACCCTACCTACCCTACCTACCCTACCTACCCTACCTACCCTACCTACCCTACCTACCCTACCTACCCTACCTACCCTACCTACCCTACCTACCCTACCTACCCTACCTACCCTACCTACCCTACCTACCCTACCTACCCTACCTACCCTACCTACCCTACCTACCCTACCTACCCTACCTACCCTACCTACCCTACCTACCCTACCTACCCTACCTACCCTACCTACCCTACCTACCCTACCTACCCTACCTACCCTACCTACCCTACCTACCCTACCTACCCTACCTACCCTACCTACCCTACCTACCCTACCTACCCTACCTACCCTACCTACCCTACCTACCCTACCTACCCTACCTACCCTACCTACCCTACCTACCCTACCTACCCTACCTACCCTACCTACCCTACCTACCCTACCTACCCTACCTACCCTACCTACCCTACCCTAGCTACCCTACCTATCCTACCCTACCTACCCTTCACTACTTACCCTACCCTACCTACTCTACCCTACTATCCTATGTCCGTCTCCTGGTTCTAAGCTACCTCCCCACAAATTTTCAGCCAAACAGGTTCAGCCGTTCTTGATTTATAAATAGTGTAACTAACACGACTTTAATTTATATGTCTCCTGGATCTAAGCTACCTCCCCACCAATTTTCAGCCAAACAGGTTCAGCCGTTCTTGAGTTATAAATAGTGTAACTAACACGACTTTATTTTATATGTCTCCTGGATCTAAGCTACCTCCCCACCAATTTTCAGCCAAATAGGTTCAGCCGTTCTTTAGTTATAAATAGTGTAACTAACACGACTTTCTTTTATATGTCTCCTGGTTATAAGCTACCTCCCCGCCAATTTTTAGCCAAATCGGTTCAGCCGTTCTTGAGTTATAAATAGTGTAACTAACACGACTTTCTTTTATATATAGATTATATAGGATAGAATACTTTACAAATTACTTACACAATCATTATTTTCAAGTATTATTCATACACACAGTACAATAAACAACCATTACATATATAAACTCACGCCTTTTTCCATGGGGGTAGGCAGAAACTACAGAAAGCCACCTGCTACGATCCTTACATACTTCTTTTGCTTCACACACATTCATACATCTAGTCATACACACACGCCGGTTATGGGTACTGCGCACTTGGCCTTTCTGAAGAACATCACCTATAAGGTCTATGTATGTCTTTCTAGGGCGTCCCCTCCCGGCGTTTCCATTCACGTCTGCCTTGTAAATACCTTTCATTAGTCGACTTTCATTCATCCTCTCAACATGGCCAAACCATCTTAACATACCCTTTTCAATTTTAGTCACTACATCTTCTTTTAAACCACAACGTTATCTTATTACCTCATTCCTCAATCTATCAGTTAAAGTTACACCACACATACTCCGCAAGGAGCGCATTTCTACTGCATTACTTTCATGTCTTTTTTGCCATACCCAGCCTTCACTTCCATACAAAAGGGTAGGCACCAGCACGCTGTTGTGAACAGCGAGTCGAGCCTCCGGAGACATCGACTTGCTGGTCACAACTGCATGCATAACACCATTCACTTTATTCCCTGCATTTACTCTCCTTTCCACATCCTCTTCAATCTTTCCATCCCTTGTGAACATACTTCCCAGATATACAAACTCGTTCACTGGCTCCACACTCTTATCATTTATTTTCACTTCACACTTCGATACATCTTCTTCTCTTTCAAACACCATTACCTTAGTCTTGTTCACATTAATACTCATCCCTTTTAACTTAAAAGCTTCATTCATCACAGTCACCATGTCTTGCAACTGTTCTGCTGACGATGCAAGTAGAACTTGATCATCTGCATAGAGAAGGCATTTGACAGGCAGCTCATTCATCCTCAATCCGCACTCATGCTCTTTCAAACCTATCAGACAACTATCCATGTACAAGTTGAACAACCACGGTGACGCTACACAGCCCTGTCTAACACCCCTTGAAATGGAAAACCAGTTCGTATACGCCCCATTAATCCTAACACAAGCACTGGAATCCCTATATAGAGATTTCAGTGCCCGTACCGAGTGCCAGTCCACACCGTACCCGGATAGCGTCGACCACAGTTCATCCCTCCACACACTGTCATAGGCCTTCTCCAAGTCCACGAAAGCACAGTAGACTTTTTTTGTACTTAGCCAGATGTTTTTCAGCTATGCTCCTCAAGGAGAAGATCTGATCCATACAGCCCATTCCCTCTCTAAATCCTGCTTGCACGTCCCATAATTGTTCATCCGTCACTTTTACCACTCTATTTATTAAAACTTTCGCATGTAATTTGCCGACAACACTCAAAAGACTAATGCCGCGGTAGTTTTTACACTCCTGCTGTGAGCCTTTTCTCTTATATAGTGGTACGATTACAGCCTTGCACCAGTCATCCGGCACGCGGCCATATCTCCAACACATATTAAAGATCCGGCACAACAGGCTTGCTACCACCCCGTCACCGACCTTCAGCATCATACCCTGCAGCTTTACCAATCTTCATCCCACTCAGTGCTTTTATAATCTCATCCATTCCTATTTCATTCTCATGCTTTTGCTCTTCGCTCGAGTTTGGGTCTTGACAACTTGCCTCTGCCCAGTTACCCACTCCTTGCACACTATCCTGACAACTAAATAAACTTTCAAAATATCCCTTCCAGCGTTCCAAGACCTTACATTCTTCACTCAGTAAGCACCCATCTTCTGCTCTTATTCCATTCATGCTCGATGTTTTTGTCACTCCGCGAGCCAATCTTACCTGTTTCCAGAACAGCTTAACATTGGCCCTGAAGTTATCGGAGAACTTCCTGTTATATTTTTCTTCCTTTTCATCCTTCTTCATTTTTACCACCTCTTTGACTTTCGCTTTAATTTGCTTATACGTTACTTTCACTATTGCCAGATCATCCGTCACGTTTGTTGCCTCATTCATTCTATTTTGGGCCTTACAGGCTAACACATTAAGCCAAGCCTCTTTCTTCTTCTTCACCACCTCTTTTACTTCATCATCTACCCAAGTATCATTCGTTCTACTACCACGTTTCCTCTTCGCTATACCACATAACTTTGCGGCTACGTTCACCATACTACTTTTCACTATTTCCCACACATCCTCTATACTGAAATCATTCATACCATCAAATATCTTATCCGTCTTCGGTTTTACTTGCCTCTTATATTCCTCCTTTACTTTTAGTTCTTGTAATCTTTCTACTTTTATTCTTTCTAACGCGGTCACAGGAACTTGAACTCGATGACGCCAATGCTTGAACAGTCCAGCCACCCGACACATAACCAGATAGTGATCAGTCCCCACATTAGCACCCTGATAGGCTCTTGTATCTGCAACTTTGCTCTTCAATCTTTCATCTACAATAACAAAATCAATCATACTTCTACTGTCTTGCCTTTCCTACGTATACCTATGGATCTTTCTATGATCAAACATAGTGTTAATTACACACAGGCCCTTCTCTACACATACTTCCATATGCCCCTAATACTCTTTCGAACCCATTCCTCTTCACACCAACCCAATGCAACCAAAGTTTGGTCATTCTTGGGGCTATGTCGGTTTCCGAATCGGATTTGATGAATACTTTCTGTAAAGTCGCCGATTTTCATGAGAATGGGTGCTACATGGTTACATATAATTACCTTAGTTTTATCCATATTTATCGTAAGAGCCGTGCGAAAGCTCCACTGCACTGTCTTCTTCATAGTATTAGATGGTGAGTGGTGTACTCGCTATGGATCTTATTGTAAAGCTTCATGACTGAGGTGTTGGTTTTTTCGAATGACCGGTGTGACTGTTATTTATCCACGAGCCCTTTATTTAGCTAAAATTTATCGGATACGTCATTCAAGTTTCATAAATCCTAACTTAAACCGTAGATATCTCTACGCTATGCCATTTATTATTGATTTAACAATAGCTTATTTTTGGTCGCCTTCACCAACTGCACATAATAAAGTCATCTGTTCTTAGATGAATACAATACGAAATCATGCGAACGAAGTCGCGGGCGGAGTGCTAGTAGTAAATAAAATAACTATTGGCCTTGGAAATCGAACTGGGTTCCTCATGCTTGGCAAACGCAAAATTGAAATCGCTATATCAAAGAATACAAGTAAAATTTCAAAATTTAAATACCTCTGACACATTTATCTTGCGAAAACACACCGATTCAAAGAGTATAAAGCCCATAACTTTTGAACGGCTTAACTTTTAAAAATAGACTAAACTGCGCCCATGCGCCGTATGAACTACGGGCCGGTACTGCCAACTACTTCGGCCATTCCAATGTGTTATTTGAGCTTCATCATCATCATCATCGAAAGACGTCCACTGCTGGACATAGGCCTCCCCCAAGCGTCGCCACATTGATCGCTCCCGTGCGTCTCGCAACCAGCGGATCCCCGCAACCTTCACCAGGTCATCGGTCCACCTGGTGGGAGGCCTTATTTGAGCTTAAATATTATTAATTTAGAAATAATTATTATTAAGGATGTTATGATTTTATTTTAGTATATTTTTAAATGGTTCATAAGCGTAAATTCACTATCTATTTTACACAGCTAACAACGTTATTTAAGTAATTTTTTAATGACATTTGTTCAAAAATTTTACTGTGCCAAGTACTTAGATACTCTGAGCTAAGCTGCTTACGTACAGACGGACATAGCAAAACTATAAGGGTTCCATGTTGACTTCGGAACCCTAAAAAAGGCAAGTGGTCAAGTACTAAGTATCTTTATTAACAGCATTAGCTTACAAATGCTCTGCTATAATTGATAGCTTTTCTTAATGAAGCTTTCAACTTCAAAAAAGTTTTAGGACTGGACAATACTGGGTGAGGTTTCTCTGGCAGCGGAGACACTGAGGACATTGTTTACTTTAGAACAACATAATTTCGTAAGGCAATTTGAGTAGGCATCTACTATATGCGGCCGATCCAAATCTCCTTGATTTGGTATTGTACAAATTCAAATTATTAATTTGTAAAAACATAGGTACAATATAATAGGATCTTATTCCAATGTCAGGATCGCTATGTTTAACCTTTTAAGCATTTAAATTTCCTCTGACAAAACACTCAAATCTGTGTGGTGCGTTCCTCAAACATAAACGGACACAGCTCTCCAGCAATTTAGTCATCCATCAAATTAATAATAAGGACTTTGGCCTCAGAGTTGTTTCGGTGTTTATTCTCAGGCCGGCCTCATCTAGTCCACACATCACCTACTATTTCAAGTAGTTATGTTACTAGTGTCACTTTTATTTCCATAAGTATGGTTTTCCTTCCTTTTTTTAATATTTGCATCTTCTATTATATACCTCGTGTAACCTGAAAATTTAATTGTGATTTTGTGTGTTGTGCTGTGTCTTTTGTGTGCACTAAATAAATGTTTTATTTGTCTATCTTTCTATCACCAGCAAACAGAGTAACTTAGAAATGCTGTATTCGTGGAACTAGCACTGTTGGTTTTACTTTCTGCCAGCTGAAGGTTAATAAAAAGTCATAATTCGCTATAGTTACGACGTATCTAATTATTAGGTTGTCTAAGAGACAGACCAATAACAGACCTTATACTTTTGAATTAATGTAGGACATGGTCTTCTAGTTCTATTATATACCTAGTGATTAGCTTCAAGGCGGCGCTTCTTGGCTATGTTCAAATGAGATTAGCGCATTTTCCCCGAAACTGTTTTATTCGCGGGGTTTTGATAACACTTTCAATGACTCTCAGACACGTTTGACAATGACAAACTATCAGGGAACGCCAATGATTTTGATAGGGTGAAAAGTAGAGACCGGTAAAAGTACAAGGATGATGCTATTTTCGTACATATTTAAAAATAACTTTGTTTTCCGAAGTCGGTGTCGAAAAGCGAAAAACAATAGGTAAGAGTATCTACCAAAGACACCGACTTCAGAAAATAAAATATTTTTTCGCTTTGTAGTGTTTTGCTTTAGAAATAGGAAATTTTTTTTTGTTAAAAAGATTTTTATGATAAAAGTTTCAAGATTTATCAAATTATATTAAAAATTGCTTTAAAAGATCCCTTAGTAAGTAAAATACTGAATATCGTTAATGTTACAAATCTGTATGGATTAGACAGTAGATAGGCAGGAGACACATTCTTTTTAACAGACTTACCAAAACGGAGGAGGTTCTATTTTCGACATCTAATATGTTTTTTTTAATTTTTTTTTTTCTTCTTTATGTTCACCGATATTTCCATCAATTGATTTCGAAATTGGTCCCATTTTAATTTGGTGAAGATCTAAGGAAGAACTTCGGAGCTATAGAACAGAACTCTTCAATAAATGTCGATATCGCAAAAAAAATGGGAAAAAGAAAGACACCGACTTCCAAAAATAAAGTTATTTTCCACTTTGTAGTTTTTTATTTGGAAGTCGGTAGTTTTTTTTTGCAAAACAGATTTATTTTTCCCTTTTTAGGGTTCCGTAGCCAAATGGCAAAAAACGGAACCCTTATAGATTCGTCAAGTCTGTCTGTCTGTCTGTCTGTCTGTCTGTCCGTCCGTATGTCACAGCCACTTTATGCCGAAACTATAAGAACTATGCTGTTGAAACTTGGTAAGTAGATGTATTCTGTGAACCGCATTAAGATTTTCACACAAAAATAAAAATAAAACAATAAATTTTGGGGGCATACTTGAAACTAAAACTAAAAATATTTTTTTTCATCAGACCCATACGTGTGGGGTATCTATGGATAGGTCTTCAAAAATGGTATTGAGGTTTCTAATATCATTTTTTTCTAAACTGAATAGTTTGCGCGAGAGACTCTGCCAAAGTGGTAAAATGTGTGTGTCCCCCCCTGTAACTTTTAAAATAAGAGAATGATAAAACTAAAAAAAATATATGATGTACATTACTATGTAAACTACCAGCGATAATTGGTTTGAACGAGATCTAGTAAGTAGTTTTTTTTAAATACGTCATAAATCGTAAACCGCAATTTACCAAGTACGGAACCCTTCGTGCGCGAGTCCGACTCGCACTTGGCCGGTTTTATTATAATAATATGTATCTGTCTGTTAATGCGGCGTCATATCTACGCCAAATTAACAGACAGATAATTATAATTATGCTAAAAATAAAGTAGACATGATCCTGGAGAAGGACATAGTATTGTTCCTTTGAGAAAATTTCAGGCTTTCACTCGGGCGTAGAAGCTGACCTAACGTAATCTAAACAAAATATAAAGTGTCAGTAAACCTGGAAGGAGAGGGCGGAAGGGGAAGGGGGAGGGGGGTTGTAAATGAAAGGCGGAAGCTCTTAACAATATCGTATATTTAGTTGTCATCGGCTACCTTGAACAATGATATAATTTTCCCTATTTTATTTAATACATAATCGGCCTGTGACGTCACTCGTGTGATGTGTGGCGCCGCCGGCCGAGGGCGTGTGCTTATGTCCCCAGTACTCGTACCGCACACAGCGGGTGCGTGCGCCAGCTCGTTGTAGCAAACAAACCATATTATCGTAACCCGATTGACTCCCCCTTTGAATCCCTATCCGAGACAGTATCCTAAGTTTTTTCAATTACCTAATAAGTACCTACAGTCTTATCTTTTGATTGGTTCTAACTTGGTACACTACACAATTACACATGCATTTTTAGGGTTCCGTACCCAAAAGGTAAAAGCAAGACCCTATTACTAAGACTGCGAGGTCCGTCTGTCTGTCTGTCTGTCCGTCACCAGGCTGTATCTCATGCACCGTGATAGTTAGACTGTTGAAATTTTCACAGATGATGTATTTCTGTTGCTGCTATAATAAAATATACTAAAAACCGAAAAAAATAAATATTTAAGGGGGGCTCCCATACAACAAACGTGATTTTTTTGCCGTTTTTTGCGATAATGGTACGGAACCCTTAGTGCGCGAGTCCGACACGCACTTGGCCAGTTTTTAAGTTAGTGCATCATGACTGCACCATGTGTCTTGTCTAGTTCTGACAGGATTAAATACAGATGTGGACTTCTAACCTACATTTGTATGGACGCGATGTTGGGTTTGACAGCAAGACATCGGCATATATAGCAGATGTGCAGCTGAGCACGTCAGCCACTCTAGTTCGCGAGGTGCAGCTGAGCGCGTCAGCCACTCTAGTTCGCGAGGTGCAGTAGCAGTCGCATAGGTGCACGGTGCCAATTTTATCGCTTTACAACTGAAGCAACCCCTTTAATGTTGCCGAATTAAGGAATTCGTTGGCAATGTACCAAATGAATTAAACCTAGTTTACCACAGTTATTTGTGATACCAGTAGTGTAATCTTATAATGTAGTATGCTATGCTATGATTTAGTACCTACCTATAGTTCCTATTTATTGACAATAAACATGGAATTACATACTCGTAATATAATTATGTCATCCATTGATTGGAACCGTGTTTTGTGACACATTTGCGTAGAAGATATTGTAAGACAATAAAATGGCACGAGGTATGTGTACGATGCAGCGCAGTGCGCGCTATCAGCGGCGGCGCACTTCGTTGTCGGCGTCAGCGGCGGTGGTGCGCGCTGGGCGGCTCGTTGTAGTGGTAGTAGTGGTGGTGGGCGGGTCCAGGCCCTTGATCTCGAATTGGCCGCGGAACAGCGGCCTGAACAGGCGCAGGAAGGTCTGGTAGCGCACCGCCGAGTTCTGCAACACAGAGCGCCGTTATACACGCGGGACTTGCAGACAGACCGATGTGTGGATTAAATATTGAAAGTACATTAAAATGGAATACCCAGATTAACAAAGTATGTAGTAAAGTAAACCAATTTTCTCATGCGCTGCGTATGCTAAGCAAAACGGCCAATCGAAACACCGTACTAACTGCATATCATGGTCTAGTGGCCTCAACATTAAGATATGGCATTATGTTTTGGGGAAACGCCTCGGGTAAAGATATGGTGTTTAAGTGTCAGAAAAGGTGTATTAGAGCGATCTGTAACCTGCAAACCACTGACAGCTGTAAACAATATTTTAAAAGTATGAAAATTTTAACAGTGCCCTCATTGTACATATACCAGACATCTATGTTCGTCAAAAATAATATGTATAAATTTGACCGAGTAGGTAGTCAGCGTCGAGCAGACCGGCTACAAACTGTTGGATCTAAAACTGCTTTATACAAGAACAGTATTTTCGTAATGGCTCCAAAATTATACAATAAATTGCCAAAGTGTATCAGAAGTGAGGAAAATGTCAGCCATTTAAAAAAAAAGTTGTTCCTATTTCTAGTTGAAAAGACGTATTACTCGATTGAAGACTTTCTAAATGACAAATTATGACTAAATTTAAATTTCTTTGACATTCTAAATAATTAATAATATAATTCAATTACTTTATTTTATGCGGCTCATGACATTTTTCAATTGCTTCATTTCTTTTATCCTAGACTTTATTAATTATGATAGTAAAAATAACCTTACTAATATAATATTTGTATGCCGATTATTGGCCAAACATACAGATCAGCTAAAATGCATAAATAACACCTTTTTGTACTTATGTTCACAAATAAAGATTGATTTGATTTGATTTGATTTGATTTGATTTGATTTGTGTGTGAGGAGCGCGACTCACCTGGATGACGTCGCCGATGATCTTAGTAGTGCGGATGAGCAGGGACACGGACGGGCCAAACAGGCTGCCCGGCAGGTCCAGGCTGACCTTGTTCCGGTCGAACACCGGGATGTCGTCGGCTGCCACGGTTTGGCGGTGGCGGCGCGGGGGGCCACTGCTCTGCGGCCCAGGGCTCCGCAACGACGATGGCGCCCGGGGCGACGCCCGGCGCCTCCACGTAGTGCCAGTCTGCGACAGGCGCCCGGTCAGCGGTCGCTCGCGCCCCGCAGCCCTCGCCTCGCTCGCTGACTCGTGTGTGTGGTTAGCGTGTGCGTCGTGTGAGTCATTTAGAATATCATGTTCAGTCACGTCTCGTGTCACATACTCACCCCAGAGGCGGCGCGCACCCATGCGTGCGGCTCGTACTCCTCTCTGTACGTCTCCACCAGTGTGTACTACATGTGTCGTGTGCATGTTGTACACTAATGGATTAATTATTAACTCATTATCTATCAATCGATGAAGATGACAAAGAAGACACAACGCGCGCGTGTCGAACCTGGGCGAAGAACCCCCTCAGTCTAGCGCACCTTCACGGCTTCAAGTTCACCGAGTGTTGCAAACATAAAATACATAGAAGATGGCATATTCATTTCATTTGCTTCTCAGACGTTAATCACAGTTATATTTAATTACGTAACCAGTTATCAAATACTTCACTCACAGGATTAAGAATACAGAGATACCTACAAGGATATTTCAAACATCACGAATACACACAAGGGATTGATGTGGCTAAACATCATACTGGGAAAATCGGTTTACATTGACATCAATAATTGAACCTGCACAACAACGTTGACCGCGATAGGGCAGTTTTTGGTACACGAATAAAATTGAAACAAAATAAAATCTGAGTTACATTTATTGCACACATTTAGAGGAAGTAGTACAGTATCGTATGTGTCGGTGAAGTGACAGTGAGTGGTGCGTGTGTGTGCGTGCGGCGCTGTGGCGCTACGAGGGCTACGCGCTACGAGCTACGACAGGTTACGTGCGCTACGACAGGCTACGTGCGCTACGACAGGCTACATGCACTACGCTGCGGATGCTGCGCATCGTCGCGCTGCTATTACTACTACTACATCATACTTGCCTGGCTATGCGACACAGTGTGACACGGTGCGACACGCTTAGCTGCTGCAGTCCGCCACCGTGCACCGGTGATACATCACTACACTACACTTTATACAAATGTACTTATTTACATGTAACAGATGCATGATCGTGAGCGCCGCGAACTGTAAGTGACGGTCAGTAGACGACATCAGACGGCAGTGGTGCGGGGACACGTGACGTGGACGTCGGAGAACCAGGACGCGGTGTACCTATTAGTGAGCCGAAACACCTGGTACTCCGGATGTTTGTAATTAGTGGCCGGACACTAGACTGTGCTAAGATACTGTGGCATCCGGTATATTATTAACAACTAAATAATAACGGATAATCGAGTCATAAATGCTAGTTACCAAAATGTTGCGTTTGAGTTTAATATTCTGACACGCAGTCGTTCTGAGCGGTCTGAGCTGGTCTCGTTTCGGGGGACAGGTGGAGCTGCGGAACATGACTAACTACTGAATTAAAATGCAGCGGAAGGTGCTTGATGCGCAACAGAATACGTGATCACAGAAGGGTTGAACGAAGTTTGTACAGAATAGCGAAACCCTACTGCATCTATTTTATACATTATTTAATATATTGTGTTCTGAATGTAGGATTTATATTTCAAATAAATAAGTAATAAAATCGTAATTTAGAACCAGTTTTCTTGAGGCAAGGTTATCCGTTAGTATATTTAAAGAAACTAGACCAGTACTGCAGAGCAATTACTTCTTAAGGTAATGTCAAAACAAGATTAACAATCACTGCAGATCGTAACCCTATTTCAAAGCCAGGTTTTGTTGCGCTCATTCTGTTAATATTAACAAACGTATTCAGTACTCAATCACACACACAAGGTGTTCAACATTCATCTTTCATCCACACGTCAAACATGTGTTGCCACATCCATTTTTTATCAGAGCTGTTGAATTTTATACGTTTAACCATAATAGATGAAGACGGCATAGGCTCGTTTGCAGCACAAAATGCTTTTGATGCTAAACATATGAAATGTTTAAATTTTATCATTTTCTATCTATCATCTTCAAGGAATGACAGAAATAACGAAGGTTTATATCCGTTTAGCAGTAAACGTATTCAATGTTTCGTGGTGCATGCGAGCCTAGATCTTGTGTTGAACGACTTTGTGCCGTGTGCGTGTGTGTGGTAGCACACAAGCTGTATAATCATACTGTCTGTACATGCTGCTGCTGCCCTGCGCCAGTATGCTTGTGGTGGCGCAGCATGACTATACATAAGGTAAGTGCACATTTATAGCGAGTTGTGAAAATAGCTAATGTCCATGTGCTATGTGTGTTGCCCAACTGAGCAGAGGTCGCGAGCGGCGCGTGCGGCCTTGTGCGCTCTCGCCGGTGAGGCAACACACACATATGCACATATACTATCAATGTTATTTGGGCACTACTTTACCTGCGACGGGTTAGGAAATAAAGCTAAGGACAAGCGGTGACTAGAGACGAGTACGACGGAGCCTGGCCGGAGTGCGGCGAAGCGCGACTAGAGGGACTCTTAGCGACCCCCTGGTGGCTCGACGCAATCTCGTTTATAACACCGATAAGCGAAATTTAATGAGCGAAATTGCTAATAAATTTACAAAGTTTATTAGAAAATACGTGCGCTATATCGCCTATTGACGCGAATTTAAATTGCGTCGTACCATCAGGCAGGTCCTTTACTGTAAATGCGCAGTGGCAAAACTTCGACATAGTTATGCCTGTTCTACTATAATATGTTACATGAATGCAATGAGACGTTCATGCGGCATCCAGGACGAGACGGACAAGCGACACGACATGGACGCGACATGCACGGGACAGGCGACATGCACAGGACGGGCGACAGGTTGCGTGGGTGAGGCATGCGACGTGCAGCGTGCAGTAAAACAACACGTCATCTTCCGAGGAATCGTTTAATATCACCAACGCTCACCTAAAACCTATTTACAATATAAATACAAAACGTAGAGGGGCGGCGCGCCGCCGGCACTGGGAAGAAGTGGAGGGGGAAATGGGAGGGGACTCAGGAGCGACCGCGGACTGTACAGGCGGCCCGGAGGAGGGGGAGGGTGGATGACACGCTCGCGCACACGCAGTCCCGGTCACTAGTCTAGGTACAGTGCTTCACCGAGGAGAAGCGCTTGCCTAGCGCGGACCTGCCGCCAGCACTAGCGTGACTGCGCGTGCGCGTGGGTGAGAGGGCTAGCGGGTGAGCGAGAGCTCACGCGTCGTCCTCCTCAGAGGAGTCGATAGTCTCGACCGTGGCGCCGGCGCCGGCGCCGCCCGACGACGAACCCGACAGCGAGGTGACGAGCGAGATGATGGAGCCGAGCCCGCCCCCACCTGAGCCGCCGCCGCCGGACGCGCCGCCCAGCAACCCTGTGACCGCCTGGATCTTGGGCCCCAGCAGCTGCAGCTTGGGCCCGATGACCTGGCCTACGATGCCGCTCAGCGACGCCAGCCCGTTCTGCGGCGCCTCGATGCCGTACTGCTTGTTCAGCTCGATATTCTTTTGGTCCAGAGTGTCCACGAAGCGCGTCTTCGCGTCAATCAGCGAGTTGATTTTCTACAACAGAGAGAGCGAATGACGCACCGTGCAGCAGTGGGGAGAACGGGTGCAGGGGGCTGGGGTGGGGTCACGGTACTCACCCCGAACACGAAGCCGAGCACGGCGTTCTTGATGCCAAACTTGGCCTGCGTGACGCCCTCCAGCTTGCGCTTTTCGCGCGCCTGCTCGTCGCCGGCGCCGTCCTGCACACACACACACACCGCGTCACTACACTACTCACTACACTCACACCTCACACCACTACACTAAAGCAGTCCGTCACCAACACCATAGCCTGCCACCGCCGCTTCACCGTGTTATGTTAACTGTAAGGAAGGTGTGATTTCGCGGGTTTACAATTAGATGACAGGTCGGGACTTCGCACGGTGCGCGCACGCACATGCTTCAAAGATGCGCATTTTCTCCTCTTTACTCAGTAGTTCTCGGGGCGTTGCTGGATTGTTGATTGTAAGCAAGGACAACGCGAGATGTCTCCATCGACGTATTCATACAGTGAGTCACATTCCATAGATGGCAGCTCTCGACAAGAATCAAAATTCAATTCTAATTGCAATTTTATCAAATGTAAAAAATGTGGAATGGTTAGAAATCTAAAGTATTCGCACGAAACATTTGCTGTCAGGAGAGATACTTGTGCTCCGGAGACACTAAACAATTAAGGGATCCTACATGACGATCACCAATGTCGTGGTAGCCCGGTGGCTAAGACCAAACCTCTCGTGCTTGAGGTCGTGGGTTCAAATCCGGGCAAGTACCAATGTGACTTTTCAAGTTATATGTACTTTCTGAATTTATCTTGGACATCGCTGACAACGGTGAAGTGAAGTTTTTATTCGGTTAGAGTTGAAAGGGATAGAAAAACCATAAACAGATGTAAATGTTTACGAGAGCACGGCGTACACTAGTGTCCGCTTTCTGAGGTACGTACTCGTATGTTAGTCGAAGTTGACCAATCCGACACAGTTACCATATCAGTTTGATAATAAACTCTCTGAAATACGATTGAATGTACTGAACATTATTTTAAAGACCATAATCGTGCAGGAAGGAAAAGAAAAAAAGACTTCATTGGTATCAACATACTTAAAATATAATTTCAGTTCTTTTAAATGTACTGTACATGTACTCGCCGCTCGTATTGTGACGGGGGTTTATTTGTGTTGTCAAGTATTAACTGACGATGCGCATACTCGCAACAATTTGCTGTTTTGGACATTACAGACTGTTCTGTCAACAAGATACACAACTTCTAGTTCTGGCCAGACAAAATAGACTCTGTACGCAGTTGCGAATTTAGGTGCGCCAACCCAAGGACATATCTTGAGTTTAACAAATATAGGTAACTACTTCAAAAAGTATTCGATACTCGTTGCATGCCCAACACAAGTTCTAGTGAATCGCGAGGAGCTGTTCTATCATCAGGTGTGTGTATGGTTGCACTTGTCTCCGAAAGATCAAGGTGCGATGTAGCAAGTTGACTGATTTGGCGTCTACCACAGATGTGAGTGCGCGGGTCCCGGCAGCGAGCGCGGGTGCGCGGGCGCGGGTCGAGGCCGCCCGGCTAGTGTAATGCTAACGTAATCACACCTAATCTACACTTCCAGTGTGAAAACATTAAATTATTGTGACTAACCACTCGTTAACGAGTATGGCTTGTGGTTGCTATCAATACCGTGCTTGTGTCCGACACCTCTCCGAGTGAACGTCTCGGAGGTCACACAATCTCGACAGATGAGTGGTGACGTCGCTGAAGGTCACGCAACACAAGAAGCTGTCATGGTATCTACCTGTTTCTCGAAATACATAATGATGAAACGAGCTGCAACAGAGACATGATATATCAAATATCGACATCGCGTCGAGGCGGACGACTCTGGCGCCTTTCTAATTTCAGAGTTCAGCGCAGCGGAGATACGAACCATAATCATATGCGCACATTGCTTCTTTCTACAACATGGAGACGGAGAGGGAACCAGAGGCGGAAGCAATGCAACGCGGCGGCAGAGGGGGGGAGGCGACTCCGTGGGAGCCAGTGGCTTGCGATACTAGGAGCTGGGTTCAATCCATTATGTCGGTTTTATATTCGCGGTTCCGAAATGCGCAAAAACAATAAAACTGTGGCTCCGGTATGTTGTAACTGTAACAATTGACTGTTGAGCAATAACCAGAAGAACCGTGTAAGCCGCGCGAGCCGTGCGAGCACCGCCGAGCACAGCCGAGTGAAACCGACGGAAGACGACTAAAGCCGACCGGTGCCGACTGGTGCTGACTTATGCCGGCAGCCACTGCACTAGCGCAGGGGTGCTACATACAGTGGAGTGTCCGACAAGGAGTACTCGACGCTTACATACTGGTAAATTATTGTAATGAGCGTCCCTGTGAGTGGAATGAACAAGTGAGACCTGCCACGGGTCGCACATGCTAATGTGAGCGTCCTCTACGGACTAGTGACGGAGCGCCTGACGTCACCACAACCCGAGAGGTGTCGCGCAACCCATATATTTTATGTAATACACAAAAGGCACAATTCAATGAATGGTCAAAGTTTGAGAGTAATTGAATGAAAATAAAAGACAGAATGTTAATAAAGCAGTAAATATTTAAAAAGTTATAATAATTCAGTACGTAGATACTTAATTATCATAACTTTTGTACAGCAAAAGTGTCGTGACTGTCGAAGTCTTACTTGCAGGCGGCTCTTATTCGCCAAGTACTTGAAGAGTAAGGTGCGGTGAGGTTAGCGATCGATCCAATTGACGCTGTTTTTTTTTATTTATGATGGTTTTGCTCTTGACTCTAGTCTAGGTCAGAGGTTACAGAGACAGAGTCTACGATGGAGTGAGCTTACCCAGAAGAGGCCTGTTCACTCTAACTTTGAAGAGATTCGGGTTGAATGCGTTCGGAAACACAGACAAAACAGAGCCTAATCCTTTGAATAGGCACCACATTTTCGTGTTCACTCTCAGTTTTAAAACAATTTTATTCATGTATGTATTTTTGTGTCAAAATAATGTTCAAAGAACATAATATTAAGGAAGAAAACATAGAGCTTATATAATGTTGTTACTTGTTAGTAGAAAATAAATATTAAGTAAGATGATCCATTGTTTGTGTTTTCTTTCGGCTGCGTGCAATAACGAGTAGCTGTGAGTCGACGTATGAGTGTGACCGACGAGATGTTAGCGACGTGGGCTCGGACGCGCGTGAGGGACCGGCGGCACATGACGTGTTCACCTCTAGCTATTGTGCGCAAGGAGCAGAAGTAGCTCCAAGTGGAGGATCGGTGACGGAGCGACACTACACGCAGGGGTGGGAGCTCGTCTAGGCGCGCGCGGATGCACTCGCGGCTGCTGGTGCGTGTAGTTAGGAGGATGCTCGCGGGAGGCGCGGAACAACCTCTCTGACTGGTTTGCTTTGCCTGTTGCTACCGTGATTTGCTTGATCATAAGATAGACAAAGGCGCTCTATATTGTTGTGTGTTTTATACGATGTTAACTTGGTGATACAAAATAGTTTAGTACGAAGTGGTCAGGGGTAACTTATATATTGAATACCGTTGAGTGCCTGAAACTTGGATCAGGCGAGCCACAATAGCTTTTTAATTGTTTCGGTAATTACGGTTTTCAACCGGTTTAACGGTTTCAACTACCTAATTATAATAATAGTACCTATTAGTGACACGCAGCCAACTCTGATTTTATTTTGGGTCCAGCGACTAGATATATAGATTGTAGTCATAATAAATGTAAATACTTGTGTGTCTCGTAATTGATAGTCAACGCTGTTGTGCCCTGCTGTGAGAGAGTCTTAAGAGACGAATAGCACTAAGTATCCCTGTTTGCAACGGGACAGCTTGAACACTTCACAACACAGCGTCTGTGTTTTATTGCATCGTTTTGGGAACAAAATGAATTTGAAGGAGGGCAAAGTGCTGCGATTATGCTAATGTAAAGCAATCATGTAACTAGTACAGAGACGATGTCCTTGAGAGTTGAGCGCAGCACGCACTTGCGTGTGGGCGCCCGCGCAGTGTGCATGCGCAGCGCCGGAGAGACGCGGCGCAAGCAGGTAACATGTACTGCACAGTAGTGCACAGGGTATCGAGATCGAGCATGTTCATGAAACTGACATAATGAGTGTGTAGTCGGGAGAGTCGCTCCCGACTCCCGACGAGTGTGTCGGCCATGTTAGATGAGATGGAAGCGTTAGGACTGAAGCGAGTCGAGCGAGGCGAGGACTGCGGCGCGCTGCAACAGAACATAGTAAACGCGGCGCAACACGACGCGGCGCGACATGCGTGCGAACCGGAGCAATGTCGCCCGGCTCCAGCGCGTTACATAAGCCGCTCGCGCCGCGTTACATCACGCGCTGCACCGCCATCGCCACCGCGCTCTCCGCATTGTGTCGCACTGGACTCTAACCCGGTCACCCAGCGCTCGCTGACTAGCGAGCACTGAGCACATGTGTCACTGAGGGGGGAGGCGGTGCAGCGGCATGTGTAGTAAATAGTAAGCATTAGTAAGATGTCGCGCTAGGTCAGCGATGTACCAAGTATGGAGTTTCTTGTGCATTCTTCTCCATAACTAGCTACTTTCCGAATGCACGGTAGAATCAACTTGTATTCCATTTAAATTTAAATTGTGACATTCAAAAGTGCCGCTTGGTGGCCCAGTTGAAATAAATATCTTTTGTCTTTTGTCTTTTTTTTGTCCTATTGCGATACCCGCCGCTAGAATATTTTACAGTATTTCACAACTTTGGTAAAGCTTGGGTTTCCTCATAAGCATCGTTGACACTTAGCGGCCATAAAAAAAATCCTGTGTAAAGAAAGCGTTTACACACGAGAGACTCAAACACCAGTGACGTCGTTTTCATGGTGGCTGATAATGCGTTCACTACATTGCGGCAACCGCAGACCCGCAGTCTTAGAAAACCCAAGCTTTATCATAATTATTATAATACAGAGTGGAAGTTCTAGTACACACACACACAATGTTTGAATACGCGCGGGTCAAGAGCGCGCTACAGGCGCATACGACGAGATTGTTGTTCAACATTATTTCTTTAGCTTTACGTAAATATTCTAAGTTGTTGGTGAGTTATCCAACAGCGGGTGTTCGTGTGTACTAGAGAAGCGAGAGTGTACCTCGATGGGCTGCAGGGCGTCGCCATCGGCGAGCTGGCGGCGCAGGCGCAGGGCGCGCGCGGGGGCGGAGAGCGCAGGGGGCGCGGCGGCGGCGGCGGCCAGCAGCGCCAGCAGCGCGAGTGACGTGAGCGAGTGGGAGGCGACCATCGTGCGGCGAGCGAGCGAGCGGACTGACGCACAGCGCTGCGCCCGCGCCGCTCAGCCGCTCCACACGCACACACACACACGCGCGCCTCTGGGGGGGCGCACCACCACCACCAGCGAGCCGCTCCTGCGCACTCCGTGGCGACAGGATTCATTCACATCAGATTGTTGTCCATACATGCACTCGGTGCTACTGACCTCCAAACACCATTTTATTTGTGATGTGACGATCACAGGACGGAAGGTTGTGATATTCGAGTAATTGTTAAATGCAAACCTCACCTAAATGATGCGCTGAAGGGTGTTAGCGGAGCTATAATATTTCAATGTAACAATCAATGATGAATTTGAAACCGCAACTAATATACGTTTGAAAATTTATATTTAAACAAACATCGAATCTTTTCAGAAGTAGAAAGCCGCGCAATAGTTGTTAAGTTTAGTCGAGTATTTACCTCGAACAAACTGGTAGAGTTCTCGCCTAACTTCTTGCCGCCCTGAAGTTGACTACAGTGGCTGCGCAGTAGTAACTCTCCATGTGCATCGGAAAGCCAACTTTAGGGCGGCCAACAAGTTGCGAGAGTCTTGTATCTTCGTCTTGGGCGAGCTTGCAGCCACTCTTGGGCGAGCTTGCAGCCACTCTTGGGCGAGCTTGCAGCCACTCTTGGTGCGCTCAGGAAATGAACTCTGCGTCGACCAGCAACCCTTCCGAGGCACAATAAACGCAGACAGAGTCAACATGTCTTGACCAAATCGATATCTAATCCTCCTGACTCCTGACCGAATTTCAGTCACGGTGGACCATCACAATGAGCCATGTAAACAGTAGATATATATCTACACTCGAAGTTGTGGACGACTATGTCTACCTGGGACAAACGATCCAGTTGGGTAGGGCCAACTTCGAGAGAGAGATAAACCGTCGAATCCGACTCGGCTGGGAAGTTTGGGAAGTTGCGCGGTGTCTTCTCGTCCAACTTACCACAGTGTCTCAAGACAAAAGTCTATGACCAGTGTGTGTTGCTAGTGATGACATATGGCTCTGAGACGTGGTCGCTTACAATGGGCCTCATCAGAAAGCTTACAGTCACTCAAAGGGCAATGGAGAGGGCTATGCCCGGCATTTCCTTGCGTGATCGAATCCGAAATGTAGAGATCCGTAAGAGAACCAATGTTACCGACATAGCTCGAAGAATTGCCAAACTTAAGTGGCAGTGGGCAGGGCACATTGCTCGCAGATCGGATGGCCGATGGGGCAGAAAGGTTCTGGAATGGCGACCGCGAACCGGAAGACGTTGCGTTGGAAGGCCTCCCACCAGGTGGACCGATGACCTCGTGAAGGTTGCGGGGATCCGCTGGTTGCGGGACGCACGGGATCGGTCAATGTGGCGACGCTTGGGGGAGGCCATGTCCAGCAGTGGACGTCTTTCGGCTCATATTATGATGATGATGATACACAAATCTTGGCCAAATACAGGTGCTCTCTCAGTTCCTGAACTCTCATAGACCGTTGGGGTGGCTATTCGATACATCCGCGGAGGGATCAGGGGCAGGACCAACGGCTTAACATGATTTCTGAGGCACAAGGGTGTAACCAACTTCCAAACTTCTGTTTGCTGAGAAATTCCTAATCGAAAAACTCAATAACACTTTTTGCCTGACCAGGGCATCGAACCCAGGACCCCACGCACTGTTTTATTCCGGTGATCTATACCAATACCATATACCATACCAATAGTATAAAGAGGAAAGATTTTTTGTTTGTTTGTTTGTACCGAATAGGCTCCGAAACTACTGGACCGATTTTAAAAATTCTTTCTCCTATGGAACGCTACATTATTCCCGAGTAACATAGGCTATAATTTTGACGGGAGCGAAGCCGCGGGGGTCAGCTATGGTGAATATACTCATAGCTTGGCGCGGCGCTAAAGTCCACAATACAATTTGTTAACATCTAATAATAAGAGTTAAAGCGGTTGCGTGCGTGTAAACGCACCTATTTACGTTAAATCTGAGTTTGGATCATTGAAGCAAGTAATTTGGCCAGTTGTGTTGTGTGTCAGATCTTATGAACATTGATGGATATCGCGCTAATTTATTCGCTTTTGTAATGTACTCCTGTCACGCATTTGTTGAGATCATTCGACGTTGTGCGTTGATGTCTTTTGTACCGAGCATGTTCTTTGTACATAATTATTTTAGTTGTTTATTGTTAAAACAGCTAAAATATGTGTGTAATAACATTGAGAAGGGTTTTGGGCTTTTAATTTAGTCTCTTTACCTACGCCAAAGCTTACAAGTAACATTTGACTCAGTTCCCGGCTGATGTTCCCTTCTTGACTGAGCTGAGATTTTACGCACACGTTTGTTTGTCGTGAGTGTCGTGACAATGCAATTTTAATTTATAAAAATTGCTTGTTTTCTTTACATTAAACTAAAACTTAGCTTTTAGCAATTGAAATATCTATGAACTTAGCTTTTCTGCCAAAAGATGCATGAGTCTACAGTTGATTGTGATTACTGTTCCAAAAATGATACACCATCTGACCCTTGAGTTCAGGCAGTTGACGAGGCAACGTCCATTGGAAATTCTCGCTTGTTGGCCGATGTCGGTAGGGCGCGAGTGAGTGCAGGAGTTAGCGCGGGGGTGAGGGCGGGGGTGAGCGCGGGGGCGTGTCGCAAGCGTCCTCCGGCGGCAGATGGTCCGTAATGCATGCATTAGAGAGATGTGTAGCAGCGAGTGCACATTATAGTAAGGTGCTAATTAAGCGGCGCGGCGCAAGGTCGCAGCACTTCGCGATCAACGTAAAGCGCAAGGAAACGTCCTTTCTAAATCCGCTCAGCAGCTGCGAGTATCCGCTACCACCACCACCATGCGCCTCGCCAGCCACACGAGCCACTCCACAGGTAGCGCGCAGAGCACCCACTCCGCGCGACGCGTGAGGAGTCCACACGGTTGGAACTAACATGTACCCGGGGGTTAACTGGCACCTTTTTTACCTTGTGGAAATAGTCATGGATGTCATCCACCGTGCGGCGCGGGCCTACTGATCTGTTAGACTATTACTGCATGCTACGCACTTCATCATTACTTTGTGTAATTTATTTACACAAAGTAATTATGAAATGCGTAGCAATGTAATTTATTTACCACCTGCTCTCAAAACGGCGAAGGGAAATATCGCGAGGAAACCCACATGTCTTAGAACCAAAAATGCGAAGACACGTGACATCTACCAATCCGCACTGGGCCCGTGTGGTGAATTATAGCCAAAGCCCATTCCCTCTCTATGAGAGGAAGCCTGAGTCCCAGCAGTGGGAACATTAAAAAGGCTGTTGATGATGATGATGACGCATTTCATCGCACTCCGCCGGCGAATTGCGTATTGACCATTTTGCCGCCGGCGGTCAATGTCTAGCTCAGCGGGCACGTTCGGGGCCTGCGTGGTTCAGGTGACAGACGCCGAGTCATGAGCCGCAGCAGCGCGTGACACCGCGCGCGCCTCCTGCGGCGCCTGACCCGCTACAGTTTTGCTCGATACAGTCAAATATTATTATTATTGACATATGATGACTTGGCGTATGTTATACTTAAAAAACATCATGCAAACGTTTCAGATACTAGAAATTAAGAAACCAAACTTTTTAACGCACTTTTATTAGCTTTTGCATCTATGTAACGGAATCTTTGAATGTGATTTTCACCCTCTTCAAAGCGTCGGATTAATTTGAAACTTTGCACGCTTATCAAGTACCGATGACAAGGCAATGATTTGCCATTATCCTTACCAGGATAAGTAATTGAACTAAAAAGTAACAACTCAAGAAATCAAAAAACCCGACTGCTTAAAAAGCGAACTAAAAAGACGTAAACAAGAAAAAAATCATGCTGTGCAGTCAGAGTATACATATTCGTGAGTTGGCTGACCAAAACCAGATGTATCATCCGACTGCACAGCATGATTTTTTTCTTGTTTACGTCTTTTTAGTTCGCTTTTTAAGCAGTCGGGTTTTTGTTTTTTTTTTTTTATTCAACACTTTTTAGTCCAATTTTTTTTCAAATTAGGTACATTTAAACAAATAAGTGTGATATATTTTAGAAATCGCCTTTTAACATTCTTTATTTTGATACCCCACACGATGGGATAGGAAGAAATAAAATTGGGCCCCCACAATATGGCGCCAAGAGCCGCCATTTTCTATTTTACAATTTAAATGTAGCCAGTGACACACGCAAGATTAAGACGAATCGTTTGACGTACGAATCATCAAAATCGGCTAACGCGTTTTGTCTTTGGAACGCCATATAGGAACAAACATACATACATAGACTGATAAACACATTACCCTCCTTCGGCAGTCGGGTAAAAATAAATAATAGTTCAAAAAAACACGTTTTAATAGTTTTTTTTTAATTAATGTCCATCTGTCCTACTGTATGTTACTTCATCACGAGAGATTGGCTGAGCGGCTTTCGATAGAACTTTTATTTTTAGACTAGCTTGAAATATGAGGTACTCGTATGATTTATTTTTAGCGGTCAATAACATACTCTTCTCAATCATGTAACATGTCAGTTGTGCCATTAGAGCTGGTGATTGGTTGATCCTTTAGAATATGATTTGACCATCTCTTAAATAGATGTTGCACCACTGCTGCGCGTGCTGATTGGTTGAAGTAGAAGGTAGTTATGTGTGTATGTGGCCGCAGTCCGCACGCACTGAAGCACGGCGGTGTTGTTATTTTCCATGAGGTCGCGCGGCGCGGCGTGTCTATCGGCTCATCGGTACATCGGCACTTCAGCGGATAGCGCGGCTTATCACACCATTAATTTCGTCGTTATTATCGCATTACTAGCTAACAGTAGAAAACTATTCACTTGAACAAGGACGCTTACCACACATCGCTATGTTTATATTGTACGTAAATAACATCAAATTGGTATTACACAACCACACTATTCCAACTCGGTGGGCGCAGTGTGGCCGCGTGGTGGACCCTACGCGGCAGTCGGCACGCGCTGTCTGCCGAGCTTGCCGAGATTGTGCTGCCGATTTATCGCTGTGTGCGTCACTAGACACCGTCTAAGAGAGAGAGTACATCTTTATTAGTATTAGGGAATCTCTTCACCGGGCTATTGCGACAATACCCGAATGGTAAATGTAGGTACCCGTTTAGGTCCCGGGAGGTCTCGTGTTTACGAGTCCCGGAAATTTCGGGTCGAGACAGGTTTATCAAACTCGTTTTTCAATTACTCTTCAATTTCGAGTGTTTGGAATCGCAGTATAATATGTTTAACTCAACTACGGTAGGCTCCTTGCATGCACTTAATGACCTAATGGACGCCACTGACGCTGCAATTAATGTGGTCAACTACTGGGCCCGAGATATTTAAAGAGTTTTCCATCTACTCGAAAAGAAGAAGAAGTTAAGGTATTCTTCTTCTTCATCGTGTCGATGATTCCATTTTCTGATTTTAATTTATATGTTGTGCTTCGACCAGAACTCAGCCACGTCGACAGCCCTAGCGCTGGCCTCGCACAGGTCCTTCATGGTGCAGGTGTTTGTGCACAGAGAGCAGGACAGCAGATGGGGCATTGTTTGGTTGCAGGTTGCAGTTAAGGTATTCATTAGCTAACAAATGAATCCGTGGCTATGGGTATTATTAGTAGTGCGTTCATTGAGATCTTCGTCATCGTTGTCGATTCACAATTACTTCAATGTATTTTGACCGAATTCAGCCTCGTCGGCAGCGTGAGCTCCTGCCTCGTAAAGGTTAATGATTACCCGACTGCGGGAGGGTAATGTTTTCCGAGCGCATGTATGTACGTATGTATGTCCATTTCTATAGCACGCTGTATAGTCCAAACGTCTTGACGGATTCTGACATCAAAGGTGATTTTTTAACCGACTTACCAAAAAGGAGGAAGTCCTATGTTCGACTTCATGTATGTTTTTTTTATGTATGTTCACCGATATCTCCATCAATTGTGGGCCAATTTTCAGAACTCTTCAATAAAAACGGAAAATCATAACGCAAACAAATTGGTACCCACCAAAGACACCGATTGCCTAAAATAAAGTTATTTTTCACTTTGTAGTTTTGTTATTTGGAAGTCGGTAGTATTTTTTGTGATTTTTATTTTTTTTGTGCCCTGCCATTTTATGGGTATCAAATGAAAGGGTTTGCTGGGAGGAATACGAAAAAAGCTTGTGTTTAAAAAAGTCTTTAATTAATAAATTTTGTTTTTTTTAACCCCGCCAGAAAAAGAGGGGTGTTATAAGTTTCACGTGTGTTGCTGTGTATCTGTGTGTATGTGTATCTGTGTGTCTGTCTGTGGCATGACAGCGCCTAAACGGATGAACCGATTTTAATTTAGTTTTTTTTGTTTGAAAGATAATTTTGTTAAAAGTGTTCTTAGCTATGTTTGAATCAAATCGGTTCAGCCGTTCAAAAGTTATGGGAGTTTTACTGTTTGAATCGGGGTGATTTTGCAAGATAAATGTGCCGGGGGTTTTTTAAATTTTGAAAATTTTATTTGTACAATAATAATTTACTGCCGGAATATGAATTTGTGATTTATTACATGAACTAGTGGTTGCCCGTGACTTTTTCCGCGTGGAATTCGGTTTATCACGCTCTTGTAAATGTTTAATAACACAAATATGTAGTTACAAATGATAAAAATTATTAATGTTACGAGTAATAAATTTTGGTTTTTATTAAAATTCCAATTAAAAAAAAATTGCTGTTAATTAACTAGATTTTAATTTTATTCCGAAAAGTCTCGAAGTCCTAATACTTTGGTCGTGGTTAGTCTCGTGTCCCGGGACTATGAAATTGTCGAGAATTTTCAAACCCTTCAATTCGGATTCATAATCATAATATTTATTTCACCAAAAACAACACAATAGATTACAGCAATCTTACAGGCTATTACTAAAGGTTAAGACTTTACAAAGGAGCATCTGTAGCCGAACTAAGACGAATCCTGTATCTCACACATCACAGCATCGCGCATCGTGTCCACAATGCTCCATTGTGTTTACAATGCTACATCGTGTTCACAATGCTCCTTCTAGATAGACAAAGTGTCATTGTATCAGCTGGCGATGGTCTGAATGCCTAAATATCCTACATTGTAGCATTTCGATTTTGATTACGTTACATTCCGGTACCGCTTGGAATGCCCGTAGATCTAACTAGACCTTCCTCCAATCGCTATGGCGATGGCGACCCTTTCGTTGATAGAATGTCACTAGTCTAGAGCCTCTGCTCTCTGTTAGATAATGAGTTACAATAGCGCCCATTCCTACGACTTACTTATTAATAAATTATAGTTGACGCAATCGCTTAGTGTGCCACATTAGTTAATAGAATATTGCACAGTACGAGACACGTCATCTTCACTTCTGGGTGATTTGGACTCGTTACGTAAGCATCGGTTAATCCTAACTAGGTGTATACCTAATATTATAAATGAGAAAGGTAGGATGTTGTAACACTGCGCCAAATGAACCACACGCGCTGAATTGAACGAATTTGGCACACATCGCCGATAGTGGAGATAACATACGAGCTAGTGTAGCACAGTGTGTTCACAAGCAGTGCATATAGTCGCGTGTGACGTCACGCGCGGGTTGTCCGGTGCATCTCACCGTCGTCGCACTGCACGTGTTACGCGCGCTCACGCTACAATGTACACATTCACTCTCCCAGGTCACCTACGTAACATAACTGGCGGCACCACTTCCACTGCCAGCCACACGTTTGCTAGATCGCGGCTAAGGCGTTGCGGCCTGTCCGACGGATGTTACATCATAATACCTGTTAGCCCTGAGACGGGTAAGGGAATCTCAATCACACGAAGATAGTTCAAGTTCTCCAACAGCTCTTGACCTGGGGTGGACGTGGTGATCCTTACAAGCACGAAGATGTCGGTCCAGCACACTCTTGCCCATTGTGCTCTGGTGACATTTTTGCAAGGGTAATATTTTGTGGCCTTCACCCTCTGTCGTCACTCTTGCTCATCTTTATTAGTACGGCCTGGGTTATTCTAAATATTAGATACCTACGTATTTTTGGATGATGTATCATAGCCATAGATATAATTATATTTCTATGATCATAGCATTCATAGCTGAACTGGCGGCGTGTGAGAACCACCTTGCACTAAAATTTGTGTTGCGACATGGCGGGGGTCGCCACACGAAGCTGACGCAGCGAATGTGCAGATAGTTCATAGCTGACACTGAAACATGCCACACGACAGGAACATGTGAGACTGCTATCAATAGCGTTACACCTTAGTGCTCGGATTAAGAACGCCGCCACGCCGGTTGACGCCATGACTGTGTCGCCGGGTGACGCCGGGCGCGGCAGCCACAGGAAGCGTGGCTGGCCAGGCCGTTACACAAGACAAGATAATGTTTGAGTTGAATGCGCTACCATGGTAAGCATGGAGATGATTAACAAATCAGTTTCAAAATAACAATATAACACCACTCCTGTGTTTCATAAAGGCCCAGAGTTATACATTAATACACACTAATCAGTGTGTATTAATGTATAACTCTGGTACACATAATACGCACAATTCGTCCATATTATTAAAGTCTCATGATGATTGGCTCGCCTCTATTAGCAGCGAGCCAACTACCATCACCTGGGCACAGATCCAGACTCCACGCTGCTATTGAATAATGCCTGATGGAATAATCCAATAACACTTTTTCCTTTCCGTGAATAGAATCTCGGTGCTCATGCTCGGCAGCAAGCTCTAGAGCGCCGCTCGGGATGAGCACCGAGATTTGCTCGGTTTGATTGGGATGTTGGCTGCCGAGGCCGCAGCGCAGGCGGTGTGGCAAGCGCGACCCGGACCCGGACACGCGGCGCGCAACGCGCTAGTGTCAGTCGCAGGAAGCCGGACACTTACTGCTCCGGGTAATTCCCACGCAGCTATTCACGAGGAACAAGGAAAGTGCTGGGTTTAACCTTCCTTGTCCAGGCTCTGGCTTTGGAATGCGCTTTCTCTGGACGGCAACCAGTCGGTTCACCTTTAATTTGAGGGCACATGATTCGTTGAATTCGTTTTGCACAAAAACATAGTGATTTTCGTAAGTAGAATTTTAAATTAGGTCTTGAATAAGTAGGTTACGATTGACCCTTTAAACAATTTGGAGTAGAAGTGTCTTCACTTCGTTTCAACCCTTCCATTCGTAGGGGCGTAGCTCATGAAAGGAGTAACTACATTAACTATAGAAATCATTACTGGTTGGATCTAATTTAAAGTGTCATTTATATATTAAATTTTCGGAATATCGTCTATGTCAGGACGCCTGGAGGCGTTAGGCGCTTGTGTTTTGGTGAATAATGGCAATAAACCCAAAAATTCAATAATATCGCGTATTATTTATGTGGCGTGGTGTAGCCTCAAGGCCACTTCGGTATGTATCAAAATATATATGTATAAATATAATTGTATTTTTCCGCTTGTCTTTAAAAGCGTGAGTTTGACGAGTGTGTGCCTTTCCATTCGGTTGCACCTGCCATGTACCTACTGTCTGTTCTGCCCTAAGGTCAACTGGTAGAAAATGCCTAGGGCATTAAGAACGGCTTTTTTCAAGGTTTTTTACTTGTGCATACAGTTTTAATAAGTAGATAAAGTTGATTTCATCACGTAGAAAAGCAAAGTTGCGATGCAGGAGCATGTATGTAGACAGTGCAGGATTGTATGTAGGCAGTGCACGACTATATGAAGGCAGTGCACGACTATATGTAGGCAGTGCAGGACTATATGTAGGCAGTGCAGAACTGTATGTAGGCAGTGCAGGACTGTATGTAGGCAGTGCAGGACTGTATGTAGGCAGTGCAGGACTGTATGTAGGCAGTGCAGGACTGTATGTAGGCAGTGCAGGACTGTATGTAGGCAATGCAGAACTGTATGTAGGCAGTGCAGGACTGTATGTAGGCAGGGCAGAACTGTATGTAGGCAGTGCAGGACTGTATGTAGGCAATGCAGAACTGTATGTAGGCAGTGCAGGACTGTATGTAGGCAGGGCAGGACTGTAGGTACTGCATTGTCATCAGTGTTGTACCCAGTAAGTGTTCACTAGCACTACAACACCTATTCGTGATAAAGAATTAATGTATTTGTTACAAATAATTTCGAGATCATACGTAGATAAGACGGGTTTCGGTCGAAACCTGAACATTAGAACAGTGACTTATTAATTTGTATCGGATATTTTATAGAAATGTTATGAAATTAATAATCTTATTAGAATATAAACAATCTGACAAGCTTGCGAAGCCTGTCATTTATAAGAAGTCATTCACGCCGTGAGTTAACTGATTGTTATAAGTACACACGCCACGTGGACTAGTGCTCGACTCGCAAGCGCTACTGCTGAGCACATTCACGCCGTGAGTTAACTGATTGTAATAAAAGTATACACTGCCGCGTGGACTAGTGCTCGACTCGCAAGCGCTACTGCTGAGCACATTCACGCCGTGAGTTAACTGATTGTAATAAAAGTATACACTGCCGCGTGGACTAGTGCTCGACTCGCAAGCGCTAATGCTGAGCACGTGCCCCTGGATTCGAATACCGGGTCTAACAATATTGGGTGGAACTTCTCAGTAACAGCTCGGAGTGTGGACTTGTGCCCGATTGTTGGAAGAGGCTCGCCCGCTGTAATAGCTCGCGTAATGTGCGTGTTCTGTTGATGCACCTCTGCCTGCCCACTTGGTGAGCGCAGGCGTGATATTATGTTATAAGTGTACACATATAATTCTCGCCACACTTCTTGGCCGCCCTGAAGTTAATATTTACGAGTATATAACAGCGTCTCAATACCCATTTCTATGAATGATGTGACCTACAACATCGTCTCGCCACCGTACATATGTATATCGTACGGTGTACCAACACAATATTGAATTCCAATTTTTTACCGACTTACCAAAAAGGAGGAAGTTCTATGTTCGACTTCATGTATGTTTTTTTTTTGTTTGTTCACCGATATCTCCGTCAATTGTAGACCGATTTTGAAAATTCTTTTCTTTGTTTCAAAGAATTTATTTTGAAATCGGTCCCATTTTAATTTGGTGTAGATCTGATGAAGAACTTCGGAGATATACAACAGAACTCTTCATATATAACGGCATATCATTCGGGATTGCTGTAATCGCATGTCTGTTTATTGTTAATACCATTTCATAACATTACCCAGTACGCTTTAAAGGGGTTCGCAGATTTCTTATTTCACCGGTTATGTTCAAGTTTCATGTTATTCGGGTAATTCTGGCGTTATAGGTACCTTACTAAACAACTTGCCTATTTTAGGTAGGTACAACTAAAAAGGGAAAAATAAACAGAACTTTTTTGCAAAAAAATACTACCGACTTGCAAAAAAAAAGTTATTTTTCACTTTGTAGTTTTTATTTGGAAGTCGGTAGTATTTTTTTGCAAAAAGTTTTCTAACAAACGAACAAGTGTCAAGTTCAACGTGAAGTGCACATTGTTGGGCGGCTTAGGGTATATATGTTCTGTGTTGTTGGGCGTCCGGAAGATATAGCCAAGTGTCATTTTATCAACGAGCTGGTGATGCTCGTAATGCCAAAATGTAGGGCATAGAATATCACTTGTCTAGAGCATCATATAAGATCGTTTTCTTCTTGAGAATATTGGCGTGATATCATGTAACGAGAGAGTAGGCAAGTGTTGCATCTTCGATCTTGTGGTACTTATTTATTTCAGAGGAGATTACTGGAAGGCGGTCGGCGCGCGCAGGGTCAGAGGTGTCGGCGGAGTGGCGCTGGGGCGCAAGTGAACGATTATAAACGAGTGTGATGAACGCGCAAGCACCGCGGCCCCGCCCCCCCGCCCCCGCGCCCCGCACAAGTGATGACCTGTGGCCTGTGGCGGCGAGGTTTTGTTCCAATTATCTATTTAGTGAAACATTTCACAAGCGCCACCTTGTCGCGGTCACGCATTAGTCACGCGCCGCGACCTGCGACCCTCCATCGCCACCAATATACCACAGAAACATAAAACTAAAATAAAAACATTTCACATCCGTATAAAGAAGATTAAGATAAGATCATCTGTTAGCATCAGCAGACGATGTCCACATGCTCAGCTAGCGCTGACGGCTGACCTCCTGCGTGCCGCGCGTTACGCCACGCGCCGCGCAGCGCCGGGAGCCAGCAGAGCCCCGGCCTGTGCCCGGCTATGTGTCGTCTACCCGCGATCCGCGCCACTCTGCAGCACGTTGTGCGTCTGACTGCTTGCACAAACAACTAGTTATCCTCATAATTTTAATAGTCTGCGCTGTGACGTAAGTGTTACGTGGAGCCCGACAGATGGAATTGTACCAGTCATCGCAAGAGATCGAGGGCAGTGTCCCGGACGCGAATACGCGGACATGGGGCGCTCACTCGCCGCCACACACCACAACATTGCTGCAACCAAACGGATACCAACTGCACCACACTTGTGTCACGTAGAGACGTCACGTGCGCGCATTCTTAGCTCACCACATCAGACAAACTAATGCTTTGTGCCTTTTACTAGTTCCTCTTCTATCACATCTAGACACGTACTAGCCGAGGCTTGTTAAACCGTGAGAAACATAATCCTATCGGCAAGGTAAGGCGGGACGCATGCTCCTAATGGCCAATTCTATAAGATAGTCAAACAGAACGGGAGCAGTGCACTGCTTCACCACTAGCTGAACGATTATACTCCGAGTCGATCTAACCTTTGGAGCTCAGAACAAATACGTACTTATCATGCATATACGTCATAATATATGATGTAATAGTGAAGCGCCCGAGCGCAACTTGCGATACTTTAGATCGGGGCAAGGACCGAACTTTGGCGCGTCATGCATTGATAAATGAAAACTTGATTTTACATAAGTAGTAAACAATAATGTAGACCCCTTAAGTAAAAGTAAAACCAAGTCGGTTAATGTGTTTGTTTGTAACCTAATTAATACGAGTACGGTACCTACTGAATAAATGACCCGACGTGGTTTTACATTCAATCTCACGACTTTTTGCGGTAGAAGAACTGCGCCGTGAGACTTATGATTTTATATGTTATGTTTTGGATGGGCTATGAGATTTACTACTGCGGCCAAAACTATTAAGGATTACTGTACCTCGGTATTCGGTATTCCAGCGTATACATTTATTTATTTATTTATTCACTCAAAACATACAATATCCTTACAGGCTAGAGCCATGAAAGCTAGTGTATCCGATGTAACAAGTTCTTAAATCGGTTCATTTCATTCAGCAGTGAAGCAAGCCGGGAGCATGTTCATCTCGTAGTTCAGTCTTACCACTGGCTCATCTCTTAAGGTTACACTAGTCGAAAATTCTTCCAAACAAACGTAGTCTAGAGATTACTCCACCGTTTGAGGATGTACGTTCAAAATAAAAATGATATAAATTTGTCTCATCATTATCTATGTCTTGTATGTGAAAAAAATGAAAACAAAAATGTAAAAAAATAATACATTTGAAAGTTATGAGCGTCGAAAGTTCCATATTTCAACACTAATTTTAACGCATCTTAGGGCGGAAATAAATACCATAAGAAGAATGAAAATTGCAAAACGGCCTCCATACAGGAATAGATTAGTAATTCAACAATGCAAATAATGTTATTTTATGTTATTATTTCATAATATCTAGACTTCCAAAGGTCTGTTTATAAAATTACGCGTGCTCGTTTTCGTCCTAAATCATCATCCATTTCGATACAAATTTGCAAAAGTGCTAATTCGTACGCGAACTAGCTTCTTACTGCTCATCACAGCATCTATTTCTTTCGCACGTGTTGTCGGATAAGATAGCATGCATTTTAACCCCGCGCACAAAATAGTTCGTGCCGTCGACTAGTTCAACCTTAATAGCCGGGTTCAAGTGAGTGGAGCCTGTTTGTATGTGATGTCCAGGTGCATTTGTGTATGTGCTGCTAATGATATATATATAATATGCATGAGGTGCATTTGATCTTGAATAGCTGTAAACCTAAAATGTAAAATTGGTCCACTGCCCTGTATTTATATAAGAGATATCTGCATTTTTACAAAGAAGCACATGCTTCACTTTAAGCAATATACAGAGGTTTTAACGAGACAGAAAAGGGCAATGTTTCGCAACCTATTGTACATCCACCTTGTCATAAAGATATTTATATGAAAAATGTATTTAATTTGTGTATATTGATCTATAATAAGTTACCATTAAATTATTACAGGGCAATGAATTTGAAACAAAGTTAACAGAGTGGCTACTAAAGTGTTGTTTCTATAGGGTTCGGGAATTTATAGAACATATAAATAATTGTTTAATTAATAAATAATAAAGTCAGTATTTTGAACAAATATTTAAATTTTAATTTTGTCATCAGAAATTATTTTAATTTTATATGCCTGTGGTGCAGCGTGCGTGCGGTCAAGGCATCGCACCGAGCATCGACCGCGCGTTGCGAAATCACAGTTGGAAGCACCGCGCGACGTGTGCCGCGTGCGTGTGACGCGGGCAGGTGCGAGGACAACGTTAACCTGTTTACTATAAATTAGGTTAAGCAGAGATAGTTGCCGCGGGCGGGCGGCTGCCAGAGGTCACGTATCGTTAAACCGCCGTCAATCGAGCGCTAAACACACAAAATATCCACGAGGCATGTAATACTTTATCGGACGAATTAATTATTTTTACATTGAACTGAACACGTCAGATCCGCTCGACCGCTCGACCGCTCCACCACTCGACAGTTTGAAGGTCACGTTCACATGCATTAATTCACTACTCTATTTCTACTTTTACCTAAGGCTCCAATTCAATATTTATGACAAAATGCGTTTCATATTGGACCAATTTTAAAGGTACCTATTCCAAAATACAAAAGATACGAATATGTAGTTGTGTCCTTTTTCAGACGGAAAAGGCGAAACAATAGGGGTTCCTTGTTGACTATGAACTCATAAACTCTTAGTATTATAAAGCTATAATTTGGCATGGATATACATATTAATCACGCTGATAAAGCGGTAAACCAAATCATCAAAATATTTTTATGGTACCTCCTGTACACAAGTGGGGATGATTTTATTCTCGTCTGCTCCATGGTGTGGGGTATCGTTGGATATGCCATTCGAAAATATTACGGGCCTGTGGAAACCATTTTTAGATTCAGGGATCCGTTTGCGTAAAATTAAGCTTTAAAATGCTAAATTTATATGGAGTCATGTGTGGGGGACACAGTCTCCCAGTTAAAGATATGTGAAAAAAATTACGGCTGTAGTATATAACATATCGAAATTAAAAGGAAAACTTCCAGAGCTAAGCAGGTTTTACAAGTTTACGAGTAATAGTCACCAACTAAAATAAAATATACTTGAAAAATTACGTATATTACGTTGTTATTTTTGTAAAACAGGTAATAAATATAATTAATTAACCATGTAAAAATATTCTAAAAAAAAACCTTATTAATAATAATTTCTAAATTAATAATGTTTACGCTCGAATAAAGCATTGGAGCGGGCGGCGCTGAGTCGCCGAAATCTTAAAATTTTCATGAAACAACAAAAAGAACCCTTCTTAGTCCGCATTATTGTGCAACTACGGAACCCTACACGCACGTAGCGCAACACGCACTTGGCCGGTTTTTGATAATACATAATAATATAAACACTGTAAAGTAAAAATTACTTTTTTTTCGAAGTCAGGTCTTTGGTAGATACCAAATCTATTCGTTATGGATGCCGACTTCCAAGAAGAAAGTTGTTTTTTATTTGGAAGCCTTTTACTTTTTTAATCGACTTACCAATAAGGAGGGTTCTATGTTCGACTTTATGTATGTGTTTTTTTTTTCTGTATGTTTATCGATATCTCCGTCAATTGTGGACCGATTTTGAAAATTCTTTTTATGTTTGATAGAGTGTAATTCGAAATTGGTCCCATTTTAATTTGGTGAACATTTTATGAAGAACTTCGGAGATATACAACAGAACTCTTCAATAAATAACGGCAAATCTCTCGGGATTGCCGCAATCGCATGTTTGTTTATTGTTTATACCATTTCATAACATAACATCACGCCAGTACGCTCTAAAGGAGTACGTATACTTCATTATGTTCAGTTCATGATATTCGGGTAATCTATTCTGGCATTATAGGTACCTTACTAAACAATTTGCATATTAGGTAGGTACAACTAAAAAGTGTAAAATATATATATTTTTATTTAAATACTACCGACTTCCAAATAAGAAAACTACTAAATGAAAAATAACTTTATTTTTGGAAGTCGGTGTCAATAACGCAAAAAATTGGAACCTACCAAAGACGTCGAAGTGGAAGTCGGTAGTACATACATACATAAACTCACGCCTTTTTCCCATGGGGGTAGGCAGAAACTACAGAACGCCACCTGCTACGATCCTTACATACTTCTTTTGCTTCACACACATTCATACATCTAGTCATACACACACGCCGGTAGTAGTATTTTTTTATAAAAGAGATTTTTACAACAATTTTTTTTTTTTAATCGGTCCAAAATTGACAGAGATATGCGTGAATATACACAAAAAAAAAAAGAAACATACTTAGGTTTGTTTCTTTTTTTTGTGTATTTTCCGAAGATTCCGACGAATTGAGAACCTCTTCCTTTATGGTAAGTCGGTTAAAAAAATATAAAGTCGAACAGAGAGTTTGTATCATATTATAGAGGGAACTTATTTAAGACGTTATTTCAACATCGGTATTCTCTTTCGCACTAACAGATAACATCATAAGCAAAAAGAGATAGATATACTTTTGTCTATGCCATCTTTTGTGCCAGTGTGACCGGGGATGCTATAGATACTTATCTATAGACATATATTAGTACTAGATCTGTGCCACTGTCATATCGATATTATCGATTTTAGTTTTGTACAAATTTGGTCAAATGTCTATAAGAATCGTCCCTGACTGCGGCTAAGTTTTTCTACGTGAAATATAAAGAGTGAACTTATCAGTTACAATTCAAGTAAGTGTACAATTCCACTCTTTCGTGACTTTTCTGTGCATTATACGCGTTTCATAATAATGTTTATTCATACCTTGCGCAAACATTAGGTACATCATGATATTAAAATGACAGTTTTTGGTACACTCGTACGACTGTACTAACAGGTACTGATCAACATACTGATATATAGTATGCTAGTTCTTGTGCAAGACTGAAAATAAAGTTTTCAACAAATTTGTCGGTTAAAAATATTGTGAAGAATAATTTGATAATTTGTGATTGTTCGTAAAGTGAGCCCTATTACATCGGTTTTAGAGCCATAAACCGAGCTATAACACACACGTGCGTAATAACATTACACACTAGTGCGTAATAGAATTATCCCTTCAAAGTTAAATTAGTACCTTTCTACAAGTTATATGCGAGTAAACGGAGCATTTTCAATTAAACCGGGTAATATAGTTTTTTTTTTGTAACAACAAACAGGTTTTATGCCGCTGAAAATCCATATACATTTTTGGAATAAATAAATGTATATGGATCATCCTTAATTAAGTCAAACAAACATTTATTATTATCAAATTATTCTTCACAATATTTTTAACCGACTTCAAAAAAAGGAGGAGGTTCTCAATTCGTCGGATTTTTTTTTTTTTCACTGACAACCCTAAATTCCTCTCCTCTCGTACAGTCCATCCAAAGGAGTAGCATGGTTTGTAAGAGGATAGCGATAGCATGGTTCATTCAAATGCATTGAACACAAGCGGGAATGTGGTGAAGGTTGGCTCGTTTTATATTCTTGATAAACTTAATTTTTAAGTAAGTATTTTTAGGAAACCTGTGCACAATCAATATTAGATTAATAATACAAATAGAAAATAAACTTTATGAAATAAATTAAAGTAAGTAAAATAAAAGCACAGTATCGATAAATCTTTCTTGTGACTGTTGTCACATCTCTAAAATCAGAACGTAAGTATTACGCACTAACTGGCATAGCTCTATCAGCGAACGCGTACAAGTTATTTTTTCACTAAATAGAATGGTTTAAATGATACTACACGTCCTTGACGCATTTAGAACTAAGATTTCTTTATTCGGGACAGCCTATGAAATGTCTTCACTGCACAATAATTTCAATAAGCGTATTATACGTTTTAGCGATAATTACGTTCCCTCTAGGCTAGATATACAAACTCTCTGAAGTTGAACATAGAACTTCCTCCTTTTTAGGGTTCCGTAGCCAAATGGCAAAAAACGGAACCCTTATAGATTCGTCATGTCTGTCTGTCTGTCTGTCCGTCCGTATGTCACAGCCATTTTTTTCCGAAACTATAAGAACTATGCTGCTCAAACTTGGTAAGTAGATGTATTCTGTGAACCGCATTAAGATTTTTACTTATAAATAGAAAAAATACAATACATTTTGGGGGTACTAATACTAATACTTGAAACTGAAACTAAAAAAAATTTTTCTTCAAATCCATACGTGTGGGGTATGGTATGAATAGGCCTGATATTAAGGTTTGAATGATATTGAGGTTTCTTAAATCATTTTTTTCTAAACTGAATAGTTTGTGCGAGAGACACTTCCAAAGTGATAAAATGTTCTCCCCCCCTCCCTGTAACTTCTAAAATAAGAAAATGATAAAACTAAAAAAATATATGATTTACATTACCATGTAAACTTCCACCGAAAATTGGTTTTAACGAGATCTAGTAAGTAGTTTTTTTTTAATGCGTCATAAATCGTAAACCGCAATTTACCAAATACGGAACCCTTCGTGCGCGAGTCCGACTCACACTTGGCCGGTTTTTTTTAAAATTGGGCGAGATCCCTTTGAATGTTTTTCGCTCTTTCTCATAGTTTCGAATTTAGACATCCACGACTTTTTATACAAGACTAGCACTTCTCCCGCGACTTTGTTCAATTGATTTCGTTAGTGCTGTTAGTGAAGAGGACCAAAAATAAGCATTTATTAAATCAATAAAAAAATAAAAATGGGGTATAGTAGATATACAGGGTTTATTGGTTTGGGACGATTCGTTAGTTGACTTAAAGAATAATACATTTTAGGTTACCGCCACAAAGTAAAATCCTTCCCTAAAAACTAAATAACCCCATTTTGCCCCATTGAGGATCGAGTTTTAAAAACCCTAATATGTTATTCACTCTTTTCTTCTCTTTTTAAGCGACTTCCCAAAAAGGAGGAGATTCTATATTCGACATTGTTTTTTTTTTTTTGTGTATGTTTACCGATATCTCTGTCAATTGTGAACCGATTTTGAAAATTCTTTTTTTGTTTCTAAGAGTAAGTTCCGATATTGGTCCAATTTTAATTTAGTGAATATCTGATGAAGAACTTCGAAGATATACAACAGAACTCTTCAATAAATAACGGCAAATCTCTCGGGATTACTGCAATCGCATTTCTGTTATTTGTTTATACCATTTCATAACATATCATCACGCCAGTATGCTCTTAAGGGGTATGCAGATCGCTCATTTCACCGGTTATGTTCAAGTTTCATGATATTCGGGTAATCTATTCTGGCGTTATAGGTACCTTATTAAACAACTTGCCTATTAGGTAGGTACAACTAAAAAGTGAAAAATAAAAATAACCTTTTTCCAAAAAAATACTACCGACTTCCTAATAAATAAAACTACAAAGTGAAAAATAACTTTATTAAAGGAAGTCGGTATCCATAACGCAAAAAAATGGTACCTACGAAAGACACCGACTTCCTAAAATAAAGTTATTTTTCACTTAGTAGTTTTTTATTTGGAAGTCGGTAGTATTTTTTTGTAAAAGGTTTTTATTTATTTTTCGTTTATGTTAGTAAGATTCCGCAGTAAGATTCCTAAAAAAAAACTTTAACACCCTTTAACCCTATCTGGGGGGTCGTTTTAAATAACGTTTTATGTAAATTTCGATTATTTATGTTATCCAGGAATTAGATTTTCTTAAAACAAATTTTGCCCTTTTTGAGGGGGTGCCCTCAAAGGTTGAATTTCCGAAATTTAGTGCTCACCTAGAACCCTACGTCAAAAAAGAAAACCTGCCAGTAAGATTCTTAGCTTGGGGTGAGTTTAAAAAAACATATAATAACAACCTTTATTGTTTACATAGGTTAGTATTTACAAGTTTCAAGTTTATCAACCCAAGAAATATGATTCTTCAAATAAACCTTGATACCCCCTACATCGTATTATGGGGAAAGATTCGAAAAACAAATAATAACAACCTTTCTTGTTTACTTAGGTCGGTACTTATGTCAAATTTCAAGTTTATTTATGTCAACTTTCAAATTTATTTACCCAAGAAATAAGATTCTTCAAAAACACTTTAATATCCCTTGAATCATCTTTTGGGGGTAGTTTAAAAAAATAATGATAATAGCCTTTATTATTCATTTAGGATAGTATTTGTGCCAAGTTTCAATTTTATTGACCAAAGAAACCAGATTCTTCTATACAAACTTCAACACCCCCTAAATCATCATTTGGAGTAGTATCAAGACTTTTGGCCGAAGGTATTAGATTTTTCATACAAACTTTGGCCCCTATTTTTACCCACTTAGGGCTAGAATTTTGGAAAATTGTTTCTTATCGGATGCCTACGTCATACAAAGAACACACCCTCCAAGTTTCAGGTCTCTACGATCAGCGGTTTAGGCTGTGCGTTGATTCGTCAGTCAGTCATTCAGGACAAAGCATTTTATATGTATAGATGGATATTTAGTCGGCTCTCTGCGATTGCGTTTCCTCTCAAGGAAAACAATGTCAGGAAACTTGGACTTATGCTTAAGTTTTTGCTTTATTGGTATAATTGCTGCAAGGCATTCCAATGTGAGGATGAACGAATGATAACACGAAATTATCTATGGCTCACGCATCATGCAGCATGCGGCCGAGATCGACTAGGTACTACTTGAATAGTGCCACATTGACAGCGTCAGCGGCTTTGTGGATGTTCGCGGGCGCTGACGATGATTGCTCAACACAGTCAGCACCAGACGACCGCGTGCTATCGCATGACCCCCTATATTATAACCAAAAAAGACACAAAATATCTATTATTTGATATTAATTAGGCGTAACCTAAGAAAACTAAGTCAAGGCGCGGCACGAAGCCGAGGGCCAAAGAGAGAGGGGCAGAGAGAGGGCCGGGGGGGAGGCAGAGTCGGTGAAACTAACACAAACAATGACGATGTCACTGTCGAATTAAATTTATTATTAACTCCGACGAGTAAAAACCTAGCATAGCGTATCAACAAGTGGATGATGATACAGCGACGCGCTGGCAACAGTGACAGCTCGTGCTATTGTTTCAGTCATATAGTATAATAACTACTTTTCTCTTCACCTCTAACGACTTGCACTTGATGATTACGCCTAACTGTGGCACATTGTGATTGTCTAGATACGTTAAAGTGTTGAGTTTCTGAACTCAGAATGCTTGCATTACGTATACCAATTTATTATAAGTACAGAAAATAACAGTTCCATCTAGTAGCATGTTGATGTGAGCACTCCACTAACCGTGCGCCGCGCTTCTCCGCATCACACGACGTGACGCGTCAGGCATGGAGGATGTAGGGCTCTCGCCGTAGGGGACACTTGAGACCAGTAAGGGTCGCGCAATGAATGTCGGGGTCAAAAGCCACCTTTAAGTGACTCTACAATAATGTTAATTGATGTGACATATCACACGCGCCGCAAATGTCGCGCTAGGACCTTCAGCGGCGACCCGCGACGGCGACAACTGCACGCCACGTAGCGTCACCGCGCGCCTGTTGCGTGCGCGACTTGGCGTCAGACCCGCGACCCGCGACCTGTGACCCGCCACCTCTTCTTCACATGACGTGTTCATTGCATTCGCTAATTATTGCGTAGTCCTAGCAAATGATTTACGATGACTTACATAGACAGGGTCGAATATACAAAGGGTCATAAAATTACAATATTTTATTTAGCAAGTGAGCGGATGCGCGCCAGTGCCACTGAAAAGTGCACGCACAGAAAATCCACTCACGAGCCACTAACGTGCGCAACACGCACATCTCAACACAGCCGAGTGGACACACACAGGAGTTGGTCGTGAGCAGCTATCGTGCCACCAGGATCAGGCTATCAGGAAGACATCAGGATACTATCGAGAAACAACAAAGTCACAGCTGCTGACCCCTCCTCTTAACCTAACAAGTCGCTCAATGGATTAGACGATCGATATTTTCGATGATTTAATAGTTTATAATACTAAACATAGATTCATCATGACGTAAGAATATAGTTATACCTACAAATACCTGCATGGTACACGAGACGCAAAAAAAGGCTCCACTCTAAACAGACCTACTTACTACGAGTAGCATTACATCATAACAGCTGTATGTGATGGTGTGTATCTGTGCGGCGCTCATGAAGTTAGTCAGCAATCACAACGGAACCTCCTCACACTAACTGATACATTATCTTATGAATCAACTAGTTCGACAATAATATGATCATGATGTTTCTTTCTTTTCTCATAAATTTTGATGGAAATTCGTTTTGCATGTCTGTTTATTGTATGTACCAGTTTAACAATGTTGTATGTAACAGTTTAACGTCGACGTGTTGTGAGCTCATTTTTTTGTTTGAGGACTTCCTCAAACAAACAAAAAATATTATTATACGAGTACTTACTCGTATAATAATATTGAAGATATCCAATTGGCGCTTATGTACCATACGATGAACGCGACGAACAATTACTTGATGCTGTAATTTACTATGAGGACTCACTACCTTGATTTATATAACTATAGGTCCTAAATAATCATATTGAATTCATTTACCAGGTATTTTTTTTTTAAACTGAGCCTCTTCCTATAACATATAACATATGTGTTAAAGGAAGTGTATGCAAACAGAAATTCTATAGATTTCCTAAGAAATCCATAGAATTCCGAAAATCGAGCAGAATAGTATAAAATAGAATAGAGTAGAATGTACTTTATTGTACACCAAAAAATGTTTCTCTTTTACAATAATACTTATTTCTTTAAAATATATTGTATTTCACACATTTCCTAGACATTATATAAAATTCCTGATATCGGCCCGTAACAAGTTAGACGAGGGCGCGGGGGTTATTGGATATGCACTCGCTCGCGTGATCACTGATTGTGTTCTTATTGAGGCGCTCGTGTCTACGGGTCCTTCTTCAAGGCTAAGCAACGCTTGGTTATATTGGTCCGTGGATGGGTATCCTTTGCATAGCGATATTCCTACGTGCCCTGGAATGTGCGCTACGTCGATGGTTGTTGCAGATAGCAGCCAGGAAATCTGACACCAGTCTTTCCAAGAGGTATTGCGTAACCCAGTTACTGTGTTCTGGAGGTCGGAAAGGCAGTCGCTCTATTTAAAATACTCATAATCAGCTGCATCTGGTAAGACTGGAAGCCGACTCTAATATACTCGTAGTTGGGAAAGGCTAGGCAGATTGATTTAATTCACTGACTAGCTTCTGTCGCCCGCGACATTTAGTCGAAAATTATCCCAAAGGAACATATTCCCGGGATAAAAAGTATCTTTTGTGCTATTCCAGACTATAATATATATCTCTGTACCAAATTTTATCCAAATCCGTCCAGCCGTTTGAGCGTGAAGAAGTTACAAACACACAAACACACACACACACACACAAACTTTCACCATTATAATATTCGTGTGATATAATATAATAACAAGTGTGATTATTTTTAATCGTTAGTAAGTTTTATAAAGATTTTATGATTTATAATGTGTGATCAATGGTTCTTTTTGATTTCCTAATAGGATTAAAAATATTTCATGGAGAATATTAAAAACATATTATTGGATTTATTTATTCTTCTTTAAAACACTTTCCTTGAACCATTTAGAAATTGTTGACAAATCCTAGGATATGTATGCATTTCCTAGGAAATGTGTGTATTAAGTTAGAATTTTCAAATCACACATTTTTTTTATCGTCTATATGCTTGCGCTTGGCCACTATCTCACTTGATGGTAAGCGATGATGTGGACGACGGTGAAACACGCTTGCCTAGAAAAAACCTATTCACTCTTGACTTAAAGACCCCAAGATTGTAACTATCGGGAAACACAGACTCCGGCAGGGAATTCCACTCCTTAGCCACGCATAATGAAAGTGTCCCCAAAACGTTTTGTGCGTATGGGTGGGATATCCACCATGTACAGATGACGGATCACCGTACATCTGGTAGTCTGATGATGGAACGGGCTGAGCGGAATTAGATCATGCCAATTCCATCGCACACTCCCCGAAATGCAACCGATAAAAAACCGACAAGCTGGCAACTCGGCGACGATGTTCAAGGCTCTGGAGCTTTGACTTGACCAGTACCTCATGGCCGATGAGTCTCTTGGCCCGCTTTTCGATCTTTTTATCTTTTTATCAAGCTGGTATTTGGCGGATCCGTCCCAGAGATGAGAACAGTACTCCATGCATGATCGAACTTGCGCATGATACAAGTTGAGCAGCTGTTCCGGCGTGAAGTACCCTCTCACCTTCGCAAGGATCCCCAACTTTTTGGCAGCCATCTGAGCCTTTGCCTCAATGTATGGGCCAAAATTGAGATTGGATGTCAAAGAAATACCAAGAAGCTCAAGATGGTCCGTTATCGGCACGGTCACACCACGGCAAGAAGGAGCCGGGTGGAATTGGCTTCTTTTAGAGGAAAAACGACACGCCTGGGTTTTAGCAGCATTAAACCTGACCACATTGGCAAATTCACCCCATTCGGAGACTGCCTGCAAGGACAGGTTCAAACGCTCCACCATGGTCTCACGGAGAGACCGGATCTGCGGCCTGGTAGCCCGTGCGTTGGACAAGTATCTCTCAGCAACAGTGCTGTCGTCAGCATGCCCAAAGGCATAGCCGGGTTTTAGCAGATCGTTAATGTGCAACAAGAACAATGTTGCTGAGAGTACTGACCTCTGAGAGACCCCGGCATTAATATCTAATTGGTCGGAAGAGCAGCCATCGATAACCACTCGAATGGACCGATCAGGAAGTCTGCAATCCAATCACACAGACCACCGGGCAAACCGAATGAAGGAAGCTTAACAATGAGGCTTAGGTGCCAGACCCTATCGAAAGCCTTCGAGATGACGAGGGAGACGGCAAGTGCTTCTCCGTGTCTCTCGATGGCCTCACTCCATATGTGAATGGCATCCGCTAGAAGATCCCCAGAAGACCGATTTCGGCGGAAGCCGTATTGGCGGTCGTTAAGGATATCGTTAGTTTTTAGGTATGTAAATAGATGTGTAACTTTTATGGCGTACAATAAAGTATATTCTATTCTATTCTATTCTATGCTATGCCAGGAGCTTTTTGTTAAGTACACGCTCCATACTCTTACAGAGTATGGACGTTACAGAGATGGGTCTGTAGTTGTCCGGGTCAGCTCGACTTGCTTCTTGGGCACAGGCTGTACGTTGGCTTGCTTCCAAGCATTCGGCACTTTTCCAGTCTCATATGAAAGGCGGAATAGGCGTGTCAAGATCGGAGACAGTTCAGGCGCACAGGTTCTAAGAACTATTGCTGGTATTCCGTCAGGGCTGCTAGCCTTGTTCACGTCGAGGTTGCGCAGCACCCTACGGACGTCTTTTTTTGATGGATGCGAATGTCCGACATACTCGTGTCGCATCCTACAGGAGAAGGAGGGGCCGCGAATCACCAGGATTCAGACGCGCAGATTCCCCAAAAAGAGATGCAAATAAATTTGCCTTCTCCTCAGCGGAGTGGGTCAACGACCCGTCGGGTTTCAGCAGTGGTGGAAGTGAGGGACGGCAGAATTTCGACTCGACCGACTTAAGCCAGGGACCAAAACGCTTTACTACCTGCTAGGTAAGAAGCAAGTTTGGTCCCTATTCGGCCAATGTGGTCGAACCGAGCCCTTCGCAACACCAACTTGCAAGACTTGGCAGCCCTGTTGAAGGCCTTCTTCTTCTGACCCACGTCACTCGCTTTGCGCGATCGAGCGTCGATCCATGCAAGGTTTGCCTCATGCTTAAGCGTTTCGGCGCGATAACATTCGGCGCCAAACCAAGGCCGGTCAACGCTGGACATTGTCACATCAGAGAACGGAATGTAGTACTCCATTCCCTGACGCAACACATCCGTCACGGCGTCCGCGCACGACGGAGGATCAGCCGAAGAAAAGCAAGTAGGCTGCCAAGGATAGCATGCAAAGAAAGATCGCATGCTATCCCAATCTGCTGACCTGTACCGCCAAACCCGCCGGGTGCCCCTTGGGCTGGGATCGGGCGGGGAGTAGACGGATACAGACTTCACCAGACAGTGGTCGGAACTACCCAAAAGTGAAGTTATCGACACAGAGTATCGGTCTGGATCTGTTGTCAGCAGAAGGTCCAAGCAATTGGCCGTGTGCGAATCAACATCCGGCACCCTCGTTGCCCCCTGGACAAGCTGGGTAAGGCTTATTGCAAGCGAAAGCTTACGCATCTCCCGTCCAGCATGGTCAGTGCACTGGTATGGGAAGAGCCACTCCTGGTCACCACCAGGAGTGGCTTTTCCCAGTGTTACTAGGGGACTTTAATGCCCACCGGCATTAAAGTCCCCTAGTAACACTAACTGGGCAGAAGGGTATGGCTGCTGTGCCGCATCAGCCGCCTAACTGAAGTACTCTGTGAAAACACATTTCCTAAATAAGCCCAGAATTCTATAGATTGCCTACGAATTGGCCAATGAATGAATTTACAATGCATGGTTTTCACAAATTTCCAATATCATTTATACAGGTTGAGCTTTTCATGTGGGCGTAGTTGGCCAAATCCGAAACTATGAGGAATATCAAAAAACACAGAAAGGGTCACGAGGCCGATTTTGATAAAAATTTATCTGTAACATGAATTTTTGGAAAATCAATAATTCTAGCCAAAAGTCGAACCCGTTGTTTTAGGAAAAAAAAGCTGGAAAAAATGACATAGGTACGGAAATGTTGAGAAAACACCAAATGTTAAACAAAATACATTTTTTTAGTGTGAAATCTACGAAGACTTGTATCATGCAAGTGGTGACATGAAAAATTCTTTGGAGAATATTCTAGACGGAATCAAAATGATTGTAATGCTTCTTCTTTCCTCTTCTTGTGTGAGGATGTGGCTACCTCTGGTGTCAGAGTTAATTAGGCCGCCTGTCGGAACCACACCGGCCTCTGACTTGCCTATTATTGCTCAATGTAGTACAATGCTTGAGTTGTCAAATTTGGTTATTTGTTTAAATAATGGCCATCATTTCAGCACTTAATTCGGTTTTAATAGGGAGGTACTAACATAGGACAAAAAAGTATTTTGTTATAAATGAGCATTATCTTAAGTTTGCCGTCAGTCATCATTTCTTCCCAGAATTTGATCTTTATTAGTGACACTATCAAATGCTGTAATAATACAGCATGTGTTTTTTTTTTCAAAATCAACGGGTTCCTTTCCTAGCTAGGAATATTGATTTTCCAAAAATCCAAAGCCAGTTTAAGTTTTCATCAAAATTGGCCCCGTGACTCCTTCGAGTATTTTTCGTTATACCTCATAGTTTCGGCTTTGGCCATCCACGCCCACTTGTAAAACTCAATCTAATGTACATACACTATAATAATAATCTAATAAAACGTATACTTATTGACGTCGTGGTGGGGCTTGCGCGCTTCAATGATCCCTAGATTTGTGCCGGTAGATTCTACTTTGCTGAAACATGCCTCTTTCTTTTTAGCGTAGAGATGTCATGCAATGCTCATGCATACTGCGCTACCACTATATAACCCACTAAAACTCCACGGTGTCCTCCTGTGCCACTTATGGCGGGCACACGGGCACGTGTTAGCACTCACCGCGAACCCGCCGCGGCTGTCCGTCACCGAACCCTCCTCTGGGGGGTACCCCCAACACCAGCGCACCAGAACACATTGTACGCCGTGACACCCCAAAGACCAAACCAGCATATGGGCGCCAGACGACCCCCTTTATGGCACCCTTGACCTTTTAGCTTGAGTGGAGACTCGCAAGAGCAAACGTGCTCGGCGGAAGGAAGTTAACCCCGTAAGATGCTGGTAGGGATCTTAACCGTACTTCTGAGATTGTCCTGATAGCCGTGGTATACCTATCCGCTCCTCAAGCATCTCCGGATATGTTGCCCTCTTGGCGCTACGACACTAAAGTGCTAGCGAGCCTTTTTGGGGGCCCATTAATTGAGTGTGCAAGTCATCCCCGGTCATTTTATAGCCGTGTAGTTCAACAGTTCCTATAGTTTTAGGCAATCGATCCACTTAACCTACCAAACCCATAGCCCAATACATTTTCTCCATATTTTGCAATAGTCCTACAACAAACGAGGGAATGCCCTTGGTATGGGTGCACTTGCGTAGGATAGGGATAATCGTCGGTTGGTGTCACATATTCTCATAAATGCCTAACAAGGCATCTGCGAGTAAGCTTCGGCCCCTCGCACGTCGTTCAAAGGACCGGGACCCCAGGGTCCCGAGATTGACAAAAAAAAGTATAATATTATAAAGTGTAAAGATTTGATTGTGACTTATTCTTATATATATAACTAACTGACCCCCGCGGCTTCGCTCCCGTCAAAATTATAGCCTATGTTCATTGTCATCATCATCATTTCAGCTGAAAGACGTCCACTGCTGGACATAGGCCTCCATAGCCTATGCTACTCGGGCATAATATAGGTAGCTTTCCAGAGGTGAAAGAATTTTTAAAATCGGTCCAGTAGTTTCGGAGCCTATTCGGTACAAACAAACAAACATACAAACAAACAAAAAATCTTTCCTCTTTATAATATTGGTATAGATATATATCTAATACCTATGAACTTTAGTATGCAGGGGTTTCGGAGGTGATAAATCGATCTAGCTAGGTTTCATTTTTAGAAAAGCTTTTAGCTAGGTCGCCCAGGTACTATTTAATAATACTAGCTTTCCGCCCGCAGCTTCGCCTGCGTGGACTACACGATTTTGGCTGTTTCGTTTCTTCCAGTTTTGGTGGGATATTGCAAATTATTATCCAAACTTATTAGACCACAAAATTTTCTGAATCTCATTATTTTATCGAATAATAAAAATTACATATTTATTGATATAAAATGATCATAAACTGAATTGCCTTCGTGTTCTAATAGAGAGCGCTGGACTTTTATTCCGGAGGTCTCGTGGGATCGATTTCTACGGGAAATAGTGTTAGAGTTACAAATAGTGGCAAGCCACTTTGCTTTCAATTTTTGAATCCTGCTACCGACACGATAGAAAATGAATACAGGTTGGCGCAAAAGTTATTTGTGTTACAAGGGGACAAAGTAATATTTTGGGAATTCGTGAAAAAAAATGTGTAACACATTGGATTGAAACTGTAAATCAAATACAAATTATTATAAAAAAATTAAACATTTATATTTATATGGGATACATTTTCACAATTCGTGAAAGTTATAGTAATGGTTTTATTTAGGACAGAGATAGTTGTTTTTTAGATAGATTGAGTGTTTATAATTCCAGAATCTTGCTGAATATTTGTATTTTTATCGATTGTTGGTTCGCATCGTGATGTGGATGGGTAGGATAGCGATGGCGAAATAATAGGCAATTTAGTCAATTTAGTCGATTCTAATGTTATGTTTTCTACAATACGACTGTTCGTGTTTGTTTTGTTCTCAATTGAATTGTCAATATATCCTTCAGCAACAGAAGAGGATTTCCACCCCCCCGTGACGCTTAAGCATTGTTAAATCTGCTCCTGAATCAGCCAGGAGGGTGGCGGATGTGGCGGATGTCCTTCGATAGCAGTGTCCAGTGAACATATTAGGTTCAGGTAATTTTTAAAATTTGGCGATTATTCGTGGCATTTCAGAAATTTTATTCTTGTTTCCAGCATTTTCCTCCTTGATAGCGGATAAAGAACCGCCTGGTGTGTGTGTCAGCAGAACGGAGAGTCATGTATTTGTCTACAATACTTTTGTACTCGTCGCGTACAATAAAAGATCTGTTAATCTTAGTTTTGGTGTCTTTTAACTTCACTAACAATAATTGTTCAGACTGCTTTTGACTGTATTGAAGAGCAGAAATACTAAATTTCAAGTAATTTTGATAATAAACAATTTATTTGTCATACAAACCTTATCACCCCTTTAAGTGATTAATTTTGATTATTGTTGTATTAATGAATTAGTGACATTATTTTTTATTCTATTATTAGTGATATTCTTATATTAGTGAAAAATCAAATTATTTTATTAGTGAAAATATATCAAAACAATAATGTTCTGCATATCACTTGTATTTACGCCCTAGTGGTTGTGCAGACTGGCAGAGCAGGACTAGCTTTTAGCCAAAAAAAATTATCAGCGATATAATTATAAACCCCCACCTTATAATATGCTTGCCTGCATAGTGTGCGTTTTATACAAGTTTTAAATTTCGTCTCATTCAGTTCTAGAATGTGGAGAGGTATTTTATTGTAACAAATATTCATTAGTGAAACGAAACAATTTAGATCAAATCAAGCAAGAGTTTATAGGTATTTAAGAAGTAGATTACAAACAACAAAGGACCCATAAATTTATCCTTAGGGACTCCACAAGCATTAAGGACCCAACTCGATGACTTGGTCCTGTTAGTGCTATAACCTTTTATTCTCACGCACTCTCTTAGAGTGCGAAGAAAATATTCTGAAAAGGTCCGCGCGTATGCCATACCAGCTTTGATAACTCGATATATAATGGTAAATTCGATCAAAAGCCTTACTGCAGTCAGTGCATATTCTACAACAACCTACTTAGCGTTTTCTTTAAAGTTAGTGGCAAATTCTGCAAGACAATTCACAAAGCAGGATCAGTTTAACGATGGATGATAGACTCTTTTGTGTTGAAACTAGCTCCTCACACAAAGCCAACTCTACAAACTACTCGCAAGTTTGTATTTCCAAATACAGGCAATGAATTCAACATAGAGCGCGATACTCAAAAGCTCTATCTGTAAGGGACGTGGTCGGGAAAAACCACGCGTCGCCGTGGAAAACTTGCAGCAGCGTCCGGTGAGAGGCAGTCTCGCGCGGGCGGAGGGAGGCGTGGAGGGGGGCCTGGCAGGCGCGGCGCCGGCGCCGGCTGCTTCGCCACTCGCTCGCGCGTGCCCGCTCCGACCGCTCGTGTCCCCGGACCTCCCGCGCCAGCAGCTCCGCTCCCGTACGTGTCGCCGCCGCCGCTGCTGCTCGGTAACGTACCCGCACACAAACACACTTACACTCCGCACAGCACGCGCGCTTGCATAAGCGCGATGTTTCCGCCTCGCCACCCGTTATGAAACCGAAAGTGAGCCATTCGCCGCCACACCAGCCCCCGGCCGCGCCCGCCGCCGGCTCACCGGGTGCCGGACGCCAAAGTGCCGGGACTTCTAGGTCTCTGAGGCGAATTTGTCGCCGAACTGAATGTAGTGCAATTTAAGTCCGTTGCTTCACCAGCGCGGCGCAACCTCGCTGCCCGACATTGGGCGAGTTTCGACACACAATATCGATCTATCGCACGATTGAAAGCGATTTCAATAACATTGAGCCAAACACTATTGCCTTCCACTTTGTCGCTTATTTCATTTATTATTATTAATAAGAACAGGAGCTTTGTGTTAGTAGTAGTGCCGTCAAGCCGCAGATCGTTCGCTGCTGATTGTTGCCGCGCTTGGAAGGGCCTGGTGCCTGATAGTGAGATGTAAACAAACATGGTGCTAGTGTGTGTGACGTCACTCACGTTGTTCTCGCACACACACAAACAGACCGTCACGACGCGATAGGTTTCCTCGTCCACAGTGGGTCGCTTTATTGACCATTATATAACGGACGGTCGAGCGTTCCAATGATTTCATGTTATATTATCTAACATTTTATATTTTGATTTGAAAATTGTGTTTGGACTTGGAAGGAAAGTAGTGTGACCATCGCGGTCAAGGTCGCGACCCGACCATGCGACCCTGCTCGCGCCGCCCCCTGCACCCCTCTACAACCCTTGCGACAAAGTTGAGACCTTCGACTGTGACGCTAGATAACAAAACTAATTAAGCTGGTTTCTTGCCCGTGACACCCACTGACCGGTGGGAGTCACCGCGGGTGCGTGGATGTCAGTCGGCACTCGCACGTACTAGTAACTAGTGATTCGTTTGTGATGCTTTATGACGCGTTCGATTCTCATCCATGTTTACCTTCTCGTGATGTCGCAATCAGCTTCCTCATCCAAACTGTTCTCCCACTGACCGTCACCAGCGTGTACAGGTTTCATTACACAAACTGCTCAGTGTTTTCCAATCAACGTTGATATTCTTCTGCTTTTCAAATCAATGGAAAACTCTTCAAATTTTTTTGCCCAGTAGGTGGCCACGTTAATTGCAGCAGCAGTGGCGCTTGTTAGGTCCTCTAAAGCGCACGTTCTGGAGGCTCTCACGGCGTGATGGTGTCGACAGCAGATAACAATGCAGAGACAGACGTCATGTATTGCCAGAAGTGCTATGTACATATACAATACGCTCTAATTGTCCATCTCTCAAACTTTTAAGCACGGGCACTAGCCGATGTAGCAACGTCCGCTCTTTGCCTTTTTTCACCTAATCTAATGGACTTTCATTCTCAGTTGTACTCTTTGCATTCATTTTATTACACTGTTGACTTGACAAACCTTGTTTCCCGCATATTGTTTGTTTGTTTGTTTGGCAACAGTAAAGAGTGTTCATGTCATAAAGTCACAAAACGTCATATATATTATGAGCTCCATCTCTCTCTTCATGATCTGTGAGACATATTTATTCATATTCAAGTTTATCCAGTGTTATAACATCAAAACATTACAGTGAGCAGGTCCAATGGTCGTGACTCTCACCCCCCACATCCCAACACAGATGTGTCTCACACGCTGTGCACGTCGCCTTCCTCTGACCTGTTGCCCAACAGCTGAACTCGCACAATAGTAGCACAGCTTGCAGCTAGGGCACATAGGACGTGACGCGCTAACTGTGATGTATACGTATACACAGTGTGTGCAAATGACAAAGTTCAATTGATCATTCTATCTATTAAGATCAATCTCATTTACAACGTTGTTCACAGTAGGTTCGTATGTGAAAATAAGAGAGGTGATCTTTTAAATCTTTATCTTGAAATCATCATCATCGGCCTATAATAGTAATATAATAGTAGATTAACACTAAATCGATTGGAATTATATTTGCGTCGTTGGCACCGATACGACCGCGGTACTAAAGACATAAACGCACATCGTCAACTAAACGAAAACGCTTTGTGTGACTTCGAATTATCTTAATCTAAATACCTTTTAACGAGCAATTCTACTTCAAGTCTACTTCGGAATCTCCTCTGAATTTCGGAAACGACTCCAACGATTTTCATGAAATTTGGTATACAGGGTTTCGGGGGCGATACATCGATCTAGCTAGGTTTCACACAGATGAGAGATATTCAACTACTTCTAGCGATGAGATGTGACAGTGAAATATGCACGGCACTTGCGAGAATGTTATCTATAAGACTAGACAGCGATGCTTCTCATGTATGCGAATGCACTAAACGACATACTTATACACAGAAGGGTCAGAAAACTATAAGACGGCGAGCAGTAGGATGACGACGCGCTCGCAGCCATCCGCGCACTAGGTCACCTAGGTCACCCGGGGTCAGCACAAATGTTTTCATTTCGGGGGCAGTCGTCATTGCCAATGCTTATTAATCGGACAATAAACGAAGTGGAAACGAGAACAAGGATATCGAGCCACAGTCCGCGGGCTCGCCACTCGGCGCGGCACCGCGGAGGTCGCACACCACGTCGCAGCAATCGCTTAACTTCGCTCTGCTCGCGAGCTATTCATTGCTTGTCTCAATCAATCCCTGCTCGAGTTCTGTTTAACTCAACTTCTAGTAGTTCAGATGTAATTGTGTTCGACACATTCTGCTACTTGCTGACCTTTTCCGTTGTTTTGCAGATGCTTGTCACTTGTTGACCTGTACGAGTAACTTAAATGTTAAATGTTTACATTTTGATACGGAGTCAAAGTATCGTACGATTGCTTCAAGCTTGTGTAGTAATCGTTTCGGAAAAGAACGGTGTTACAAGAGAATGCTTTTAGTTAATTTACGTACAACATGGTCAAAGTGCAATTTCGAATAACGCATACATATATTTTCCTATTGAATGGTTCAACACGTGCAGTGTCAATGTAAATCCAACATCTTCCCGATCTTCACTCAATTTACTGTTTTTCTACCATACGTCTGTATTACCCGTCATCTAAAAATTCACTTGCTTCTCAGCCATCCTCATATTTATATACTCATATTCTTTATTGTTTACAAAACTCACATATACAAATACAGAAGAACAACTTATGCTTTTGCTTATCCTCTTTCGAATAATCCATCCATCATTTATTTGGATCATCTCTATTCTAATCATCATATTTCCAAACAACATATATACTATACTATTTTCCAAATAGTCGCTATCACTGTATGCCACACACACCAAGTGTATCCTCTGGGCTGTGTGTCATCTTACAATGTGTTGTCATCGATCAACATTCATCACACATGTATGTCTGAGTTTCCTATGAAATGGTGTACCTACGAGCTGGTGCTCGACCACAAAGTAGCGCTTGCATCAACAATATTACCGCGAACAGGACCCGGACAGTATCACAATCAAGACATGCAATTTTCAAGTGACTACGATTATTATTATTACGAGCCATTTAACTGTTTTATGTGGAAACCTACGTATTGTTGTACTTATTATTTTGTTTATATACAAGTGATTCTCGTAACTATAAGTCGTGACATGCGCGGCTATTGTGTTTGTGTATTGTACTATATGTATAATGTAAATGTGTCGCCAATCAGAGAGACAGCCCTTAGCTCAAGTTGGTTATGAATGACGAAAAATGTACAGTGTCACCGTGTACCATGTCAGAATAGAAATGAACACTGATTAATAGAAAGACATGAAACACGAAAGACAAGTGGCGCTAGAGGACAGCAGAATAAAATCTTAAGAATAGAGATGCGATGATTGTTGTTGCGACTTGATTAGTGATCAACTGAAAACAACTTTTCTTCGACTCTTTCATGTTTTGCAGGTTGTGAAATCAAGCAAAACATGAATTGTACATCCTTGACGTCTGCATCTCGTTCTACAGGAACAACAACGTCAATAAATAACATTAACAGACAAAAGTACCGTCCTTACATTTGACAAGCTAACAGAAACTGAAGAGTCGTGACGCGAGTTGGCGACCTCGTCTCTGAGCACTTGTCACCGGTGGTGGTGCGCGTGGTGCGCGCGGAGCACCGTTATGATTGAGATGCGTGCTTGTGGGCGTACAAACCTTGCACAGGTGACAGCTGTAGTGACCTCGTGCAGAGATGCCAACTCACGCAATACACAAGTACGACTTTGTGCAAACCAGAAGAAACATGTGAAAACCAGGAAGGGAGAGAGACTTTGATGAAGCGCCCGCAAGCACCTGCTACTGTGCGGTTGGATGTTGTCTTGTCTGTCGCGGCGGATATGTTCGTATCTCGTCCCGCGTCGAGTGGCTGCAGCCGGGCCTTCTGTGCATTGGATTATCTGCGGCATTGGTGTCGTGCGCGGCGTGTGTGTGCGCGTGCGCACCGACCTCGCGACGCCCTTGAACTTGCGCATCTCGCAGTACCATCGTGCGCGCACTGTGACTTCCCCGGCCCCCGCACACACTCACTGAACACTCGAACATTAAGACTTGCGACAATGTTGCGGACTACTTTGAATTCAATTTAACATTAGTCCCGCAGCTCTAGCAGTAGGTGCTACATTCAAACAACTTGAATAGGTATCCATTATTAGTTATTACCTTAATAAACCGCCTCGAATTAATGTCGCAACTCCGTTGGCCAACGAGAACAAATCGATCGGTCGATCAATCTTGTGAATATCGCTGATAGGTGTTCAATATGTCACGCTGTTGATGTTGTCGAGAGGCGTGTGTGTGTGACCAACGAGTGTGTGCGTGTGACGCAACGCACGACACACTTGTTGCGCAACACGCCGTGGGAACATACCGAAATACTTGCGAGATTAACATGTGTTAGTGATCTGGATTGTGTGCTTGTAACATAATTACAGCGACTGAGCCTGCGACCTCTGGACGTGCCACATGTCACCACACTCACGAAACATGCCCCTTGGCGCACGCAACTCGCGCGTCTTTTGCGACACTGCACCAGTAGTCCGGACATTCAAACATAACATACGTGGGACACTCAGAAAGTTTTGCGAAACTAAAAAAAATTGTTCTATACGTACATATATTTTTATTAAATCTTTTCAAAGTACTTTCCACCAGCCTCTATACAAAGATTCATGCGCCTAAACCAGTTTTCAAAACACTTTTTCCAGTCCGCCGCAGACACCTCGTTTACAGCCTGCTCGAACGCAGCCAGCGCATCTTCCGGCGACGAAAATTGTATCCCTTTGAGCTGATTTTTTATTTTTGGGAATAAAAAGAAGTCACACGGTGCTAGATCAGGGCTGTAAGGAGGGTGACCCAGGAGTTTGACTGGCGTGCTGTCCAGGAAGTCCCTCGTTTTGAGTGCGGTGTGCGCAGGTGCATTGTCGTGGTGGAGCAGTAGCCCGCGGAGCCCTGTGTTTGGTCGCTTGTTGCTTATAACAGAGAAAACTTCTGGCAAACATTTGGTAGTATACCATTCGGCATTAATGCTTCTTTGATCCCGTAAGGGAATTGATACCAAGTGGCCAGTCAAATTAAAAAAGCTAGCGATCAAAATCTTACCCCCGCTTCTAGATCGCTTCACTTTGGTAGGCGTTGGCTCATTTTGAAACACCCAAACAGTCGACTGGCGCTTGGTTTCTGGGTCGTATTGATAAATCCAGGACTCATCACCTGTAACGATGTCGTAAACACGCCGAGACGAGCCTGCTTCAAATTTGTTAAGCATATCACGGCACCATTCCACCCGGGCCTGCTTCTGAGCATCGGTGAGGTTGTGCGGCACCCAGCGTGATACTATCCTCCTCACGCGAAGATGGCTGTGTAGAATCTCGTGAACGCTTCCCGATCCAATCTTCAATATGTGTTGAATCTCCTGATATGTAATTCGCCTATTGTCTTGGATTAAATTTTTCACTGCTAGCACGTTTTCTTCGGTAACAGCCGTCAAAGGGCGACCGCTTCTTTCGTCATCCCCCAAAGTTGGTCGACCGCGCTTGAATTCGTTATACCAACGATACACGGTTGCCTTGGAAGGGCCTTCATCCATGAATGCCATTTGAAGTCTATCGTACGATTCATCCGGTTTCAGGTGACACTTGAAATCGTATAAAATCATAGCTCTAAAATGTTCCCGGCGCAGATCCATATTTCAGTGAGACACAATACTTTGAATTAACTCGCAAAAAATGTGGAGGGAAATTTTGAAATTGGAACTTACTTATTTTTACTTATAAATAATCATATTTTCGAAAAACATTATAACTGGCCAGTCTCCCATATATAAAAACTTTTTTTCGCAATACTTTCTGAGGGGCCTGGTACATGCGAACAGGCGAGAAAGTGACGAGCATCCAAACAAGACGGGGAACACCATGGACTTGACAGCGCTATGCGATGCTAAAGGTTACATAACAAGATGGATAGGCGTCTGGGACATGACGGCTGGAGATTAGTGTTGAAACAAAACAAGTGAAGAGTTGATAACACTATTACGATTGCATCAGTTGATGTTCGTCCCGCAGTGAGACAGGAGCAGAGCGCGGCGAGTGTCCGCGCTGTGTAATACGGAACCTGTATAAAGTGATAGTGGAACACGTTACAGAGTACTCTCTTCGTGCTCATGATAGATGACGCACAGGCGCACAGTGGCACGTTGCAGCACCCGGCACCGCGCACGGAGCCAGTGGAGCCACACCACATCAGCTGTTACATAAAGTAACTCGATATGTAATCAATAGCGCGCTCTCGACGGAGGCGCGCGTGGTGTGCCTGTGCCACGTGACGTCACATCTAAGCGTGACGTCACCGCTCCCTGCTCTTCTGCTGCTCAGGGCACCGGGATGAGCCTGTCCAGCTCACGAGGATTAAGCTCGCAGCACGTGTCGGTCATTGTGACGCACGCAGTGTTTACTTTCTCGCTCGCTAACTACTTAAAATTCTCGGCGTGTAAACATTCAACACCTGACGACGTGCTAACTGCCTGCGCACACACTCTACCATATATACTGTCATACACATCTACTGTGTAACTGCTCGTACTAATCCCAGAAGCTTCGGAATGACCAAATTACTCTTTGACCTATACAATCCGGAATCAACACTAATACTAAATGCTGAGTGTAATGTAATATAATAATAGATTTAAAAAGTAATTATGCGAAACTCGTAATTATGTATATTTGCTGTGATGACTTCCTGGTCGTAATGAACTGGCGGCGGGCGGCACACAGCTCGGTTACTCTCTGCAGCACGTACGTGTGGTGCACATTAGCATCGCCTGCCTGCTCCGGAACGAGCGGCATGCGCTGTTACTCTCTATTGGCTATAAATAAGTAATAACATTTGTAACTATCCAATTTACAATAACGGCTGAGAGAGACAATAAAATAACACTAATTTGGTTCAAGGCTATCAATTAATTTTTTGCACTGGTTTTCCATTTATTACGCAAACTTTTAACTTCATATCGGCAAAGATTATTTTTCCTTTTTCAAATCAATTAAACTAGTTCACGAACATTGAACTGTTCAGTTATTAAACAGGTCGGCTCATACAAACCTCAAAGCTAGTGACGATTGAAGCAGTCGGTTAGATCCGCCAGTACAGCATTGAATGATAATGTTGATGAGAGCACGAGACCATGACGCGCTGCCAAGTGCTAACCAAGTCCAAACTTCAATCGGTGTAATAATTAAAATGAATAGCGCTACTCCGAGCTACTCACAATTAAATTAACCATTCAGACGCACATTGCTGGCCATTACCAACATTAATGTACGTTCATAACGACATCAGCTATTAACACGACCGCGACGCTCGCGTTTACATTTCAAGAGCAAGTATCATCTTTAGCGAAGTTACTGTTAATCAAGAGAGCAAGTGGTCCGTCGAGCCGCTCTCCGAGAGAGGAAGACGTGACGCCAGCGACGATGACAGCCCCGTCCGACGTCCGGCTGGCACCGCCTTGCCTCGTCGGTGACGGCCCATCATCATGAGCTAGATGACATTGAGTCCGCTCAGCTGATTGATAAAGCAGAACGATTCCCCTCTACCCCACCCCCCTCAACCCGCGGGTATCTCGACCGGATCTAGGCACCAGTTGCGAAATTAAGCGCAATTGTAGCAAGTGAGAGAGCTGTGAGTAGCTACAGGTACCTAGAGCCGCGGCACTCAACAGTGGATGCAGCGCGCGCTAATAAAACGACCCGCGAGTTATATCACCACCGCCCGGCCCGCCGCCGCCGCCGCCGCCGCCGCCGGCGAACTGTTGTTTTGCTCCCTATTATTCAACCAGTTAAACACTCGTACCAACTGCTTTTAAATCTTTCACTAAATCGAAATTCAATTGCGGAAGCACAGATCGCCTGGCATTACTTTTACAAACAAATTGTGTCAATAAATGATGTCTTACATAACAGTCATTAATAATTTGTCAATGTGTTTATAAACAAAGAAAACATTTATTGCCTCTAACAAATGTTTCAGCATAATCAAAAAACAAGATAGTTTATAGCACAGTATTTCCAGTATGACAAAAGGAGCGCGCTCAGCCGACGCTGACCAGTGTGCGTGTGTTTATTAATTTACCAACCGCAAAAATAGTAAATAATACTGTAATAAATATTCATTTAGATCTAAAACTCATAATATTGAACCAGTTGTAATCAGAGCACGAATGTGCAGACTGTATGCACCGCGTGACCGCGCGCCACAGCCTAGCAGACGCAGTGCGACAAGTCGGACTTAATGTGTGTGACGGAACAGTGCCCAACTGCCCACAAACACTGACAAGTAAACCTCATCATGGTGACACAGATAAATAATTAATGACGTACTTTACCTCAGAGGCCGCGGTTTCATGCCGTGTTTTGCAATTTGGAAGTTAGGTATTTTTTGCCAATTCCATTGAAATGTGTATATCATTTCCTTAGTAGTCCATCGATCATTTAAATGGCTACTTGTTCATAAGTTAATGTTTGCTCTTCTTATTGCTACATCATGGAAGTTAGAACATCAAGAAAATTTGTGAAACGTCCAAGTCATTGGAGTCGTTGAGATCGGTTTGGGCATGAACGTGGATGTCGGAGCAGTATGCTTGCGAGTTGAGCAACTGTATGTGTGTAGTCTGCGGCGCGCGTGCGCCACTTTCGCCGGCGGAAGGAGGTCGCGCGCGGCGAAAGGAAACGCACACAGGCGCAACATGCACAGACGCACACCCAGGCGCGCTGTGTCCGTGCACAGCAGACACTGTGCAGTGTGTGTGTGTGCACAGACACACAGACGTGACGTTACGTGTATTAAATAGCCGCATTAAGTTTGCGAACACATCTCATAACACGCGCAATCGCCTCCACTAAGTATGGTCACTATGTATGTCTGTGTGTGTATTTGTCATCGCGACGCTGCGCTGACGGTCAACGTGCCACATTAGCATAGCACGCGGACCTTTCGCGAACTGTTAGGTAATAGCTGATGTAAGAGTCCTGCAGCTCGGTAGGAAGCCGGTCGCTTTGATTTGATCAACGAAATAAATATATCAAATGCTAGGAGATCTGTCTCACGATATTAACAAGTACTAGCTTCGGTCAGCGGCTTCGCCCGCGTGAAATGTGTTTTGTTCACCCAAGGGAACATTGTACCGGGATAAATATTATAACTTATTCCTTCCTCCTGCAGGAGAATATATTCGTTTCTCCTTTGAGGCGTTATTGATAGACGAACGGCACACTTTGCCACCCCTTTACAAATATTCTCTAAATTCTTGCCCTCTTACTAATAAACGCGGAATAAAGTTATACCAGGTATAACTAAGGTATACCCATACATTTTCATAGGTTTATACCTGGTATAACTTTATTCTGCGTTTATTTGTAAGAGGGCTATAGTTTACCGCAATATGTACTCTTAAAACTCCATTATTTATTGTAATGAATCTTATCCAAAACCAAAATTAGTTAGTTCATAAACTACGCAAATGTATCGTATGATGGAATAGTACATTATGTACACAAAGTATGTACTAGTAGAGTTCGCAGTTTACCGAAGGCTCTCGTGATGTTGCCTCCACCGCGCACCGATGCCAGATTCCCCTGCACCGCTACTCACACACACTCCACACCAGTCCACCTGCTGCGAGCCTCATGTGAACAACATTATAATACTAGAGCAGTGTTCATGTTCAAGCAGGCGGCGACTGTGTGGGGTGTGGAGTGAGGCAAGCGATGTTTCCTTGGATATCAGCACGCATTCCACTGCACTTAGCTAATTGATAATGATCTGCTCTGTCGGGATCGCCAGTGTTACCGACGAGTTATTACCTACACTGAGGCTCCGACACATACAGCAACTAATGCAGCGTACCTATTTATATTGTTTGAGAGTTTATTTACACAAGTGACGCAATAAGTCAGACGTGCTGTCCTGTCAGCCTGTCACACAAACGTCGTTGCCATCGTGCCGCGTGCCCTTTGACCTCACAGAACGTTCAAGTTAAAAATATCGTAATATTAACGTTTTTTTTATGCGACTGATGTGACCTTTGAAACTGAGCCTGCGCCGAAATGCTGGTAGTTAACAAAAACATCAAGAAAACCTATTTCGAATGTACATGAGCGGAGGTAACACCTTTGTTAGTTCGATATTCTGTTGTTTATCAGCAACATCATAAGCGATAGGTGTTGGTAGACAGGTTGGTATAGCGCGCAGAGCGTGCGGCGCCAGACTGGGCACAGACACGCACCGTGACGTCAGCACCCTCAGGGGGCGCATCGCGGTGCGCTGGTGAAGGTCACGAGCACGCGCAGCAGAACAGATCTCACAAATGTCCTAAATATGCGCCTCGTGTACCATTGCAACCTGGTTGCATACTGTACCATTGATATACTGTTCAGTAGCTCAAATAATGACACGGCAAAGACGTAAACCAAGTAACTAAAAATGTATCAATATTCTCAGAATTATATAAAACGACACATTTTTTTATGGGCTTTACATCAACAAAACTTTTACTGTAAGTCGTTTAGTGTCTGCAAAGCGTTCATGTGAATACTTTGAGTAAAGGCTGTCGATTTTTTTTTGTCCCGAGTAGAGTGCTGCCCAGCAATTGTCACGTTGTTTGCATGATTCCTCAGCACATATTGACTGATACATTCACTATCCCTGTGATATAGTTGACACAAGTTTAGGGCCCAAAACAGTTAATTTCTTGTAAATAATGTAATGTTTATTAAAGGCACTAAGCGCTATCCAAACCATAACTGTTTCTTGGTACACGGCGGGTGTAGTGCGCGAGTCAAGGCCGCGCTCGACCATTACTCGCGCTTTCACCCTGACCAGCTGACCAGTTGACCACTGACCGCTGACTCACCTTTTTAACAATGGTGATAAACTGAAAAAAAATATGATTTCTAAGTTCCCATTACAAATTTTCTATTCCATTACAAAAGTACCCATTAATTGTACAATTTTTAAAATTTAGACATTAATAAATATAATAATGTTATGAGATATTACAAGAACACGCGGCCTCCAGCCGTCAGTCCGTAATATTTATACGATTAATCAGTAAATAGGTGCTTGAATAAGCACTCATTAAACTTAAATGTCAAGATAACATCACTCAGCACCGTGTGTGGAGTGTGAACAGTGCTCGCTCGAACTTTACGTTAATTTATATTTAAACCACATTTCCTTGGCTTCAATCGTTTAAGTTCACTTTCAATGTGATCAACTTGTGACGCTCAGATTATGTTTTGCAACAGTCTACTCTCTCTTAAGTGAAGTCCTTCAACTGAATTAAGGTTAAGTCAAAATAATAAAATAAATTAATGCTATGCGTGCCTTGGCTCGGTAATATTTTTCCACATAGGCTCGTTGGCTACGCGCTACGCCGTAGCTCGTAGCCTGTCGTAGCCGACCTACATCTATACTCGACATGATCTAATATTGCTCACAACACACTGTTAAGCTAATATACCAAACTCTTGACACGAAAAAATGTACAAGCGAAGAAGTCTCGTAGCAAAGTGCTACGGCGCTACGAAGGGTGCTTGCCGTGCGTTGATGTCTTTTACACGGGGAGTTAGCTCGGTGGTTTATTACTTCGTACCAATTCAGTTTTTGTTAAGTTCTCGTTTAATGTGTTTTGCACCGAGTGGGTAAGTGACGTGTTGTTGTATTTTATGCGACCGGTCCGCCAACTAGTTCATTATTTTTATTTTATTTTACAAATAAATACGTGGCCACACACTAGGAATTTCTTCTGTATCGTGGGTGCGTTTACAAACATATAAACTCACATGCACAAACACCCAGAGCCGGAACAACTATCTGTAGGTCATACAAATATTTGTTCCGTGCGGGAATCGAACCCGCGACACGCAGCGCAGCAGTCAATCGCTCAACCACTGCGCCAACCGTGCGCCAAGTGATTATAATACGAGCAATTATAATACGACCCTCATAAACTTAAATATAATTCCATATGTTTCACTGCCCGCGTAGGTACACGTAAACTTATGTCGAAACTTGATGTTTGCAATTTGATAAGACACGAATGTAGATCGATCAATAAAATTAGAATACGTAATGAATGACTTTCAGAACCATTACGGACCTAATATAAAAACCCGGAATATAAAATTGTCGCATTTTTTCGACAAAAATTTTCGAAAAGAGAATAAATAAATAATAATGCGATGCTAATATTAACTCATTTATTAAAACTATGTTTTCATTGCAGATGTTACATGTGAAGGTCGCTCCGCGCTGAGTGACTTATGATTAATTTGATATCTGTTCTAGTTTCTCAGTCAAGGCTCGCCATTAGTTAAACTCACCGTTTTGTCTGCAAACTGCTGCAATTAAAGAATAATGTATTTTTTGTCGGACCAAGAATTAGTCGTCGGAAACATATTGTTTGGCACTATGGGAGCTTGCGCACATGTGAGGCGCGGTGTGCAATGAGAGCAGTTCTTGTCGCGAGTGCGGCGCATGCGCATTGTGCATGCACGTTGATAATGTCCACGTTTTTCATCGTGAGGCTGTAGTGTGGGAACATAATACAGATAGCCTGTGGGAAGCCCTCCAGCAACGACACGACTGTTCAGCACTCAGTACGTGTGCCCAGTACAAGTGGCCAGCACTGTTACACACTTCTTGAGATGTTTTCGTTTCGTCACATCTGAAGCTCATTTATCTATAAATAGCTTTTTCTTTCGATGAAACATTGCAACACGTCACTTACGCGAGGTTATTCACTTTCAGCCTATAGTTGAAAATCAATTGCAATAAACCAGAAGGCGGCGCACCGCGCACCGCGCACCGCGCACGCGCATGCAACACGCGGACACAACAGACTTAGATCGTGACGCAACAGATAGAGACGAGCGCTGCAGGTGAACGAGTGAACTTTAAGATAAAGGACGTAACAGGTGAACTTTGAGGGACGTTGCACCACAGCTCTTCTTGGAGTTGTTGCTGTTACATGTCACAGCAATGTTCTGGGTGACTCAAATGTTGCGCATGTTTCAATGCGAACGAGTGCACTTATCCCTCGACCTCGAGCGCCACTCACTGCACATATTCGCTTTTCTGGAAATATGCGTGTAATAACATGCTCATAAAACTGTAGCAGTGAGAGCGCGAGAGACTGTCTCGAGGTCGCCTTGTTGCACGTGACGTGTGACGTGTGTCGGGCAGCTCTGCTGAGCACGGCGTGTGAGGGCTCGCGCCGCAGGGCCGCGCTAGTGCCGTGGACCAACATATCGCTCACATTGCCGGCGCATCCGGCGCTTGGGCAACACCCGCGCGGCCGCTCGCCAGTGTTGCCACACTGAGTTTATTAATAAACTTTATGAACCGTTAACACCTCCACTGCACATGCGCGACGTTCACTTCTAATACTTCACTAAGTATTTCATCATGATTTCGTCAAACTAGTACATCAGCATGTCCGGACAATGGAACTCCTAATATGTCACCCACTAATTTCAAAAATTATAAGTATCAGTCTTTATGGAATTTGGATGTTTGTAAATCAACAGCTGAACGGACACACGGGTTAAATCTTTTTGTCCGCGTACGAGTAGTACGTCCGTATTCATAAAGAAGCAAGACTCGCTATAGTTTACGGGCATGAAGAAGCATTTTCTATGAGCAGCATGTGTATGTTCGTGCTCTGTTGTGATTCATTCGATCTCTGAATGTTAATTGTTTGCGCACTCCCCACACACTGCCACTCGTGTTCAAGACGCTCCACTGTTACTGGTGTAGGACAGGCATGTTGTCGCGACTGATGCAGTGTTTCCGACGCGTCGTGTGCTCGCCGACGCGTCGGTTGCGTCACGGCGCTCGCTGATGAACCGCGGCTCCGTTTAGAAAGTACTGAAACTGTTCGTATAATATTTGTTTGTAACTACATCTACTTAGCGTTGCATCACAATACGACAGAAACTCCGCGTAGTCAGTAAAAGGTTACGATCACGTGGAACACGCCTTCACAGGGGCTGGATATTTTAAGCTTGTTATATTTTTTTTTTATTACAAGCCAACGTAGGTGTATAGGAATCAAGAATCATCGATGAAGATAGACCAGTGGCCACTCGGCATGGTGTGACGTCACGCGGTTCTGCCTGTGAGAGGCGCGGGCGCAGGCGCGGTGGGCGTCGTCGAAGGGCGCTCGAGGACGGTAACATTCGCTGGGTTCGGGTTATTTCCTTTATGAGTCAGCACCAATACACCAATACAGCACCACCACCACCACGCGGTGAAAGGGTGTTGTGCAAACTGCAAACTGCTCGCAGCTGCCCCCCCATGGCCATGCAAGTGTTGCGGGTTGAGCAGCCCCCCCGCCCCCCCCCCCCCCCCGCTCAACCCGAAACACTCTCATGGCCTGCGTTTATAGCCACAATATAAGTCCACCTACCACTTGAGTACCTACCACTTGAGTTGGTACCTACTGCAGTACCTGCCTGCGATGTAACATGAGACCGGCTTTACAAACCGCTCGCTAATTTAACCAATATTTGAATCTTAAGATCTTTTACAAAAGACACCGAACATCAATCTTAGATGTAGGACGAGCTGTTATTACAAAATATAATTGCTTAAAAACTCAGCGCATCTGTAGTTTTTGCTGTCTACTTCCTCGTTCTAAAAATAGTAGATTAACTAAATTATCTTGCAACAAGTAAAGTAAAAAAAAAAAAAATGGCGAGCACGTGTGCTCTGTACAGAGTAGTACACAGTGTACACAGTGCGGCATACAGTGTATGTACACAGCGTCACACTTGATCTACATGTAACACGGGGCGGTCGGTGATCCACTTTGTGCAACCAGCTACCTCTAATTAACTCGTACTTGTAGTTATTTTGAGGGTAATGATCGTTGAGCAAAGGCCCTTCTTATCACCGCCGCGCGATGTGGAAGTGCCCCTCACCGCGTCCGGCGCGAGGCGCACGTTGTTACACTGTGCGAGACCCTTCCACCAACAAACTGTAGCTCTACATGAACTGACAATGAATCACCGATAACGATTCAAAAAAGTATCTAAATAGTTAAAAAGTTAAGTAAAATTTAGGATTATGCTCTTGATATTTTGGTAGTACTTGTCAACCGCATGAAGAAACTGGCACAGTGCGCTCTGTAGTTCTGACGATGATTATCTATTGCTGATGGAACTTTACACTGTCGAGAGCCTCTATCACCACAGTGATTTAATTGCGACACGACTGAAAGCCTAATGCGAATATAATACGACGGAATCGAGGACTCATGATACTCGCCCGTCAATAACGCTGAGTGCTAATCTGAACTTATTGAGACGAGCGGTGACCGGCGACCGCGCGAGCTTGCTAAAGCTGACTGTGTCGCAATCACAACGAGTTATGTAACGTACGAGTCGTACTAGATAGTGAAGAGAGCAGCGCCGGCTGATGCAGGAGTAGGCCATCGACCGATCGCTGTTAATGAACACAACAAGTGTCTCATGAGATTCTGCTCGGTGGCACACAGCGCGTCTGTCAGTTACATCAGTAGGAAACGTTCGACGACCAGCGAAAGTGCGCCCCTCGCCCCTCACCCCCCGGGCCACAGGGGCTCATGGCCGGGTGGTGACGACACGCTAAGGTTAAACAATATTCATAATGTAAGGTCAAATTTAAATATATTTCCCGCTTGTTGCACATTTACGAGCATAAGGAAGTATTGCGAGTTATTGTTTTGAACATAATTATCCGCCGAAACAGTAATACGTAGAAACCTTTAAACACGAGCGTATGTTACTGTTGTATACACCTCGCGTGTAGGTACGTTCTTTCATTAATTTATCGACTTCCGTGTAATGTTGTAGGTGCTGACTGCTAGACACTATAACACTGAAATGTATGACAATGTTTCAAGTTCAAACAATTGCGAATCCCTTTAGCCGTATCACTAACATAGTGCGTTACATTTACATAGCACGCAGTATGCATCTCGCAAGGCTTAACAACACACACTTATGGCAATGAAAATCTTCACTAGACAAAGGGAACTTCCTTCTTCCTTCAGCAACGCATCCCTTCACAGCCACCTATGCATGTGCATACAAAACCGTCACATAAGCACCACACACTTCATTCATGAATATCATTTAGTTTCTTATTAAGCTTTACATTTCATATTTAATCGCTACGTAATTCCCTTTCATCTTAAGTAAACTGATGCTGTAAGAGACATGACTTCAGTAACATTAGAGCGTCGGGTCGCGTGCCACTGCACTGCATCGTGCGCACGAGTGCGAGACACGAACAATGATCATAATTGCTTCGTTTGCATACTTCTAATGATATCTGTGGGTATTCTATAATTAGGGACGGCCAACGATTATAATGCTCTTCGACCTGGTTTCTGGTGCGCATGCGCATTACCATGCGACATGTCATCGTAACGAGTAAGTTTACTGCGACCTGTGACCCGCGCGTGCTCTGTTGCATAAACATCAGCTAGGTTCGGTATTGTCGCACATATTATTTTTATTTATCAACCCCCGCCGGAAAAAGAGGGGTGATATAAGTTTGATGTGTGTTGTATCTGTGTGTCTGTCTGTGGTATCATAGCGTCCAAACGGGTGAACCGATTTTGGTTTAGTTTTTTATTGTTTAAAATGTGACTTAATCAAGAGTGTTCTTAGCTATGCTTGAATAAAATCGGTTCAGCTGTTCAAAAGTTATGGGCGTTTAACTGTTTGAATCGGGGTGTTTTCGCAAGAAATCGTGTCAAAATTACGTGTTCAATAGATTGCCGATCGAAGTGTATCTACTATGTACTAGATAAATTATGTAGCATGAAATAAAAATGTGTCGGGAGATTTTTAAATTTTGAAATTTTACTTGTTATAGTTAGGCTCGCCCTTGACCACTATCTCACCTGATGGTAAGCAATGATGTGGTCGACGGTGAAGCACGCTTGCCTAGAAGTAACCTATTCACTCTTGACTTAAAGACAAAAACGGACAACACTAAGCAGTGCGGCGCGACGTCGTCGTCCGGCTCCGTGCAGCACCGCGTAGCGTCATGCCGCACGCGTGCTGCAATGCTCAGAACATCACCATACTACAATATTACGAAAAAACAAACCGAGCTATCAGATTGTCGCAACACTCGCCACTGATACACACAGATGCCGTAATAACTCAAACAGCTATAGAAACGTTCCGACCGCAGCTCACACTTAACCTAATTTGTAACGCTTAAAAAGGCGCATAATCTAGCAGCAACGGGTCGTTGGCAAATGAAACCAGTGGAACGTTATTATTAGTTATTATTTTACAATTAGGGGCGTCGAGTGCTGAACCTTCGGCGCGCGAGGTCGCGGCCTCCACTCGATGCTCTCTGCTGTCGTCACCGAGCTAGCGAACTGACCACTCTTAATATCTAATATCTGACAGGCTAACAATCGATCTCCTAAGAAACTGGCTTGGATCGAGACCAGTGCACGTGTGCGAGGTGTCGCACGTGCGGTGCCGCCCGGCTCCGCCTGTCATTACGCGCACATTACGTGCATTACCGCACACGACACACACGCGTTGGCGCGAGGAACATCTCCGTTCCCACAGACACGCTCAATGTATCACAATGGTGACATTTACTATCGTAGTAAATTCTTGATATTGTAATAGTGAGCAGTTCTCATGATGCTATCTGTTCTAAAGCTCCTAACGGTCTAGCTGTGACGTAACGTGTCATGGACCTGTATGAATGACTGTGCTCTCTAAGAACAATATAGTTTGGGAGCAGATGACCACGAGGAACTTCGACAATCATCGCTTAGTGTGGAAGCGCACATCACAAGGCACGCAAGTTGCGCCACCCGAAGGCGCCCAATTTGCCGGTGCACAACAATCGTCACTTTCGCAAACGTTACGTTACGGCGACATGCGGAACTGGCGCATTGTGCACAATGCCACATTCTCCACAATCACAGTAATTGTTATCATTACACGTTATTAGAGTGGCATCGCTTGCCTCCACCGTCACACTGTCCGGAGCCCACAGTTCCGCACACAATCCTGGGATCACATACAAGTTTGAATGTGTCGAACAATGCGAAGAGTTCCACAACTCCTCAAAGAGATAAGATCAGTGTGTGTGGTGCTCGTGGAGCACGTCACAGCGCCGCGTGGCCGTCGGTCCTGTAGCACTTACATAACGATCAAGCGATGAAGACATCATGTACGATATAACAACTGGCTCCACTAGTTATTGCATTGTTAAGTAACTTACGACAGGAAATAATGCTCAAACTGTATTGCATATCATTAAAATTATGTGCGCGTATCTCGAATAGCTTATAATTGTTGCGTTATTTATCGTTACTCAACATGCGCAGGTCGCAAGCTGCCGAGATCAGTCAGTGACTCCAGTTGACCCGGATCTGTGTCACTGCTCGAAGTGAACACAACACACCGCACATAAGCTAACTGGTTAATGTATATGTTAGTTAAGCAGTAGCTCCACCTGCTGTACTGGCTGCACACTACAGGGTAGTCACACTAGCTCCGTATGGCCACTGCGTGAAACGTCAACGGTGACTTTGTGTAGCTCATTTGTCACAAACGTTCTCATCGTGAAGGTCATTCGTCAGCGCTCTGAGGTCTCGAGGGCGTCACCTCACGCACTATTAGTAACAAGTAATTCTGTCGCGTCTATTAACCTTAAACAATAATGCATTACCCGCTTCTATAAATAGAAGCTGAGCATAGCTTATGAGGCACTAAAACACCACAAAAACTATCTTCACACTTACTTGACAATAGGTTTTTTTCTAATTCTATTTTTCATAATGAGACAGGTCAGACACGTGCCCGCACACATATCTGCTTGTGTTGTGCTCTTTGTACCTCAGAGACAATTTATCAGCAACGTTGGCAACTGTTCCCCTCGTGAACTTCTAACTTTAGCTAAAATCTTACTTAACTTGAACTGAGATTTAAATAATAACACTTCTCGCAGCGGTTGTAATTTTAGAGCGAAGTAGTTCATTACATAACGTAGAGGCATTCATTATAATGTTGTACAAGCCATCAATTTACAACATAGCTCAGCAGCTATTCATAGATATTTACTACCTTTAATTGAGGATCTCGGTTCTAAATCGATTCACAATAATGAGGGGCGATAGAGGCTGCAGTTGCGATACACCGGCGGGTGATTGTGAGCGGCGGTCAGCGCCCCGCGCCCCGCGCGAGCCAGCGAGGATAGCGACAGGTTGCGCCACTCGCTACAGAGCACACGCGGAGGACTGCTGCAGACGTAATGTGGCTGATTTTGATGAAGGTAATGCTGCACATTACGGTAATAGCTGCGTTAGCGGCACGCCACACGCCACACGCCACACGCCACACGCCGCCGCACGGCGCGCGGCACTCGTAGGAGTAGGACGGCGCGCGCGGCTTGCCCAACGGAGACAATCCCCTACATATATAAGTATAACAGCCAGCGCACGCCGCCACACAGCGCACGACACCCTCGCGCCGCGCCGCTCACAGGACCTGGGGCGACACTTCGAACAGGACCTGGTATGTCACCTCATCTCCTCACTTATCTGTCACTGACATTCCTAAACTAATAGATTGGGATCTATGAAATTCGTCGGCGTAGATGGCTTGTAGCACACTCCGTAGCATGCACTACGCGCTACGCGACTACGCCGCGCTACGAGCGCTCACGTAACTAGAAACATTATGTAAATGAGCTTGATTGGAGGTTGTGCAAAACTGTCAGCTTTATTGTTTGTATATTTGTCAATTCAATTAATTATATGGTGTTTCTTAAGAAATTATTTTCATAAAAATATTGGGTAGTCGAATATAATAAATTAATTTGGGTGGTGTCGTAGTGTACATAAAATATAAAACCTTGTCTTTAATCGAATGTACCAAAGCTCGCTGGGTGCCGCCACCTGTAGTGACACTCGTCTCCCGGCAGAGCGCGCCACTCTCGGTCTCCGCAGACACGTGTTTATAATTAGATCTCCGTTTATTGTTGTTGCACAATGTCGAGTGCTAACTACTGTTAACTGCTCTCATTTGCTGCACAATCAAAGCAATCACCATTCATTAGTATAATAATAGTGAAATAAAAAATGCTCGCCATCATATGATTGTCATTGAGAGACGCACGTGTAGTTACGTCGGAGACAGTGAGTGTCGCGCCTCGCGAGCAGACAATCGATCAATTACTCGATATAATTGCTCGCTCGTGACTTGCGGGGGTGAGCAGAGCTCGTCTGTTGGTAAACAAACAACGACACGTGTCGCCTGGCGTTTCGCTCCGGTGTGCGCTCAGCGCACTCACGCACACGTGCGCAGGTATCAATACAGTCCCTGTCACTACTTAACCAAATTACATTTTGATATATTTAATTGGCAGTGAATACTTATAAGCGAAGTGGATATGAGTATATAATTGCCGGTACATTTGACCGTGACCTAACATTCCATTTGGAACACTTGAAACATAAATCAACAGTCGCCAGTCGACCTCGAGGCTCGAGCTCCAGAAGACGATACGTTCTAATCAGCTGTGGAGACAAGCCGCGCGCTTCTACCAATGTGCACAGAAGCTTGATCAACAAATATGTGAATCTAACGGGTCTCACACTTAGCTTAGAAGCGAGAGTTCGATCGACATAACAATCAGATTACTGCGAGATTAACATTCATATTCGAAAAGGAAGCTGGCGCAACATCCACGCCCCGGCGATAGGATGCCGTGCCATGTGTAGTGTCGCGTCGTGTCTCGATGTCGTATCGTACCGTGACGTGTTCGCTCCTTGACGGACAATGAGCAAACGTCACTTGTTTCGGCACTCAAGCCTTCGCAAGCGTTTGCCCCACAGCAGATAATTTCATTAAGTCGTTCAGTCTATTGACCGCTTGAAATGCATCGCTTTACGACACTCGCTGCAATGTTCAACGAGCACTAACAACCGGCGAACGATTCAGAACATAATTGTAATTGCTAGTACACTTACAGTTACCTACTGAGTACTGGGAGTGAGAGTGTTTATCTACCAGTTCCCGATGAAGGCTCCAAGTCTCAGACAGGTGCGGATAACTTGTTGTCATTCAATTATTTCCAAAATAGCCGGCTAGTACTCGCTTAGACTGGCCGCCTTGACAGAAATACAGTCTGGAGTTTATACTCCAGACTTTTTTCGAATTGTACGTTATCGTACAATTCGAAAGTTATAGTTATGAATGCACCTAAATATAAAGGACTTTCTTGGCGTGTGTGTCTGTCGCACGTATACTGCCATGTTGTGTGCGGACGTGCGGTGCCACACACTTGATCCACTTTGGGTAGTTCTGGCGCGGTTCGCAAGGCTGCTAAAAACTTTGACATCAACTGGAATGGAACTCATTTGCATAATGTGAAGTGCTTATTGAGCAAGTTTGACCGCGCTTACGAAATATAATATCAGACATTTAAAATGTGCACGTGCGCGACAGTCGCAGAGTACACTTCGACAGTCACTAGTCCGTTGAACGATTCTAGAACAAAGCCGTGCTATTGGACTTAATGTTCATGTCAAGTGTTTTGGCATATCTCCGCGAAAAAATAGTAAGTAAGTAGAAGGTCGTAAACCGTGCCCTTTAAAATACCTAGTGAATGGTTTCGCAAAGAATGCGTCGTTTCAGGTTACTTGAAGGCCAACTGCAACATTTCCTTGAGTGATGTTATTGCTCGCTCGCGATACGTCGGCGTATAACGTGTGGTCGTACAGTCGCTGCGCCTTATACGTAAAGCGATCAATGCTAGGTGAGCCACTACTTGCACAATACGAAGCCAAATATCCGTTTTCCTCGAATGACTGGCCGACCGGGCCCATGCAGTCGCACACTCTCGGGAGCACTTGCGACACCTGAGTGGGCGACTCACCCGACACTCGGCACGCTCTCACATCATATTCAGGACGTTTGTAATCTATAACTACTGCCTACTTAGCACCTATAAACCTAACATTGGCTATGTTCGTGGAGATAATACCATCTCTTCGAGCCCTCATCGCTCATCGGTTATTCGCTATTCATTCAAATTATGATAAATAATGATAGTGTGCGGCGACGGCCGATGCCACCGACGACCACTAATTTTAGATAAATGAACAGATACGTGTAATTATAATGATACGTTCACAAAGTGCGCGCCACCTCCACCCGTCTGACACGCACTTGTTTCATCATTACAAAGTAGTATTTTTACAAAATAATTGCGTACTTAAGATTAGCTAGTTTGAAGCTCGTTACAGGTTACAATGTATCCGACGTGATTACGATACTTCACCGTCATTACTTGCGGCAACAGCTATTAAGGCACACACGCGACCGGCGACCGGCGACCGGCGTCAGGCGACAGCCGCGCGGCGCGGTGTCGGCGGTGTGCGGCGGCCTTAGGTCACGACCTCGCCTGTTCGGAGCATCGGCTCCCGACGCGCGCATATAATTAGTAAAAGGAACAGTTTGCCATAACCTCGAGTAAATGAGTCGGTGGTGGCGTGTGGCGTGTGGCCGCCGAGCGCCGTCCGCTGGCCGAATGGCCGCCTGCAGAGTGTTGCAACAGTTAATTACCGTCGGTCTCGAATCTAGAGGACGCGCCCTTGCCGCGTCCGCATTACACATTGCTTCCTGTGTCGAAATTATGATATAATCAAAATAAATGATAAACATTCCAAGCAGTCGTGAACTTAATCATAAACACGGTCATCGAGTCGTGCGGAATTTAATTACATATTTAGGTTTCAGCATCTCGTGAGGGAATTGTTATGCGCACACACACACTAACACGCGCACGTCAGCATCAAGCTGCAGAAGTAAGTGCGTCGGAGTGGCAATTGCCAACAATACTCAATAGTCACTTAACTTGGCGACTGAACCTGTCGTGTCTTGGTTGGCGGTATGTTCGCACCTCACTCGTTTCCCAACTTAAGTATTTTTTTATATCGATACCTACTATATTCCTATTGTGTATTGTCTACACTTATACCGCTAACTTAGTAAACTAGTATGTGAACACATTGTAGGTTCAGTGTCTGTAAACCTGATCCCCTTGCGCTCGTGGGACAAGCGCTAAGCGCTAAGCGCCACGATCGATTGCTACTCTCAAGGATCGATTGCCTCAGAATTCTCTCACGGCGTTTTTCTATTCGTAAAGCAAGTGATAATAAGAATTTGTTTTGATTAGAATAATTCACATACGAATGTTTGTATAAGTTTGTAATGAGTAAGTGAGCGATTAGTTGTCAGTTCGCGAGCAGTGCAGAGGTCGCGCGTCGATACGTGGGCGCAACTTGCCGCGCCCTGCATACACAAATAGCGCTAACATACACAACCAGCACACACACGCACAAACACACCATCGTGCGGGTACCGAGCTGCGAATGCTGCTTGTTTTTTTTTATTCAATCATGACAGTAGCGCCACCCCAGTTGAACTGAGAACTAACCGGCTATGTGCTTTGTGTTCCGCAGGTCCCAACAGATAGTTTGCAACGGTGAGAAAGAACAGGAAGTGTGTGCTAGTCGAGACCAGTGATACAACAGAATGAGGACGTCCGTGTACATAGTAGCGCTCATGGCGCTAGCAGCAGCGCGTGCGGCGCCAGCGCCCGAGCCCGCGCCCGAGGCGGCGCCCGCGCCCGCCGCGCTGCCCGACCCTAGCGCCGACGACAGACCCGAGATCATCGAGATCATCGCGCCCGCGGCCAGCGCACAGGTAACATACAGTGCATGTCCAGCGAGCCCTGTTCATTGCTAAACATAAGGATGACTCATTACAAGCCGATGAATATCGTTAAACAGACGTCCTCATTGCGCGCCGGTGCGTGCGAGCAACAAACGATCGCCCCTACGGCTCGTAGTACCTGCACACAACTGTTAACTCAATGTAACTCGAGAGACGGGCGACGGGCGAGGGACGACTCAGCGCCTCGCGTGACCCTAATCACTTCGATCCATCAATAATATAATTACGTAATTGCATCGCTTTGTTTACGACAATACCCTAACGTTAATACCTAATAATGAACGATTTATCTATCTCTGCCCGCGCCGAGGCTGTGACTTTTCGACACCGATTATGCCGCGGAGGTCACGGCGACCATCTTGCAGCACGCCACTCTTGTGCAACTGAACGTCCTCACGGCCTCCATGCACGAATAATAAGTCTTCTGATATGCGAACTAATGAATAATATAAGAATCCTTGGTGTTGCAGGAGACGCTGGCGACGCTAAACCTTGGCGCGCCCGGCTCCGAGCTCAGCGAGAGAAACAAGCGAACCATCGGCATCCTGCGACAGCTGTTCCCCTCTCTGACGCAGGTATGACGCACAGGCTCCGGTCGACGCCGCCAGACAAACTTAGTGCACTAATAGCCAGTAGTTAGATCCCCATACTAACACAGGAACTGATCTGGCCTTCGGAGCCATTCCGAGCAGTCGAGCAGGTGGGGCGATGCCGGTCCCGGTGACCGAGTTGTGTGGTCGCGGCGCGACGCTAAGGGCGTGTATGTTCTAGATAATCGAACAGAAGGTACAGCAACTAACGAGCATGGTGCTGACGACGCTGGGCCCCGTGGTGCTGCGCCTGTTCCTGGGCGGCCGCAACAACGGCGGCAACACCGGCGGCGGCACCGTGGAGCTCGACGACGACGACGACGATGATGACGATGACGACGAGCCCAGCAGCAGCACCAGCACCACCAGCACCGCCGCCGCGCCCGTCGCCGGGCTGCGGCGCCGGCGCGCGCTTTACTTCCTGCCGGTATGACGCCACCCATGCGCACTCTCAGCCTGCCCGGAGACGGCAGTGCGGCGCGCGCAGACCGCGCGCCTCCATCGTCATCGTCATCGCATCGTCATCGTCACTCACGCATGGCCACGTCACGTCACTAACCATCACCCGCCCGCCACCACCACCCCCCTCACTCACCCTCGCCTCCTTACAGAACGCGATCGCGGAGGAGAACCAGCTACTGTCGGGCGCTGAGTCACAGCAGGCGGAGGTGCGCGTCGCATTCGGCGATCCCGCCGCTGACCAGCAGGTGGCCGCCAGTGACGACCAGCAAACGGCCGCGCAGACCAACACCGGTAGCATCGACGAGATCTCGCTGGACGATACTGACAACAGCGAAGAAAACAGAAACAAGAGGTGAACAAAAACGAGCACACAGTCTCTCACATTCGTGATATTATTTAGCTACTCTCCACCTAAGCAAGACTTTCTGGCTTTCACTCCGAAACCAATATATACCGTATCCCAAGGTAAAAAGATTTCAGAATCTTTTGGTTCAGAGTGCCTGTCACTGGTATGAATAAATTACCGTATATAATCGATTAATAATTGTTTAGCGCCGTACTGAAACTTAGCAGGCGTGGTGTATTGTGCAGATTGCGTTACTTCGCACAATAGTGGGCGCGCGGCGCGCGGTGAGAGCCGCTATTGTAGGTTTTTGTGATCATGTTCGCACGTTTCGATTTATTTTCGCGGCGAGGCGTGCTATCATGTAACAGTTCCGCGCGGCTACACCAGCGTGTAGCGCTCGGTGCTAACGAGCCCTCTGTTCCAGATTCCTGAGCTTCGGTGGCGGCGCCGGCGGCGGCTCCGGCGGCGGCTCGGGCAACTTCCTCTTCGATATCGTCAGGGTAAGACGCGACTCTCTCACATCGCATTATCTGTTCTATTATACTTTTCATCTTTACCTTCATAACATTTACTTAAAACTTTTATACAATGTTAAAATAACACAAAAGCAACACGATTACTGTTATATTCGCCGTGGACAAGCGCACTGTAGTGCGCAGTACGTGCGCGAGGGTTTCGCGATAGTTGTGCGACAGTTGCGAGTGAGAAGGTTTGTTTTCAGCGCGCTCCAGAGGCGATGGCCCGCGCGGCTGGGACGGCGTTCCGTCTGTTTGCGGGCACGGACTCGCTAAACGTGGGCCTGACCGCCTCGCACACCGCCACCTTGGACCCTAACGACCCACAAGTATACAGACATTCCACCACTACATAGATGACACACGCCAGATCGTAGACACGGTGCACCACGATAGACCAGGCAGGCTCTGCTCCCCCGGTGATCAAGCGCACCAACACGCAGTTATACCGCTTGGTTCCCGGGGGTCGCACCGCGTCCTCTGGCCGTCGTGATGCGACCGACACAGCTCGTAGAACATAGCCAGTCGACGATCGTCCGTTGACTTAGAACATAGTAGACGCAGTAGTTACAGTCAACTCACGCAAACCCACTCCACCCACAGCCGTCAAATCCATCCCTTACTGTCCCTCCCCAGTAAGTTAGTCTGCACATACAGATAAAGTAGGTAATACTAACTCATAGCGTCTAAGATGACTGTCATCACGAGGACGCAGCGTGCCGTCGGCGCTGAGTCAGCGTCGCGTCGGCGTCAAGTAGGCATCGCATCGCGCCGTTGTTGTAGTTACACCTGTAGATTAACATCGTTGTCAGCTCATCGCGAAGTATTTGGAGAAGGTTGAAGTACTATCACTTGCTTTCAGAAGCTTTCTGCAGAACGCGCAGGAGACTCGCCTAGTGGGCCAACTGTTGTACATACATAGTAATTACTGCGTCCGCACGGCAGCGCCACAGAGATGCCGATACTTTGCCACATTACGTTCGTCGCTTGGTGCTTGCGCAATGTCCAATATATTTGTAAAATTGTAGAAAATATTTTAGCGGAAGTTACAGCTACAAAGGTCAAATTCCTAGTGAGCAGTCATTTCGAGAGCGCTTTCGGCGAGTAATTTGAGAGCAATGTAGAACGAGTAATCTGTGGCAGCCGCGAGAACGAACAATGTAGTCTTAATGTGTTGTTGTGTTGTGTTGCAGCTGGTAGCCGGCTCGTCATCAGGCTCCTCTGGCGGAGACGCGGGCGCCGGCGATGTCGATGACGCTGGCGCCGCAAAGGGCGACAACCTCACGGAGGGCGTGCCCGGCCCCATCACGAGGCTGTTCATCATCGCCAACCGCGGCATCGCCAACCTCATCCAGGACCTCATCCTGCGTATCGCGCAGACCTCCGAGAGAATAGTCAACTTCAAGGCGCGACTGATCACCTCCATCATTTAATGCACCAGCATGTAGAACAATATCCTAGTGTAGGTAGTAGTGTAGAGCCCCGGCGCGGGCCCGGGGCGGGGCCCGCGCCGCGGTGACGTCACCACGCGCTGACGTCACGCCGCGTCGCGCCGGGCGCGTCGGGGCGGCGGCGTGGCGCGGCCCTCGGACCGCCCGGCGCCGCCGCCGTTCCTGCTCAAGCTTTTTTTTATACCGCGATATTCTCGATTCGTTTTTACGTTTGTAAATATGTATATATATTTGTCATCGACACGCTAAGAAGAAGAATATGTATTATAGCGGAATTTGTATAAAATAAATAAATAGTTAAATTATTGTCATCTTTTACTTTTACTCTCAACATCCGATTACTTTACGTCAATACAAAAGAAAGAAAACAAGAAAGATAAAATGTTTATTTGCCACAATAAATAACTTTTTTACAAACAAGTAAAATTTCAAAATTTTAAAAACCCCCCATACAATTTTTATTCCATGCTACATAATTTATTAACCCCCGCCGGAAAAAGAGGGGTGTTATAAATTTCACGTGTGTTGCTGTGTATCTGTGTGTCTGTCTGTGGCATCATAGTGCCTAAACATATGAACCGATTTTAATTTAGTTATTTTTTGTTTGAAAGGTGATTTTGTCGAGAGTGTTCTTAGCTATGTTAAAATAAAATCGGTTCAGCCGTTCAAAAGTTATGGGCGTGTTTCTGTTTGAATCGGGGTGTTTTCGCAAGATAAATGTGTCTTTTAAATTTTTAAATTTTACTTGTCACAAAATAAATGTGTCGGGGGTTTTTCAAATTTTGAAATACGCTTCGATCGACAATCTATTGAACACGTTATTATGACACGATATCTTGCGAAAACACCACGATTCAAACAGTAAAATATTATATATATTTAATTCAAACATAGCTAAGAACACTCTCGACAAAATAACCTTTCCAACAAAAAAATACTAAATCAAAATCGGTTCAACCGTTTAGGCGCTATGATGCCACAGACAGACACACAGATACACAGCAACACACGTCAAACTTATAACAACCTTCTTTTTCCGGCGGGGGTTAAAAATGGGACCAATTTCGAAACATACTTCTTCAAACAAAAAAAGGATTTTCAAAATTGGTTCAGAATTGACGGAGATATGCGTGAACATACACAAAAGAAAAAAAAAATGTGTCGCACATAGAACCTCCTCCGTTTTGGTAAGTCGGTTAAAAATAAAATAAATTTGAGTAGTATGATTGAAGTACCTAGGTACTTACAGTAAAATCGGAGTGGCAATAGAAGCAGATGCTTGTCGTGACTGTGGCAAGAAGGCTTCCACTCAGCATAATGCTGTGCCGTAGGGGACCCACAGCACGACCTGACGCACGGAAACCAAAGTCTGTTGCCTAAAATATAATATAAAAATATATAAAACAATTACAGAAATATATGGTACTAGCTGTTACCCGCAGCTTCGCCCGCGTTAATAAAGATTTTGTCAATCAATTCTGGCTGTCGACATATAGGGTGAGAAAAATCCAATGTTGCAGTTTTAGTTTTAATCAATATCGGCCCCTTGACTTCTTTGATTGTTTTGTGCTATTCTGCATAGTGATGATTTAGCCATCCACGCCCACTTGGAAAACTCAGCCTGTATAGGTACAGGAAGCATTAACGTAAAAACGAATAACTTATTTAATTGAAGACATTAATAAATACAGGTATAGGTTAAATAGTAACAAAAGGAAACAAATAAACTACAGACTCATAGGTTCTGCTTTGCTGTGAATTGAAGATACCACTCTATCATAAATTTTACCTATAGTTAATTGACATCCATTAATGATGCCAGTGGTGTCTCATCGCATACAAAGAAACCGTGCCGACGTACTGTACTGATTATACTGATTATTATTTGGTATATCGATTGCATTCGGTTCCGTTCCACGAATATAGATGGTGATCTATCTAGCGCCGTGGAACGGAACCGAACGCGATCGATTTACCATCGGGATAATCAGATGAAAAACGCTAGTCACGTCAGCACGGTTTCTTTGTATGGGATTAGGCATCTGTATGCTAGTATTATATTATCTGTGATTATCACGGAACAGAAAAAACAGTGGAAGTGCAATGCAGCAAAATTACTATGGGAACCGTTGTCGCCAAACTCACACATATAAACTGATAATCATATAATGCACTACAAATAAGCCGATCGTTTGATTTCGTTATAATTTTAGTTAAAACTGGCATAAGTCAGAGATCCTACATCTGGAAAACAATCCTCACGCTATTCAAATAGGATTTATTTTGCGTGAGTGTAGAAAGTATTTACGACGTTTTGTAATCTAAAGTCAAACTAGATTCGATAAATTCCGCTACCCACCCATAGATGGCGGTATTCTCAGTGGTTGCAATTTTAAACTTTATTTCGTTTACCGTAAGGTTGACTTTCGTGTGATAGATCGATATCAACTGCTACTCAATCAAGGAAGTAACATTGCATTTTTAATTACATTATCGATATCGATAGATACCCGATATCTTAATTCGAAAAAAATAAACTATTTTGTAGATCAGTAAAACTGTAGGATGAATGACGTAGTATTATTTAAAAATAAAATAATATATGTATAAACAGAATTGCTGTTCGCCTACCCTAGTGGGTAGGTAGGTAGGTAGGTAGGTAGTAGAGTAGATGTGGTAGGTAAGCAGCCGGTATAAACATTGCAATAATAATTATGTATGTAATACAACATACTTCCAATTATATTGGAAATATTTAAGCCACCTAATATAAAAGAAAATATAGGTACCTATTTTCTTTTATCGATATCTATCTACAAAATCAATACCCGACACGACTACATCCCTAATTGAGTAGTGAAGAACTTTCGAGAACGAAATAGTGAAAACGTTCAATCCAAAATAAACTATATGTTAATCATGTAAGGTTGATTTTAACTAACATTCTATTAAATTATTAGTAAATTGACATTTACTAATATTTTATTAGAAAACAAATAAAATCATTCTAACCGATGATACGAAACATCTCCATTTTTAAGTTTCTTTCTCCTACTATAATTTTTGCACTCCAAAATGGAACGAAACGGCATAGTTACGGAAATATAAATTTGTCGCGAGACTAGCAACTCGACGCGATCAATCTATTATATATTAGTCTATGGACGCGATGTTAGAACACGACTGGAATCAAGTTTGCGTGTAAGCGCCTATTAGTGACACGCGTGCCACGCCTACTTTGCATTTCCACTGTGTTTTCTGTTCCGTGGTGATTATGTCGTTAATCATCAATACAACATTTTAGGACGCTGCTATATTGGTACCTATTATATTTGGCCATATTGTGTAATAAGAAGCCTCACTCCATTAGATACTATGTTGTCATTTGATGCTAATACATACATATTCTGGGCCCTGGACATACGCGAACATCAGCAGCTACATGTAGCTGGCCATGGGTTATGCTTTAGCTTTGTTAATAGTAATAGCAAAACTTAGTTTGAAATAAATCAAATCAAATAATTTATTTGCATAATACAAGTTTTTTTAACTTGTGTCACATGTATAAAAGGTACATTCTATTACAACCAAATGAGGTGTGCAAATTATAATGTATTAGGTACTATGGCAACATTAAATATTATACAGACAAAATTTTACTAAACAGACAAACAGAATAATAATTTTAGAAATACATTATAAAATAATTATTCGAAATAAAAAAAATGTAATTTAAAAAAAATACGGATTAAAAATAAAAAAGAACGAAAAATAAAAATAAATCAAATAAGAAATAAATAATAACTAATTGAAAAATATCAAAATTATTATACACAAGCAATGATATTCAAATAAACATACGTTATACACTCACAAAACAATTAAGAAAGCAATGAGTCCACCAGCGCATAGTAGACCATGTACAATGTTGCCCTATCCAGCACATAACTAAGGTGGTGGAATTTTACAAGCACATCTGAGTTTTCGCACAAGTGTATAATGTGTGTTTTCCATTAGAAGCAATATATAATAGATATTCGTGTCAGCCAATGGCTTAATAGCCACGAGTCTCGACCAACACCTTAGGAGGCTCTCGTTAGGCGGCTGGATCAAGGGCCTGGGCGTCTACTCCCTATCTTCGTCGACGAAGTTACGGGCCGTCCGAAAGTATTCCGAAACTTCGGAGTGCACCCTACCCCCTAACGATTTCGGGTTATTGAGCTTCGAACGGGATCATGGACAATTTTCGTGAACGAACGACGGATGACGTTAGAGTTGTACTATTTTAACGGTCGATTACCGGTTTTCCTAGTTTGTGGTTTCAAACTTACTAAACAAAATATAGTATTATTTTTACGTTAGAAAATGACCATATTTTTAACAATATAATTTTTTCATGTCTATCAATATAGAAATGAATTACTTTTGTTATTTTAGTCCGGAAAGTGGCATTATCCTGTTGATACCATTGCCTTTTTTCTGTTTGATTGACGGCAACTTTCAAATGAAACGTCAAGCAATTCCTATTAAATATTCGGGCAGATTTTTGTTTTCATTAATAATTAATTAAAATGACCCCGACCGCTGCAGCAAATTACGTGCAAATTGAGGCCCTTGTCGACTTCATGAGTTCGCTCAAAGCAGCTGTAAGAAAACCTGTGCAAGCACCTTAATTTCAATGGGAATTTGCACAAAGTTCGTCGACCAACGGCAAAGGGTGAGTTTACTACATTACTCGTCAATATTAATATGATTTTGAGGTCTTGTCATCAGTAAAGTGCAAACAATGATAATCAGCCATCCTGCAAATACTTAAAGCCCAGTCAGTAGGCGTTACAATACGAATGCATATGTGCAAATCACGACTACGCCAGCTTTGGCAAAAGCCTTTTTAATTATTTACTGACTCGGCTATTATCTGTAAGAGTACTTAAGAGTATTGTGTTTTTATATAATATACCTTTTATATAATTAAAATTAACCAAATATCCAAATTTTAGGTGTGGGCTGTTAAATACATTTGGCCAAGAAAGCTGCTGGAGCTGCCAGACGGTCAGCATGTGCTACAGATGCAATGGTAGGACCAACCCGGTCCCAAATGGAGTTAAAGATCCTGTCGTTTATTGGATGGGGTTTTGGAGAGCCACAAATCTAATCAAGAGTCCAACCAGCTTTTCCAACGGTAATACTTAACAAAATGATAATAATTATTAATATGGTAGTAGACTATTTTTTTACTAAATATTAATAAATTACAGATAAACAATCATATATTTTTTGTTGTATCTGTTAATGATATTCAGATTTTGTTGTACAGGGTCCACCAGTAAGAGAACCAGCCGCCATCTCACCCACCCATGCTGCTACACCTACCAAAGGTGGAAGTGCAAAGGCTTATAAGCGAGGCAGTGCAAAGGCTTATAAGCGAAACTAGGAGAAATGAGATGCTCGATGAAGTAAAGCTGATTATTCTGGAAAAACTAAGTTCCTAGCAATATTTTAAGAGTGATAAATAAAAGGAAATCTATGTTTTGATTGTTATACTGTGTTAAGTGTTAATTTTATTCAGATTATTAGGTATTTGAGACTCAAGTTGACAAGTAAGAGAAATTAAGGTCCTAGCATTAATTTAAGACTGTTAAGTAAAAGGAAAACCACGTGGACACTTCAACATGGTTTTTTTTTAATATAAATTATAATATCAGGGCAGCATTATTTCTTTTTGAGTATCGCTGTACATGCTGAGATAGGAGCCTTTTTGGTCTTGCACGGGGTTTTATTTTTATTATTGTTTAAATTTTGCTTATTTCTCGTGTCTCCTGTGCGGGTCATAAATAAATAATTTTTGTTTTAACATTTTGTCAATTTTCGTACTTAAAGTACGGTAAGACACATACCCATAAAGGTTGTTTTCTTATCAACACTTAATTTCGGTAACTAATCAAGTGTGCAAACTACCAAATTCAAAACTACTTTGTTTATGGAATGAAACGTCTTTTTAACCGACTTACCAAAAAGGAGGAGGTTCTATGTTCGACTGTATGTTTGTTTTATTTCTTTTTTGTGTATGTTCACCGATATCTCCGTCAATTGTGAACCGATTTAAAAAAATCTTATTTTGTTTGAAAGGGTATGTTTTTAAATTGGCCCCATTTTAATTTGGTGAAGGTCTGATGAAGAACTTCGGTGATATACAACAGAACTCTTCAATAAATAACGGCAAAACTCTCGGGATTGTCTGTTTATTGTTTATACCATTTCATAACATAACATCACGCCAGTACGCTCTAAAGGGGTATGCAGATCTCTTATTTCACCGGTTATGTTTAAGTTTCATGTTATTCGGGTAATCTATTCTGGCGTAATAGGCATGTTGTTTAGTAAGGTACTAAACAACTTGCCTATTAGGTAGGTAAAACTAAAAAGAGAAAAATAAACAACTTTTTTGCAAAAAAAATACAACCGACTTCCAAATGAAACACTACAAAAGTGAAAAATAACATAATTTTTGGAAGTCGGTAGTATTTTTTTGCAAAAAGGTTTTTTATTTGCCTCTTGTAGTTGTATTTTTGTAGTTATTGTATAAATCATAGTGTTGTTAATTGTTAAATTTATTCAGATTTGAAAGGTGAAAATAAAAAATAAATTAATAAAAACAATGCTTTTATTGCGAAAAGTCAATAATACATACATACATAAACTCACGCCCTTTTCCCATGGGGATAGGCAGAAACTACAGAATGCCACCTGCTACAATCCTTTCATACTTTTTTTGCTCACTCACATTCATACATCTAGTCATACACATACCCAATGCATTTTTATTTGTTTTATTCGTAAAGTTTTCTTGTGAGAATGCATAAGTATCTATTTCTTGCCAGCAATTGCACTAATCTGTCCCTCGCTCTTTGTCCTTGCTGAAGAGCTTGATGGGCAGATAATATATTTGTAGACACTTCTCCCCGTCTACTGCGCTTAAATTGAAGATATTCTCGCTGAGGGAAGGTTCTTCTAAGTCTGCTGGATTAAACATATTGGGTAAAAGACAGCAGGCAATGACAATTTTACCTGAAAATATAATTAAAATATGCTCTTAAATGTGCATAGTACATTATTACCTCAATGTAAATATATGAACAAAAATATTGTTCACCCATACAATGCGTTATTAGAAAAACATAGCTATACCTAGTATAAATTGTGTCAAGTACCAACTGACCGGTGCATAATGCAGCTCTCTTGCTGCTAAGGGGGCATCTTAATCGACCTTTTACAATGCCAAACATACGCTTTATAGTGGACTGAGCATGTTTTTGTATGTTATTGTCTATTCCGAGTGGGTACCCAAAATCCCCTGTAACACTACACCTGGCAGGCCATATCTATTACATATAATAAAATTGGGGAGTCTGTAATATTGAAATAACCGTTTTTTACTACATGTATATGAATATATATGTCGTCGTGATATGATGAAAACAGGGAATTGATCAAATCTCTAAGCGATTTCATCAAATCACGGAGGATGTTAAAATTACAACACGTTTTTATCATTTCCCTAAGCAAATCTGGTGATTTGACAAATCTCACAAAAAAAATCTAGTGATTTGAACAAACCCCTAAATTGATTCAGTGAAAAGATAATAAAACATGTAACAAAGTCGACGTAGCCCCGCTGCGCGGGGCTCCTATTTCTGTCTGCAGGGTCAAAAGTAACCTAACACGAACGAGATGACGGGAGCTGCGTTCGCTCGCTTTGCTCGCTCACTTCAGCTCCCGTCATCTCGTTCGAACCTAACCTGTCCGTGTCGGGGTGCCCTAAGTTCCCGAGCTCGCTTCGCTCGCTCTTGGACTGATTCTTTGACCATATAACATAACGCAGCCGATTACCTCGGAAAGCAAAGTACAAAATAAACCTTTAAATTACTACAGAAAAGTTATTTTTGTCATTTCACTGAACCAATTTTGAGATTTGTTCAAATCACTAGATTTCTTTATTGGGATTTGTCAAATCACCAGATTTGTTTAGGGAAATGATAAAAACGTGTTATTATTTTAACATCCTCCGTGATTTGATCAAATCGCTTAGAGATTTGATCAATTCCCTGTTTTCATCATATCCCTGCGACATATATACGGTACATACACCAAAATATATTTTTTTACAATTTTTGTCTGTCTTTCTGTCTGTTTGTTCCGGCTAATCTCTGAAATGGCTGGACCGATTTTAAAAATTCTTTCACCTTTGGAAAGCTACATTATTCCCGAGTAACAAAGGCTATAATTATGACGGGAGCGAAGCCGCGGGGGTCAGCTAGTTTTTCAATGATACAATTTATTAAAGTGCACTCTTTAGGTAGGTATAAACACTCTTCAAAGCTTAGGTGGTCATTGTTCAAATGGCAGGCTATATTTTATTAAATACCTATGGATATTTGTTTTAGAAAATTGGTACAAGCTTTTAAACTTACTGTCTTTTTATTTATAAGGTTCCTCTCAGCCAAGTTCTGTGGAAACCTTGTATACTTTTTTATTAATGAGGGGCATGTTCAGTGCATTTGTGACATGCCGCAGAAACCGTGACACTGTCTGTTGTGCCATTAGAACGTCACTGCTAAGGCCCACTGCACCTTGGTCACTCCCCCGGGCATAAAATTATGAGCAGCGGGGATCTGAAATAAAACAATAACAACAGTAAAATCGGTGGGACTGATTGATAATACAGCTCAATAAGTTGCAGAATCTTTATTATACCTATCCTTACCTTCATTGTTGGATCAACACCACTTCGTCCTAAGTGGAGAGGACTTGTGTGAAGGCTCACACAAGTCCTCAAATAATTCCCGAGTGAGCCTATCGTTCCCTAAGAACTCAACGTCGGGAATACTTCCCAACTGGAAGTTTTGGCGCAAATGTCGTCAACGTTGCCTCCGCTCTTCCTGTAGATCTTCTGCGAGCATTAAAAAAGCAGCCATCATTGGGAATTAAAAGTTTCGTCGACCGCACGATAACTATTTTGATGTCGTAATATCTGACATAACGATCCGTAATAACAAGTGTCAAATTCAATTTTTCGAACGGATAAAAACGCATAGGGAGTAGGTTCAACTGTCAAATTGTGTTGCCATTCATTCTTCGTTCGGGCCCCGAACGAATCATCCGTCCGTAGGCGATAGGGAGTAGGAAATGCCCGTAACTAAGGTCGAAACTACGGACTTCGTGCTTAGGGAGTAGACGCCCTGATCCAGAAAACAGTACTGCTAGACACGGCTCGCTTTGTTAGGAGGTTCCTCTCTCTGGAGCCCTGACCGCCGGTAGCTTGGACCCTGTTCCCGATACCGGTGGGCCTCTATTTTTTATATTTTTAAATGTTTTTCTTTTTTGTATGTGTTTTGTTAAAATATATAAAATAAGAAATTAAATTAAATAAAGGACATAATAATAATAAAGCCTTTTATTCCGAAACTAGACAAAGCAAATTTACAATAATAGTTAAAACAAAAATCACAAAATGTCTCGAATTTCGGTGTGCCTTATGGCATGGGACTCCTCTAACTGTTTCCATTGTTGTCTGTCTTGGGGTAATCTTTTCCAGTTTGGACCTGCTGTCAGCTTTATTACCTCCTCCCATCGGGTAAGCTGTCTTCCCCGACTTCTTTTGCCGTCCCTTGGATACCACTCTGTCACGAACTTACTCCACTTGTCTTTAGTGTCTCGCATCATGTGGCCTGCCCACCTCCACTTTTGTTAGTCTATTCTCGTTAGAATGTCGGTCAGCTTTGTTTCGGCCCGGAGATCTGTATTTCTTATTATATCTCTTTGAGCCTACCATACTTCTCTCCATTGCTCTTTGACACTTGGCAAGCTTTACTCTGAGCGATTTGGTGAGTGCCCATGTCTCACACCCATATGTTAAACATGGGAGTATACATGAGTTGAACGTCTTTTTTTTCAAAGTCATGCCAAGGTCTTTAGACTTCATTATCTCCTTGAGAGACCAGTACTTTTCCCAACCAATTGCAATCCTCATATTTATTTCCTGACTAATTTGGTCTTTGGTAGATACGACTTCACCAAGGTATCTGTATCTTTATTATACCACCTGCCAAAAGTCAGCTTCATGAAGAAAATTTGTACAATAATAAATAATAATAAATAATAAAAATCTTTATTTATCTCGACATCAAAATACAGTGACTATCATAATACGTAACCTTATATAGAGAAGGATGTCTGAGATAGGTAAGGCCCTGTGTTACAGATCACCCATTTTACATAGATAAATGATAAATGATTTTATTTCTGTAAGTTGGTTTGTACAAACGCTTTTACATGTCTAACATATTTTTTTTTAAAAACTAGATGAGGTCGGCGTTTCATATCTGACTACTCTGAGAAGAAAGGCCGAAACAAACTCAGAGGTCACAGTCTCTTTTAAAGTCCTGACAAAATCTTGGTTCGATCATGTGAAGACCATGTAGACTGATGTCTGAAATGGTCTTTTGAGGAAAGAACCAGCCAGATTGAGTGGACCTGTCCAGTCAGTGCACGCATTTGTCAATAACCGAGCAGCTCAACTCAGAATTTAAGGAGCTCAACGATTCGACGAACAATACCAAAGAAAGGACATTCGGGTAGGCCGCATAAACTACTCAAACTGCCAGACCATGATTAAAAACTAAGATAAATTAAAAAACAAAATAATGATCCACATAGTCTTCACATTCACAATAATTAAAATAAAATAATATAATACTTTAAAAAGTAAATATTCTTGTCATTGCAAGAAAACAAATAAAAAATAATAATAAAAATTAACAAAATTCATGGTGCAAAATATTTAAACAAAAAAAAAAACTAAATTAATTTAATTGGAGCAGCTCACTCCCAAGCCGTTTTATCCTCAACGTAATCTTTAATGCTATAAAACGCTTTTTGGCACAACTTACGTTTAATGAATGATTTAAATTTATTAAGACTTAGATTTTGTACGTGGCTTGGAAGCATATTATAAAAGCGCACACATTGACATCTAAACGAGCCACCTATTTTCTTGAGCCTTGTTGTAGGTATTACAAATTTGTGTTTGTTCCTAGTATTTATATTATGGATATCACTGTATTTTTTAAACAATTTTATATTTTTATGGGCATATAAAAGATTTTCATAAATATACTGAGAAGGCACAGTCATTACATTAATCTCCTTAAATTTCTCTCTGAGAGAGTGTCTCGGGCTTAATTTATAAATTGATCGAACAGCTCTTTTCTGCAAAACAAAGATAGTCTGGATGTCGGCGGCATTTCCCCACAACAGAATACCGTACGACATTACACTATGAAAATAGCTAAAGTATACTAAACGGGCTGTCTCTATGTCCGTTAAATTACGAATTTTTCTAACGGCATATGCTGCGGAGCTTAGCTTCTTTGACAATTTATCTATATGTGGGCCCCACTGAAGCTTAGCATCCAAAGTTAAACCTAAGAACACTGTGCTATTTTCAGGATTCAATTCTTCGCCCTTTATCAGCACGTCAGTTTTCACCTGCCTAACGTGAGGTAGGGTAAACTTAATGCATTTCGTTTTTTTTTCATTAAGAAGTAAATTGTTAACATTGAACCAGTGAACTACATTTGAGATCGCGCTATTTACATCGTCAGTAACCAGCTGCTGACGTTTAAGTTTAACAAAAGTGAAGTATCATCCGCAAACAACACTATATTATGGTTATCCTTTATGTGGTAAGGCAAATCATTAATATAAATAAGAAACAAGAAAGGACCAAGAATCGAGCCCTGCGGGACTCCCATTGCTACTATAGATCCAGGAGATCTTTTTCCATTAACGTCAACGCTCTGAATCCTATTACTCAAGTATGAAGTAAGAAGATCCAGAGCGCTGTTCCGGATCCCGTAGTGGCGGAGTTTCCTGATTAGGGTTTCATGAAGAACACAATCAAATGCCTTGGACAAATCACAAAAGATGCCCAAGGCATCGCACTTATCCTCCCATGCATTATAAATATGTCCCAAAAGACCTAGCTAACCCCTTGTAAAACCGAACTGTTTGCTATGTAATAATTTATGTTTATTAAAAAATTGCTCTAAAATTAATTTCTCAAATATTTTACTAAAAGTAGGTAGTACTGAAATAGGTCTATAATTTGTAGGGTCTGATGTACTACCTGATTTAAACAAAGGTATTATTTTACTATTTTTCATTAGGTCAGGAAACTCCCCACAGTCGATACAATTATTAAAGATAATAGCTAAACTAGGTGCGACAATATCAATAATAGACTTGGCGACTTCAACAGAATGACCCCACAGATCAGCAGTCTTTTTAACATTTAATGTGTGAAAGGTTTTAATTATGTCTCTACAAGTAATATGTTCAAAAATAAATTCCGAATCGCAAACATTAACATTTTCTTTTAGCAAAGACTCAGCAACAGAAGGTGATGAGTTTAAGGATTTAGTAGTAGAAACGGGAATATCTGAAAAGAAATTTTCAAAGGCCAGTGCGACTTGTGAGTCTGATTTTATGATGTTGTCATTAATAGACAGGCTGTAGTCAATATTTCGGTTACCAGATCCTCCCGTTTCACTATTAATAATATTCCAAGTCGTTTTAATAACATTACTACTGTTTTTAATCTTCGAACTCAAATAACGCGACTTGGCCAAAAAACAAACTTTTTTAAATAATTTTGAATCATTTCTAACATATAAATTAAATTCAGCAGTGTTTACATAAGTCCTTTCATCGTACAGCTCATAAAGCCGTGTTCTACTTTTATGAATACCAATGGTAGCCCAATCACTGAATGATGCATTACCATTAACGGAGATTGTCTTGGGAATAAAGGTGGAATTAAATTGTTTACAGTATATACTAAAAAAATCATCATATTGATGATTAGGTTCAGCATGAATTGGCAAAATTGGTAATTTATCAATGAGTTTAACTTTAAAAGCTTTCAAGCGACTTGCAGTTTTGGGGTTAACAGTGATATCCTTTTTAGCCACTTTGTTGTTTTGGATTGGTATAGTAATCCTCTGCCCGCAATGATCAGAATCTAGTAAATTTATAATTTCTGTGTGGACTGGTACAACATTAGTATAAATATTATCTAAGCATGTGGCACTAGTAGGGGTTATTCTTGTGGGCTCCAAAAATAGGTTTACAAGATTGTAGGACTGAAACAGACTTATTATTTTACTACAAGAACCTGAGTTTTCCAACAAATTAACATTAAAATCACCACAAGTTATAATGGATTTATTAGTGTTACAAATCTTGTGTAACACTTCATCCATTACCTTTTCAAAGCAGTCATACAATCCTGAAGGGGGTCTGTATACACTTAATACAATAAACTGCTCCAATTCTATACAAGCTATTTCAACTGTCCGCTCAACAGATAGGCTCACAATATCCTTGCGGTCTTTAAATTTAAGCTGGTTACTTACTAAAATCAAGGAGCCACCATGTATAGCATTAACTCTGCTGAATGAACTACCAACCTGGTGATTATTAAAATTGAACAATAACTGGTGGCTTTTAAGCCAATGTTCTGTTATACAAAGAATATCAATACTGTTAAAATTCATAAACAATTCTACTTCTAAATCTTTGTTCATAAAGCCTTGAATATTTTGATGCACCAGGTTAATACTATTTACTGAATTAAAACTTTTATTTGATTTTATTTTGCAATTTTCATTTTGTAAAATTTTGCAAGAGGTTGACTCTATTGTCCTAATTTGTAATTTAAATTATTATCAATATCAATTACCGATACCAAATTATTGTCTGAATTACATAACATTTCTTGGCATTGTTCAATAGAAACAAGTTGTTTAGCCAAATTCTTGGCTGTAATAGAAAAATAATATGATAGCGACACAGCTATCTGTCTTTTATAATACTTTGAAAGAAAGTACCTATCCGTAAAAAAAATATCTTTTGTCAAATAAAAGTGATTACCAACATAATTGTTAGTGTCAATTAAATGGAATAAATTACTACTATAAGTTAAATTATGTAATGTCCTATTCAATTCAAATCTAAGATTGTTTTCTTCCTGTGGCAAACTTTGGCTGTATGGGAAAGTGAACATCACAATTTGTTTTAAACTAAGGTCGCACAAAGATTTATAATGTTGGAGTAATTCTCCTTTGTTCACATTACCCCTATTACCAATAAATATTAATAATGTAGTATCCTGGTTAAAATTACATTTAATAACTTTTTTCATTATGTCAAATAAGGAACAACCAGGCATACAGTAGTTCATAATTGAGTGTCCTGGATATTTATTTGTCAACAAATGGCCTAGATCCTTTCCAATTTCATCACAAAATAATACTATTTCTGTATTTACATTATTTTTAGGCAAACAGTTAGTAATTTCTAATGGCAAACTGGCACTAGACTGCGGTATGGTGGCATCACATATTGTCAATGAATGGTCCGGCGTGGGTTCAACAAATGGTGGTTGACACTGATCACATTTGTTGGTTTGTGAGCTCACCAGCTCATTCATTGCCAATACATATGCCCTCATTTGGTTTTCAGAGGCTGTATACTTGATGGTCATAGAACTAAGTTTCTCCTGTAGTAGGTCAAGTTCATACTGCAAGTCTTCTGTGTCAGTTTGGTGTTTCCTAGTGTAATAAAACTCCTTGGGTAGATGACAATAGTATTTAATTATTCCCTTTCCGTAATCTACTACAATCTTCAACTCAATCATACAACTATCGATACAACAGCCACAAATAATTATTCTTAAGTATCCCCGACTAACTGCCGTTAGTCGTAGCTCCCAAAAAACCCGAGTACCCGAATCGATTGCCGGAACGAGCCTTCCTTTTCTTTTCACCTCTCAACCGTCACCGCTTGGTGTTGCCATATAAAATAATAATCGATATATCAGTTTAGTCGATTTCTATACTACAGATAAATCAACCTAACACTCGTCCATCCTGACCTTGTGTATGTCCTCATACACATAAATCAGTGGGAACCTAACACTCGGGCAATCGATTCGTTTTACACAATAAACAAGAGACGAAAAAATAAAAAAAAATAAAAATAAATGTACGTAATGTGAAACAAGAAAACATAAAATAAAAGGTCTATTTTATAATTATTTTATACATATTATTTCAACACATCATTATTGTATCTAATTTGATCGAACTAGTAATTGATCCTAATATAATTTTACATTATCTAATTTAATAGCTTATCATTTAATTTTTAACAAATTAATCTCATTATTCCACTAGCACACTGTCGAACACACAGTAATTAACATTTTACATAATAACGAGGCTATCACTTAGTCGCAAACTGGCAAACCAATCACATGGTTGCTAAACTGGCAAACCAATCACATGGTTGCTAAACTGGCAAACCAATCACATGGTTGCTAAACTGGCAAACCAATCACATGGTTGCTAAACTGGCAAACCAATCACATGGTTGCTAAACTGGCAAACCAATCACATGGTTGCTAAACTGGCAACCAATAACATGGTTGCTAAACTGGCAAACCAATCACATGGTTGCTAAACTGGCAAACCAATCACATGGTTGCTAAACTGGCAAACCAATCACATGGTTGCTAAACTGGCAAACCAATCACATGGTTGCTAAACTGGCAATTACATTTTATTTACCATACACCTAAATTAAAATAAATAGTTCTACTTTGAAGTTACACAATTGACCTAAAATTAAAATTGTAACTAACGCTTAACTATCTTCGTATCAATATAATATTTTATTCAACAAAATAACAAATCTAAAAATGTAAACTAAAGGTTAACTAATAACTTCTTGACACTGATAAATTTTATCTAACTGTAAATTGTAAATAATAAATCTAATTACTGTCAATATCATGATTTTCACTATCTGAATCATTGTCATTCAAATTCAATGCAGCCACGTGTACCCAAGGCTGCATGCGGTCGGCAGCGACGGTCGTTTTACGTTTATGTCTACTATTACTCAACCCTGGTATGGCTACAATTCTGTATCTATCATTTCCTAGTACCGATACGACGCGATACGGTCCTGTATATTGAGGAAGAAGCTTCTTACTTTTACCGTCATTTTTAAAATTCGTATTGGTTATTTTAACTAATTCCCCTTCAGAATAGATACGGGCAGGGCGTCTGCTTTTATCATATCGTTCCTTTTGTTTTTCTTGCTCTTCATCTATTTTATCTTTAACCTCTTCTCTAATAGTTATTAAGTTATTATTTTCTCGCGTTTCTTGCCGAACTACATTTAGTCTCGGGTCTAACTCGCAACTCATACAATTTCCAAACATGACTTCAGCAGCCATCCTTCCCGTTGTTTTATTTACTGTGTTATTGATTCCCCACTGAATTTTACCGACTTTATCATCCCAATCTTTTTCATTATCGTTAAGATTTATAGCGGTCAAAGAAGCAAGAATTGTGCGGTTGTATCGCTCAACTTGTCCATTCGAGCGTGGGCTAGCAACCGCATTCAATACATGCTTCGTCCCTCTATCCAAACAAAACCTCCTAAATGCATGGGAAGTAAAACAAGAGCCACGATCGCTAATTATCCTATCGGGTACTCTAAAGGTACTGAAAATCTCGTCTAGAACTCTTATTGCAAGCAGTGACTTTGTATTCCTCACAGGCCTTATAAAAACGAACTTTGTAAACGCATCTACCATCACTAAAATGTACGAATGCCCTCTTTTTGAACGCACGAAGGGTCCGAGATGGTCAACGTGTACGGTGTGGAAAGGAACCTCGACCTTAGGAATTGGATGCAAATGACCCTCATTACATGAATTCTTTTTCGAGTAGGCGCATTCAATACATGCTTCAACATATTTTTTTACAAATTTTGACATTTTAGGAAACCAGTATGTATTCCTTATTCGTTCGAGAGTCTTTTCCACGCCGAAATGGCCAATGTCATCGTGATTCATACGACACAATTGCCATCTTGCACCCTTTGGCACAACCCAACGTAAGTTTGTTTTATCACCATCAATGCATCTATAAAGCTTGTTGTCCTTTATTACGTAATTATCCTTAATTTGTTTAAGCCCTTCTACATCTAAACTTGAAATTAAAATATCTCTAATACGGCCTAGTTCGCTATCACCTAACTGTAATGTATGGAGCCAATCATCACCGGTAATAACCATTACTCTTGGATACTGGTCAGTAACATCTAATATTGTGTCCAAATTTGTTTCGTCATTAATGATCGGGTTACGTGATAAAGCATCTACATGAGCCATTCTATTCCCCGGCCTGTATTCTATTGTGCACTGAAATTCCTGTATTAAAAGATACCAACGCGCTATCCGCGGAATTATATCGCGTTTAATAAATGTGGACCGTAGAGCACTGCAATCAGTGACTATTTTAAAGTCCTGTCCTATTAAATAAACTCTAAATTTCCGTAAAGAACATACTACGGCCAACGTCTCCAGTTCATAGGCATGGAAATTTTTTTCCTCTGGAGAAGTTTGTCGGCTGTAGAATGCCACGGGTCTAAAACTATCACTACTTCCCCTCAAACGTTGAAGCAGAATTCCACCAACGCCATATTTACTGGCGTCCGTGTGCAATTCTGTTTCCCTACTTGGGTCATAAATTGCCAAAACCGGACGTTGGACTAACTTTTCCTTGAGCATTTTAAATGCGTTTTCTTGTTCACCTGACCAAACCCATGCAGCATCCTTTTTTAACAATTTATTTAAGGGCTGCGCAATGTGTGCAAAACTCATAATAAATTTGCGGAAATAACCTACAAGCCCAAGAAATTGACGAACAGTGTGAACATTTGTAGGGCGAGGAAAGTCTAAAACACTCTGAATTTTTTTGTCACCTGGCCTAACGCCTAAAGCACTAATTTCATACCCTAAATAATCAATTTTATCTTTCAAAAAATCGCACTTGGATAGGTTTAAAGTTAGATTTGCCTGTTTTAGTAATTTCAGGACATGCTCTAGCCGCTCTAAACACTGTTCTACGCTTTGCCCATATATTAAAACGTCATCTATATATGCAGTGGCTTGGCTATACCTAGCTGACCCCAAGACTCTATTCATCATACGTTGAAACACCGCCGGCGCATTTGCCAATCCAAACGGCATTCGATTAAACTCGAACTGTCCATCTGGAGTGACAAAAGACGTCAGCGGCTTTGACTGCTCTGATATGGGCACTTGATAGTAACCAGAAAATAAGTCTAGCGTGATGAAAAACACCTGACCAGAAAGCCTAGCAATCTCGTCTTCTATCACCGGCATCGGATAATGTTCCTTAACGGTCACGGAGTTCAACATCCTATAGTCTATGCACATTCTCATTCGCCCATCCTTCTTACGCACGAGAATCACGGGACTAGCATACTCAGAGGTAGATTCTCTTACAATCCCAGCTTCTAACATCTCGCTTACCATTTCACGCACTTGATCACGTTCTTTATGTGATAACCGGTAAGGCCTATATACAATAGGACGTTTGCTGTTTATTTCAATGTTCATTTCAGTGATGTTAGTACTTCCTAATTCTTTTAAATTCGATGCAAAACAATCCTTAAATTCATTAAGTAATTCTAACAACATAGATCTATGTTCATCGCTAACGTTATTGCCAATATGAACTTTACTTATATCAATACGATCAGGTATCAGTTTGTCATCTACATTAAAAACGCTATTAACTACCTGAACATTGCTAGCACGACTTATAATCGAGCCCTTGTATAAATGACAATAGGTCGATGCGGGCATAACATATACATATACAAAACCGTCCTTAAGTGCATAGACACCACCGCAAACAACGTATTGTAACGTTGGTTTCCCTATAACCTTGCTATTAATTATAATATGACCGTTCAACAGCGGTTCAGTGTAGGCTTTGATAGCAGTAGGGCCATAGATTTTGAAATTAGCCGCGGATATAACTTTTACTAAACGTTCTTCGTCTATTTCAGTTTTATTGAATGGTATTTCTTGATTAATATCAATAAACTGTAACGCTTTTGCCGTTTTCAATACAAAAACGTGCGCCTGTTCGGTGTAAGTTTGTCCTACTAGCAATGGTACATCTAAAAGTCTATCTTCAACCACCTGACAAACAGTGTTAGCACTAACGCCATCAATATCAATCTCTACTGTCACTTTACCTAAAGAATAGATAATGTCGTTCCCAAATCCTCTTATTGGTGTACGCAAACCGTCACACTCGAGCATCAAATTTACCGACTCCGATTTAGCTAATAGGCAAACCTCACTTCCAAAATCTATAAAAGCCTTAATGGAAACCCCATTCACTAAGACATTCTTATAGAATTTCGAATTAGGATTAGATAATGATATGCACATTGCCTTTTGTGTACTCGCTATCTTACTATCGCTGTTCTCCATCTTTGTGGGACATTTATCGACTTTGTGGCCTACCCTGTGACATTGATTACATCGAATTAGCGGCTTGGGACATTTCCGGTATATGTGACCTCGTTCCTTACAGTTAAAACAGAATGCTACGTATTCATTTGATACGTTGCCCGTATTATTAGATTTATCCGTTGTAACAGTTGCGGATCCCAACCTACCCTTAACATTGATATTAGAACGATCGAAGGAATTTGTCAATTCCTTGTTGCTCATCAAGAATTGTAACAATTGATCAGGTTGAGAGCATCTTAACGTTAAGGCACTTGATTTCATTGTTCTGTCACTTAGACCATGAATTATACAATCGACCGCACGCTTGCCAACTATCTCGCACTTGTTCAATAAAGCCAACTTTTCGTAATAGTATACTTCAATAGGTTCATGATATTTACTTTTACGCCTGAGCATATCTTCCAAAGACTGGCCATAATTTTGCTCAAAAGGAAAAGCTAGAGACAATTTCTCCTGCCACTGAGCCCAAGAAAATAAAATTGAATCTAGGCTCTCATACCAAGTCTTGGCCAGTCCTTGCAATTTTTGCATTGAGAAATGGATGGTTGTCTTATCATCCCAACCATAAACGGTGGCACACTCGTTCACTTTTCTTAGCCACACATCTACACGTTGGTTTTTCGAAGATGGGTCAAAATCAGGCAACATATTTTTATGATTTTTAACAACGTTACTAGAGTGATTGAGTGGGCCAGCCGCTGACGGTTGGTTTCTAATTGAATTTAAAATATTCATCACATCTTTCGAGGAAAACGTAGGACTATGATCTCTAACCTTTGTTCCATCTCGTGTCGCTGTAGCATCGTGTCGTCTGCTCCGTTCCTGTCGCAACTGATTTTCTAGAGACCGTAGGCGGTCCTGTGCCGCCTCACGTTCTCTTTCGAGTTGTTCAGCTCGGTTGCTCATAAAATTTTGGACACTTGGACTGCTGCGCCGCCTGGTTCGGCTGCACTTCGGGCTCAGACTGCGTTCCGATCTTCGACTGTGCTGCGGACTTCGACTGCGCTGCGGACTTCGGCTGCGCTGCGGACTTCGGCTGCGCTGCGGACTTCGCCTGCGCTGCGGACTTCGCCTGCGCTGCGGACTTCGACCGCGCGCGATGCGTTGTCGACTTCGGCTGCGACAACACCCAGAAGCTTCGTCGGGACGCAGTGATCTTCCATGTGAAGGCGTCTTTAAACGCCGTCGCCCTTGAGCCTCACGGTCTTGCTCCATAACTGAAACTCGAAATTGAAACAACTATGTATATGCCCAATTTTTTTTTTTTTTTTTTCATTTAAAACAAAAACATAAATATCTTGAAAACGATAAGTCCTATCGCAAAAATAACAAAAATTTTAGTTCCCCTTGAACCCACGCAGTGCGCCTGAATACCACTAATTATGAATTTTAATCGAACCTAAATAATTTGTGTCACATACCCACTATAACTTAAATTTGTAAAATCATAATGCCGGCTGGATAAACTTTGACAATAATCATTTTATTTTGAAGGCCCAAAAGAAAAGTTATTTTAAAATTACCTAAACGTAACCGCCTGATTATAATTTCAACTTTTAAGTACCCACAACCTACAAAAAATAAAACGTGACGGTACCGTTATAATGAAAGCAACACAAAGATAACCGTTAATCAGTAGAATTGCAAACTTATAAATAATGTGAGCATATGTGTACTTACCACCTCTGAAGTGTAATAAAACTCCTTGGGTAGATGACAATAGTATTTAATTATTCCCTTTCCGTAATCTACTACAATCTTCAACTCAATCATACAACTATCGATACAACAGCCACAAATAATTATTCTTAAGTATCCCCGACTAACTGCCGTTAGTCGTAGCTCCCAAAAAACCCGAGTACCCGAATCGATTGCCGGAACGAGCCTTCCTTTTCTTTTCACCTCTCAACCGTCACCGCTTGGTGTTGCCATATAAAATAATAATCGATATATCAGTTTAGTCGATTTCTATACTACAGATAAATCAACCTAACACTAGTACTTTTTTCTAAGTTATATGAATACATATCTAACTGTTTAAGTAGATGCAATCTTTCTCTATTAAGTTTTACATTTTTGATGAAGAACCTTTGTTTTTTGACCATTTTCTTGGTTTTAACTATGTATTTGTTAATTTTAATGTACTTTTTTATTTTATTTTTACTAGTAACTAACTACCCTCAATGATTTAATTGATTTTGAATCATCATGACCTGTTAAATCTATTGTGTAAGAGGGGTTTATTGCAGTAACCATTGATGGGGCAACAGGCACCAATTCATTGAATAGACTTTGATTCAACGAGGCAGTGATGTTTAAATTTGTAGTTTCAAGTTGTTCAATCTGACTTTGAGCCTCATGTAGCTGCTGTTGTAATAAAAAATTGTGACTAAGAGCTTGTTCATACTCATTGCTACACTGGCTGAACCCGTCCACAACAACTTGGAGCCTGTCCCGGGCTGCTACGGCATCAGTGTGTTGAATATATAACTGAGCCATTTCTGTTTTCAGTTTACTATTCCTGTCAAGGACACTAAGGAATTCTATTTCGTTTTCATCCTTTTCCCTAATCAGTTGGTCACAGAGCTCCTGAGACGCCTTTAATTCGCTCAAAGCCTGACTGAGTTTGGTCTCTTCTAGGCGAGCCCGCGCGCTGCGAGTCATGATCATGATTAAAGAGAAGAAAGAAGAGGTTGGAAAAGAGTAGTGGAATGAGTGACATAGAGAAATAATTTACGTGTCATCATCATCATCATATCAGCCGAAAGACGTCCACTGCTGGACATAGGCCTCCCCCAAGCGTCGCCACATTGATCGGTCCCGTGCGTCTCGCAACCAGCGGATCCCCGCAACCTTCACGAGGTCATCGGTCCACCTGGTGGGAGGCCTTCCAACGCAACGTCTTCCGGTTCGCGGTCGCCACTCCAGAACCTTTCTGCCCCATCGGCCATCCGTTCTGCGAGCAATGTGCCCTGCCCACTGCCACTTAAGTTTGGCAATTCTTCGAGCTATGTCGGTAACATTGGTTCTCTTACGGATCTCTACATTTCTGATTCGATCACGCAAGGAAATGCCGAGCATAGCCCTCTCCATTGCCCTTTGAGTGACTGTAAGCTTTCTGATAAGGCCCATTGTAAGCGACCACGTCTCAGAGCCATATGTCATCACTGGCAACACACACTGGTCATAGACTTTTGTCTTGAGACACTGTGGTAAGTTGGACGAGAAGACACCGCGCAACTTCCCGAACGCTGCCCAGCCGAGTCGGATTCGACGGTTTATCTCTCTCTCGAAGTTGGCCCTACCCAACTGGATCGTTTGTCCCAGGTAGACATAATCTTCCACAACTTCGAGTGTAGAGTCTCCAACCTTGATAGGAGTGGGTGTAACATGGGCATTCAACATCACCTTGGTTTTGTCCATGTTCATTTTAAGACCCACTCTTCCGGAAGCTCTACTGAGGTCATCGAGCATTGTATTGAGGCTCTCCATGGTCTCAGCCATGACCACTATGTCGTCGGCAAACCGAAGATGAGTGATGTACTCGCCATTAACATTGATGCCTAGGCCCCTCCAGTCCAGAACCTTGAATACATCCTCCAGCGCAGCAGTGAACAGTTTCGGAGAAATGACATCTCCCTGTCTCACGCCACGCTGGAGAAATATTGGTTTCGAGGTCTGATCCTGAAGACGGACTGACATGGTGGCGTTTCTGTACAAACACTTCAACACCTCAATGTACCGGTAGTCGATCTGGCACCGTTGGAGAGACTGCAGTACAGCCCAAGTCTCGATCGAATCGAAGGCTTTCTCGTAGTCCACAAACGCTAAGCAAAGAGGCAGGTTATACTCTTCGGTCTTCTGTATAACCTGCCGCAGCGTATGTATGTGGTCTACGGTGCTAAAGCCTTTTCGGAATCCGGCTTGTTCGGGAGGCTGGAAATCGTCAAACCTGCGCGCGAGACGATTCGTGATGACTCTTGAAAACAACTTGTAGACATGGCTAAGAAGTGAGATAGGCCTATAGTTCTTCAGCCGGGCATTGTCACCCTTTTTGAAGAAGAAATGAAAAGTAGGCAGAAGAGCAAAGGATCTTTGAGGAGAATTTATCAGATGGCAGTTGGCATTGTCATTTGGAAAATTTATATGCTGTGAGAGTAGCTTTTCTGACAGTTTCCTTCCTACATTTGCAAAAAATGAGTAAACTGAATTTATGGACTCTATAGGTTTGACTGTTGAGATTAATTGTGTGGATTGCTGTTTTGTTTTATTGGTATATGTTATATTTTTAATTGCTTCCCAAAGTTTCTTGTTATTTTTCCCTGCTTGCTGAATCAGTTCTTGTTCGCAATTTTGCTTAACTTTCTTTAATAGGGTGTTGCAAAAGTTCCTGTATCTTTTGTACACATATCATATCAGTGCACGTACTATATCATTATCTGGATTTTTTAATACTTTAATTTGTAATTGATCACGGTTTCGCAAACGTCTAAGAAGGCCCGGTATTATCCAAGGCTTCAATATTAATTTACGTTTGGATGTAGTGATAAGTTTCGTGTTATGATTTATAGCTTGACTTAGTGAGTGTATAAAAAAAATGTTGCCTCGTTAACATCTAAAATGTTGTAAATATATTGGAAATTTATATTTTTAACATCCTTTTCAAGTCCTTCGTCGTCCAGTCTTTTAAAAGTTTTGATATCTTGGCTGTTGTCTAGAAATAGTAAAACGTTGTTGTGATCTGTAACTGAAGTTTGAGAAACATAGCACTTAGCTGATAATCTTGTCTATATCATCATATGATCTAAGCACGTGCGACTATGAGTAGGAATTGTGTGAGCTGGGAGCAAACCATGAGAAGCGATGAGGTTGAGATAGGTGTAGTTCAACAATTTGATTTGATTTGTTTCAACAATATCAATATTAATATCGCCAACTAATATAATATTTTGGAATGATGATAGTTTGCTTAGACAATCGTTAAGGGATGTTAAAAAGTTATCGATGATTTTATGACTAGGTGGACGATAGACAACAACAATTACAGAGTTTGTGCTTATTTTAAAAATAAGACAATTTAAATCCAACATTTCCGGTTCCTTAATGCTGTACTGATCTATATTTTTGCAGTAAATAACCACACCTTCATTTTGTGTTTGATTATTGAGCGTAGCGAATGAATTATAACCATCGAATTCAGGAACATTAGGGTTACCGCGCTGCAGCCAGCATTCAGTTAGGACAGTAACATCCCAATCAACATTAAACCTGGCAAGTAAATTTTGAAAGTTGGGCGTGTTGCAATTAATACTGCGTATATTTTGAGTTAATATTTTTAGGGTTTTTGTAGGATTTTTAGGGTTCCGTAGCCAAATGGCAAAATACGGAACCCTTATAGATTCGTCATGTCTGTTTGTCTGTCTGCCTGTCGGTCCATATGTCGCAGCCACTTTTCTCCGAAACTATAAGAACTATGCTGTTGAAACTTTGTAAGTAGATGTATTCTGTAAACCGCAATAAGATTTTCACACAAAAATAGAAAAAAAAACAATATATACTTGAAACTGAAACTAAAAATTTTCTTTTTCATCAAACCCATACGTGTGGGGTATCTAAGGATAGGTCTTCAAAAATGATATTGAAGTTTTTAATATATTTTTTTTCTAAACTGAATAGTTTGCGCAAGAGACACTTCCAAAGTGGTAAAATGTGTCCCCCCCCCCCATGTAACTTCTAAAATAAGAGAATGATAAAACTAAAAAAAAAATATTATGTACATTACCATGTAAACTTCCAACGAAAATTGGTTTGAACGAGATCTAGTAAGTAGTTTTTTTAATACGTCATAAAACGTAAACCGCAATTTACCAAGTACCCTTCATGCGCGAGTCTGACTCGCACTTGGCCGGTTTTTTTAACAATGAGTTGCAGTCGTCAATATCACAAGACGCAGATTGAGCTACTGTAACAGAATCCAAATCATTGTTAAGTATTACCACGGGGTCTCATTGCTAAGAAAGAAAATTTAGTCCAATTAAATCTCACTAGATGGCGCGATACGCCCCTACCTGATAATGAATGTGTGTAAAATTATCATTTTCTGGAATTGAACATAAAAATCGTATGTTCTTGTTTTATCAACTATCCTAAATACAAAATTATGGAATATTGGGCGCTTAATTCACATTTCAAAGATTATTTGAACGGATCATTTAAAATTGATGCCAATAGATGGCGCATTTTTAACTTTCTGAGGCATTCCACTCGATTGTTAAAATTTGCATTGTAACATATTTTGGTGCAAAAAAAACTGTAAAAACTTGCAAAAAAATACTATAAAACGAACCTTCACTGCATTTATTTATTTATTTTAAAGAAAGCTTCACATCATCAGCCTATTATTAATGTTCCCACTGCTGGGACACAGGCCTCCTCTCTGTGAGAGGGAATGGGCCTCAATCCTCCACGCGGGCCCAGAGCGGGTTGGTGGATGTCACATGTCTTCGAATTTTTGGTTCTAGGACATACCGGTTTCCTCACGATGTTTTCCTTCACCGTTTTGAGAGCAGTGGTGATGTAATAATTTACACAAAGTAAAGCGCCTGCCTGGGCTCGAACCCACGACCTACGACTTGTAAGTCGCGGCCGATACCACTAAGCCATCCACTGCTAAAGAAAGCTTACAGACTAATAAAAACATAAAATAAATCGTAGGTAAGGAAAATGGCTAATTACAAGCTTCCACATGTATACGTAGCGTTAGAAATAATAGCGATACACAGAATAAAATAATAACAATGGGTAGACAATGATTAAAAAAGAAAGATTGAAGTAAATGGATTCGTACATCATTTACTCGTGACTGCCGCTAAAATATTCTTTGCCAAAGATTTTTCTAATTTTGTGTTCGCCGGTGCAGAAGAGATCGATTTCCAAGTGTGTTGGCAACTGGTTGAAAGCTACAACGCTACGTATACAAAAGGCGTTACGCCTGTAGTTTGTCAATGCGCACGGTGCCTGCAGCAGAGGCCGTGTTCGTAGGCTCCTTGGTTAGTGCGAAGAAGTATTTTGCTGAGTAGCTCGGGACAATCCACCGAGCCATTTGCTATGTTTGCCAAAAAACATATGTCGTTGATGTTACGTCTTACGTGCAACGGTAAAAAATGGTATCGCTTAAAACGGTGTTCGTAGTCGACTGAGAATTGCTTTGCCCTAAAGTCCAAGTCTCTCAAGAATTTTCTCTGAACAGCTTCAATACGAGATTTGTAGATCTCGTATTGTTGGCTCCAAACTTGAGAAACGTACTCGAGGTGGCTGCGCACGAGGAAACAGTAGAGGACTTTTACTGGTTTTAGAGACCGAAAGCTTGAACAAGCTCTAATAATAAAACCCAGAGCTTTGAGGGCTTTCTTGACAATGGTTTCTATGTGATCATCAAAAAGTAATTTGCCGTCGTGGATTACACCGAGATCTCTGATGTTACTTGTCTTACTTATGTACGTACCGTCTAGTGTATCATCATCATCATCATCATTTCAGCCGAAAGACGTCCACTGCTGGACATAGGCCTGCCCCCAGGCGTTGCCACATTGACCGATCCCGTGCGTCTCGCATCCAGCGCCTTCCCGCAACCTTAACCAGGTCATCGGTCCACCTAGTGGGAGGCCTTCCAACGTATCGTGTAGTGTATAACCCGAACCAATGTTAGTTTAAAGACGAGTAAATACTACATGAAAACATTTGGATGCGTAAGGCGCCATAAGGGTGTAGGGGGACTACCCCACTGTACCATCCCCACCCCACGGAAACCCATGGTTATGGAGATATTAGATATATTTTATACTTAAATATAATTAGTGAGATAAAAAAAAAAAGATTAGATTAGGGCACCCCGACACGGATAGGTTAGGCTCGAAGGAGATGAAGTGAGCTGAGTGCGGGAGCTGAAGTGAGCGAGCAAAGCGAGCGAACTCAGCTCCCGTCATCTCCTTCATGTTAGGTTACTTTAGACCCTGTAGACAGAAATAGGAGCCCCGCGTAGCGGGTCTCCGTCGACTTTGTTTCGATTCCCTCCCTCCCTTAAAACGATGGACATTTACGAAGAAAATTATCCTAACCTGAAAACTTCGACCATGGATATCTCCATAACCATGGGGCTCCGAGTAGTGGGGATGGCACAGGGAGGTAACCAAAGCTCCCCCCCTCTCCCCCCCACCCTCCCCGCGCCAAAAATCGACGGCTCATAATGGAAATTTTAACCAACAGACGGGTGCCACAAGACTCTTTGCACAAGCCTTTAAGTAACTTGAGTACCATGTCAGGACACACGCTAACGGTACTCAGGTTCACTGAACTATAAGAATAAGTAGCTATGTAACTTTTGTAAAATTTAAAGAAAAAAATATTCACGAACCTAGTAAACCCTTTTACTTGCAAATCGCTGCTAAGTAACAAGCTTTCTATTCAAAAACCGACGCACAGTTTGAAAATTTAAAGCACTGATTATTATAGATAATTTTTAGTTTAGAACTGATAAAACAAGTCTGTTTATGCGTTTATTGAGTCAATGTCTTTGTTTTCAGTAGCACAAACACAGTTTTGGTTTGAAATCGAATAACCTATGAATGAATGAATGGCACTATTTTAATCACATAGACTGGTTCAGGGTTCACAGAGTTATTTAAGCTAAGATAACACTTGATATGATCCATTGCACTAACTGGTTGATATTTATATAAGATAGATTGTCTTGATCTTTAGTGATTTAGGGCGACACCGTTGAAAACAAACTGAGTTTCTCTGTAAGCAAAAGTTTTATTGTTTCATTAGGTAGGTATGACACGTGTTTTACAAACCTATTAAATAACGACAACCAAGTAACTAATTACCTGTAAGCAAAAGAAACGACATTTAATGTTCTTAATCACAATGTCGATCCTAAAACACAATTATTAACATATTTTCTTGGTTTATTTTTTTTTTTTTTTTTTTTTTTTTTCTTCTTTGGCAACTGAGCCGATGCCGACTATTCTGCCAGTGTCATGTAGAGACGACAGCGCATTGAGGCGAGCCGTCGAAATGTGCTTATTCTTTCGGTGTCATGTAGAGACGACAGCGTAATGAGGCGAGCCGCCGAACTTTGTCTATTCTTCCAGTGTCATGTAGAGGCGATAGAGCGTTGAGATGAGCTGACGAACTTTGTCCTTTGTGGTAAATAACAAAGATACGATAAAAAAATAAAAAAAAAATTACATTTTGATGTCATTGTCATTTATAAATTTTGAAAGGAGTTTGATAACTTTAGGAGAGAAATTTGTCAAAAGGGAATGGAAGTTGATAGGAAGGGGAATTTTAATGTTGGGAAGCATATGATACAAGTCAAAGGAGTGGGAATACGAAGGACATGAAAAAAAGATATGGTCTAATGTACCATCATCAAGGCCGCACTCGCACAAGGAAGTGTCACGAACATGGATCTTATTTAGGAATACTGGACTACAGCAGTGACCAAGTCTTAGCCTACACAAGGATGAAACAGCTCTTCTAGACAGTTTAGGGCATTTGAAAAACCAAGGTTTCCGCTGTATGTCAGGTTGAATGTTGGCATAATAAGCCCCTTTGAGTTTCGAGCTTGCTTTCCACTCTACTGACCACGAGCTGAATAACTTAAGTTTGGTGTCTGAACGCAAATCGTAACTATGAAGCAGATAGTGTTTTCTATCCACAGGTTTGGATGTAGCAAATTTTGCCAGAGAGTCAGCACACTCGTTGCCACATATACCCGAATGGCTGGGAACCCAAACTATTTCAATGTTTAAACCTTTGTTGTGACAAGAGAAGAGTAAATTACGTATATCTACAATAATCTTGCTGTGAATTTTAGATTTTAATTGATTTTGACCTAGAGCCTGGATGCTACTACGCGAATCTGAAAAAATTACCGAATTTTGGATATTGTGCGATAATATAAAATTGATGGCTTCTAGGATACCGATGCATTCCCCTGTAAAAACAGAAGACTCTGGCGGACATTGAAATAAAAGAGCAATTTTAGAGTTCTGGAAGTATGTTGAAACACCTGTACATCCCGTTGACGATAATTTAGATGCATCGGTATAGAACAAATTCCAACCCTTCCAGAATCTTTCAATGGCCCGATCAAACTCCGCTTTTACGTCCTGGGAGTTTTTAGAGATACCAAGGCCCAAGACGATCTTTGGCTTGAAATGGACCACCTCATATGCGGAAGCAAATACTGGAAGAGAAGGGTATTGACAAACAGGCGAAGAGAGTTGTTTAAGCTCCCTGTACCTATTTATCAATGGAATACATTTATTATTCCAGTAAGAAGAGACATTAAAAGAAAGGTTGATTTGCTCCAAAATGGGAAGTAAGGGATGGGATGAGCGGGAGAAAACTTTTGACAAAAAACGATCTGCTAAGTATTGTCTACGAAGGGTAAGGGGAGGATCTGCACATTCAACCTGGAGAGCGTTAATGGGTGAAGATTTCATGGCGCCAATTACGATTCTAAGGCATTTGGCCTGGACAGAATCAAGTCTACGTAGGGCTTCTTTATTACATGGCTCAATTAAGTAACTACAGTAATCCAACACACTTCTCACCAGAGCATTGTAAACCAGTTTTAAGGTGTATGGGTGAGCCCCCCACCAGACACCTGCCAGAGCCTTAAGAATCGAAACTGAGCGCTCACATTTTTTAACTGTATTGTTAATGTGATCCACACCCGACAATTTAGAATCCAGGATAACTCCTAGAAACCTAGCCTTCTCCTTGACTGGTATAGCTTGGCCATCAATATTAATGTCAACTTGAGGGATAATACGTCTGCGAGTAAAAACAACTGATATACTTTTTGGAGCACTTAAAGATAACCCATGATCTAACAGCCATTGGTTTAATGAGGACAAAGAAACATTCATAGATTGAGCAGCATCCACGATGGAATTGCCACAGACCAATAAAGCAATATCATCAGCATACTGGAGGATTTTACAATTAAAATTTAAACAGGAAGGTAGATCGCAGGTATAAATGTTGTATAAAGGGGGACTAAGAACGGATCCCTGAGGAAGGCCCCGCCAAGCTAACCTTGGTGCAGATTCCTCCCCAGGAATTCTTAATTTAAGACTACGGTCTGAAAAGATACTGGATATGATCTGACGTATTTTTGGCGGGATGCCCAGCTCTTTCATTTTATGCCTGAGAACTGGGATGAGGACAGAATCATATGCAGCTGAAATGTCTAAGAAAACGGCTACCACAGACTCATTCCTACTAAGGGCCAGCCGGATCTCTGATGTAAGGGTACCCACACTATCAGCTGTACCCAGACTTTTCCTAAAGCCAAATTGAGTCGGTGGTAGCAATTTCCTGCTCTCCACAAACCATTCCAGACGGTTTTTAATAAGGTGTTCCAAGAGTTTAATGAGTATGGACGATAGAGCAATTGGTCTGTAGGAACAATGATCACTAGGATCTTTACCAGGTTTTAATATTGGAATAATAATTTGAACCTTCCAATCAGGAGGAATGTATCCAGAGTAAAAGCAGTAATTGGCCAAGTCCAGGTAATACTGGTGGGTCCTATCCCCAGCTTTGCTTATGAAGGAATATGGGAATCCATCCACCCCAGGCGCAGAATCCTTTACATGGGAAAGGACAGATTTAAGTTCATCCAATGTAAATGGTTTGTCCAAAGGATCTTCCGATGCAGTTTGGTGGTTCATAGAGACGCATTCATATTTACCAGGAACATAAGCTGGGGCCAACTTAGAAAAAAACTGGTGACTAAGCTCCCCAGACATTATGCTCCCAGAGGGAGGCCTCAAATTATTCCTAAAGGATTTCAACCTACGCCATACTACTGAAACTGGAGTGGATGGACTCAGTGAATCACAATACCTACGCCAACCTTCTCTTTTTTTTTTCTTAAGTAATTTTCTGGACTTAGCCAATATATGCTGAAAAGCTATGATGTTCTCCAGGTTCATATCCAAGTTAAATTTCATTTCGGCCTCATTCCTAGCTTTGATCACAGCAGAACATTCCCTATTCCACCATGGTGGAGATGGGATTTTGCCCGTTGGAAGTTTTTTGGAAGGGAAGGAATCATCCGCTGTAGCAGATATTATATTGGAGAATGACAAAAAGCATTCCTGAGCATTTTCATCATTAATGGAAGGAAGAGAGGAGACACGCATATCTAGAATTTTTGAGTAAAGGTCCCAATCAACTGAGTTCAGTTGGTATTTTAAAAGAGGAACAGAGGTTCTATCAGGGATAATTTTGGAAGGGATTTCCACCATGATGGGATAGTGATCACTCCCATAGGTCATATTCAAGCGACTCCAATTAAAAAGGCTGGCTATATTAGATGAACAAAATGTCAAATCAACACAGCTGTTATTTTGCCCTGGCACAGCCCGACGTGTGGCACATCCATCATTTATCACACATAAATTAAGTTCATCTAATATATCCACTAGGCCTATACCAAAATTGTCGCAGGTTTCTGACCCCCATCTATAGTGGTGACCATTAAAATCACCCATGACAAGTACTGGCCCTTGTACATTACTTAACAAACTTTTTATGATATCAAGATCTTCAATTTGTGGGTATGCAATATAGAAACTAAAAAAAATTATATCCTCAGCCTTAACAGCAACAACATTTTTGTTTTTTTTCGCCCATCGGGCAGGCTATAGTCTTTCAACCATACTGCCTAGTCTTTCGTAGGTATTTTTTTCTTACGTAATATGTTTAAAAATCATGTCTTTCGTTTTTCTTAAATCATGTTGTAGTCATTTTATGTTAGTCTTAGATTAGTAGTTATTATCTTGTTTTTTTCACAAATCCAATTATTTTTCAATTCCATCTCCAGGGTAAACGTCATTTACATTATATGTCAATGTCAATCAATTCCAGGATACGTCATTTCCATTATTTTCCCATTTCATGACATCATTTACAGTGTTTATTTTTTTATCACACATCACATCATATTGCTATATTTTTAAATATACAAACTTCGTTAATAATAATAAAACGGTAATATCTATAATTTATATATACATAGGTGCATAGGAACAAGAAACAGAACCATTTAAATCTCATTTACAGTTTCCAATATGTATCTATACAAATATATATAAGTTGAAGCGTTCTTAAGCAACTCCTGTATGCACAGCGGGACCCTATCAGGTTTTTTATAAATTTTTAGAAGCTCATCCGACAACACAAGGCGCTGAATGTTGAAAGATGAACACTCAAAGAAGATATGATGTAGCGATTGAACTTTTTCTGATTGACAGTAATTACAATACGATAAGCTGACCATTTTGAGACGACGAAGATGATAATTTAATCTACAATGACCAAAGCGCATACGACAAATAATTGAATAAAATTTTCTACATAAAAATAAATTATTTTTGCAAAACCAAGGAACAGAGTTAATTTGAACATCAAGACTGTTAAACCAAGAACCTTTATTTTCAATATGAGTGCAATGATATGAATATTTCCCCCATGCCTCACACATGCGCCGTCTTAAAAGACTAACTGCGTCTGTGTATGGTATGGGAACACTCTTATCAGTGCTAGGTATTAATTCTTCCAACTCAACAATTTTTTTGGCAAGAAAATCTGCTTTTTCATTTCCTCTAACACCAATATGTGATGGTACCCACACAAAACGAACTTCAATATTTGACTGGGCTAATTCAACCCACAATTGTTTTATCAGATGAATAATGTAATTAGTGTTGGCATGTAATTTATTATTTGCTAAATTTTCCAGAACACTCATACTGTCACTTACTACAACCCATTTGCTATGTTCAGAATTGCTATTTTTAATATGTTTCAAAGCACTCAGAATTGCAACAGCTTCAGCTGTGAAAATACTAGCATTTCTGTCAATTCTCCTACCAATACCTACGTTTGAAGACGGCTCATAGATGGCAAAAGACACAGCTCTTTCATTCTTGGAACCATCAGTATACACAAATTTATGATCTGACCATTCTGACAACATTACATATACTTCCTCTTTTGAAGGCAAATCCTTTTTCTTATTTATAATAACACTAATAGCTGGAAATTTACTGCTGAAAGTTCCTTCGTAGCAAGGCAAGATAAGCTTAGATCGGTAAATGTTAATATTTTCAATAAAGTTTTTGAATTTTCTAAGTTGCTGTAGTATATAAAAAGATGTTGTAGCAGTTTGCGTAGCTAAATGCAACATATTGACTAAAAGACTATTACCCAAAACACTATAAAGCTTCAAAAAGAACCTTTCTAACAAGTAATCAAAACGGATGGCTAACGGTGGAACATTACATTCAATCTGCATTGCATTTACAGGAGTGCTTCTAAACGCCCCAGTTATAACACGCAAACACTTGTTTTGCAAAACATTTAAACTATTTACATGTTTAGAGTCTGCAGCAAAGCAATAGAAACCATATTCAAAGTGACTACGAACTAAAGATTTGTACAATAATAACAAAATTTTAGGGTCTGCACCCCAATATGTACCACTCAAGGATCTCAAAATATTATAAGCTTTATTTGCTTTGCTAATAATATGTTTCATATAATTATTCCAGGACAAATTATGTGAAAAAATAACTCCCAAAAATTTTACATCCAAAGAACTGGGTAATGCACAATTATTGTACAGCACAGCAGGCATATTATGATTATGTTTACCAAATAAAACAACTTTGGACTTCAATGGGTTGACACTAAGATCAAGGTAAGAGAAATATTTACATAGATACTGTGAACCAGTGGTCAGGATAGGCTGGTCACAGAACAGAAACGGCACTCGTATAATTTACAAAGTGTTTATTCTCAGTTATTTACAAAAAACAATCTGACTAGCGTTCGTCTTACAATTCGTAGTATCAACAATGGCGGACACTGCCAACAATTCAAACTGCCTAACACATCCGCTTTTTATATTATTCCAATAAACTTCTATTAATGTATTAATCAAATTGAATTACATAATAAAATTACTAATATTAAATAACAATTATTACCAGTAATATTTATCAAAGAATCATGCGTAATAATTAACATTATTATTTATTTGATACACCGAAAGATGACAAGCGGATGTTGTCCTAAGAGGTTTTAATCATTCGGAATACTTTAATTATGAATATATTAGAAGATTAACATTCAAAATAAAAGATGAACTATACGTATTGTAGAATTAAGTCAAGCTGGTATATCCAAGGTCGGATGTCGGTAACACTCGGCCATCCTGCGCTTGCCGTGACCCACGGCGATCAGCACCTCCACTAGCGCCGGTCTGTCGCTGGTATTTGGCGTCTGGAATAGAAAACATTATGGGCAGTACATTTGTTCATGTAAATAACAGATGTGGTCAAAGTCAAAATTGTTTATTTCTATTAGGCAACTAAGCGGAACAGGGGAACGTCAAAAAAAATTGTGGTAGAAGCGAAACGCTAGTATTTAATAAATCGTGTTTTTTTTATAAATTTCTATTGTGATATAGTAGCTTTTATTTCATATCAGTCTCGTATTGTATGAATATAGTTTACTTTTCCGCACATCATTTATTACTCCTAAACACACAGCTTGAATGACTGTTAAGTCACACAGATTTAATTACTGATAAGTCACACAGCTTTAATGACTGTTAAGTCACACAGATTTAATTACTGTTAAGTCACACAGCTTTAATAACTGTTAAATAACGCAGCTTTAAAGACTGTTAAGTCACACAGCTTTAATTACTATTAAGTAACGCAGCTTTAATGACTGTTAAGTCACACAGCTTTAATTACTGTTAAGTCACGCAGCTTTATTGACTGTTAAGTCACACAGCTCTAATGACTGTTAAGTCACACAGATTCAATGACTGTTAAGTCACACAGCTTTAATGACTGTTAAGTCACACAGATTTAATTACTGATAAGTCACACAGCTTTAATTACTTTTACGTCACGAAGCTTTAATGACTGTAAAGTCACACAGCTTTAATGACTGTTAAGTCACACAGATTAAATTACTGTTGACTCACACAGCTTTGTTTTTTTCCTAACTCACACAGCTTTAATTTATGCTAACTCACACAGCTTTAATTTATCCTAACTCACACAGTTTTAATTTAGCCTAACTCACACAGCTTTATTTTCTCCAAACTCACACAGCTTTAATTATTGTTTACTCACACAGCTTTATTTTCTAACTCACACAGCTGTATTTCCTCCTAACTCACACAGCTTTATTTTCGCCTAACTCACACAGCTTTAATTTATGCTAACTCACGCAGCTTTAATTTATCCTAACTCACACAGCTTTATTTTCTTCTGACTCACACAGTTTTAATTTAGCCTAACTCACACAGCTTTATTTTCTCCAAACTCACACAGCTTTAATTATTGTTTACTCACACAGCTTTAATTTCTGTTAACTCACGCAGCTTAATTTACTGTTAACTCACGCAGGTTAAATTACTGTTCAACTTTACACAGCTGTAATTTTAATTATTCTACTAATTTATGCGAATACTTTAATAAAATTCAAAACGCGACACAATTTGTTCAGTCTCTGGAATACCTACGAAATGAATTCTGAACTGTTTCAGAGAGTCTACGATTGCCTAAATCTCAAATCAAAACATTTACGGATTTCATGAACATTACGGGTTTTTATTTTTTAACCAGCTACGCAACGGATTTTGGCGTTGATCTCGTGTCCCAAATAATTCCGTTTTTTTTTTTAAACTGATTTATATTCTAATTCTGTTTTAAATTAGCTTCTAAGAAAAGTTGAAGGACGTTGCCCAACAATTTGAGTCTACTGAAATGTTTGGAAGCATGATGTCATCAAGCTAGGTAGGAAAGTCGATAAAGTTTGCAGTAAACAGGTTGCTCGGTTGTTCTCGGAATATGCATCTACATTCTCCAACACGTCCGTACATCCTAATACTTTATTATTTTCTGCAAACAAGTGTCTAAATTTATTTAATAACTGTAGCAATCGATTGCATTATCTTATTTCTATATCTAGCATACCTATAGATGCCTCATCTCATAGACAGAATCGTTGCCGCCGTAACTAGTTTTCTGTCGGTCTATTTTACTAAACGTACATCGAACGTGGTTGGGTCCGTCCCAAGTGATAAATGGTATGTACAGTGCCAGTGTAGCAATGGGCGTTAAAACAACGAACTATTTGAATCAACCGTTGATCTCCTGTCAACGATATTAACGTTAACCGTTTATAAATTAACTATTTGACGAAGTTAAATTAACGTTTCATTTAGGGAAAAACCGTTAACGACCCATCACTAGTACAGCGACTGGTAAGTAAAAGGGTTTAAACTCCATTCGTACATTGTTTTTTTTTTCCTTAAACAGATTTGTTTTATTAGTTTGTTTTGTTTTTACAGTTTAATTTTACCAGAATGGGTTACAATGCAAATTTAAATAACACTAGGACCCCATGATCGAGGTATTACGTACACTATGATAATTTAAATTGACAGGATATTTCATAGCAATCTGTTTGAGTCCGGTGATGCCTTATTATGTACGGATTTGTCCATACACGTACGGAATTTAGAGTATTGCGTACGGATAAACTTTATAACACGTATCTACTATTTTTAAAATGCAACACACCAGATTCACAAAAACATCGATGCATCGATATATCTATATTTTGTTGACTTTCGACATCCATATAAGAATTGCATTAAAAAAAGAAAGAACGTAAGAGGTTAACTATGACGGGGAATTGCCGTTTCATGTTTCATCTAAGAGACTGACAAAGAAGGCATGCATGTCACACGGTTGACGTTGATTGCAGTAGTGCATAGAGTATTAGATTGCAGTAGTGAATGAAAGAGATAATTAAATTAAGCTCTGTTTTGTTTTAAAAATTGAATGAATTACAAATTTAATTCTTTGCTTTGTTGCGCAATTAAACCTTGTTTTGATTCTAATGTTGTCAATGAAATAATACATAAAAAAATAAGTTTTTTTTTTTTATATATTTTATTGTGTATGTAATTTTTGCACGGATTTATGTTTCTCTTGTACGGATTTCAGATTTAATTCATATAGGTACGGACCGGTATGGCAACACCTTATGCCAATTGTCCGAAACCCATGTTAAATCACGAATTCACTAACAATTTCTCACATATTCTGTTCTTTTTGGGTTTCTTGATAGAAGATCATTGAAAAATTACTCACTTGCCACGTTAAATTAATACCTAAATGGCTTAATGGTATTATTTCTGGCTACCCTAGTAGAATGAATGCATTCTGTTCATTTTAAAAACAGCGAAATGACTGTAATCTTAAGAATTATACGGTTTTTGTTTCTGTTCTACGCACACTTATCACGCATAACGCTGTCCCTTTCGCTAGTTTATGTTTGACATATTACCAATAAATCCGCAACTTGGGCCTGGAACGCGACAACGATGTCAATGTCTAGTCAATGTCATATTTGTTGTCAAAGTTGTCATTACTCATTATTAAATTTTGTTGTTTTGTTTTGATCAACGAATCTAGAAAAATACACGAAAAGACAAAATGACTATCCTACAAAACATAGTGAGACAACATCAACTATCAAGCTTTATCTTTTTAAAAAACGTTATTCAATACATTAAACAATGTGACAATGTTTTTAAAATGCAAAATTCTTTGTTTTAGATCCAAGATAATGTATAATTAACTGGAAGGCTCATTGCTTGTTCGTAAAGAAGGAAACCATGAATTATAATGCAACGCAATGTATCTTCTCATTGGAAACAACATGAAAAGTAAACAATGGTGTATTCCATTGGGATTTGAAACTAAACAACTAAACCTAATACAGTAACTGAATGCAAAAGCTCATAAACTTGTGAACCTCAAGGCATACGGGTTTCCCAATCAGCCAAATATGTGGCAGATCTTTTTCCATTTGTGTCAGTGTTTAGTGTCAGAATAATGTTATTAATAGAGGAAAAGAAAAGTGGTTTTATGTTAGTGCAGTCCATATAAAGTCCTCTGGTTGTCTGGATGATCAGCAATAAGACTATGATTCCATCCAAGTTTTGATGTGAAATATTCCACAATAATAGTTCAGAACTTGATAAATTCCTTTTATCAAGCCTAGATTGTAATAAAACAACACATAACAATTTTTGCAATTTTACCAAGTTTTGTGTTTGTTCGGTCCAATAATAGATTGTCTCATTGTCTGGAAGATATTGCTATAAGATTATACCATTGTACCCATAAAATCAGATATATATTTTAAATTGCTGTTTTACAATTTTGGTGTACAATCAAGTATTTATTGTATTGTAATAATTAAGTATTTGATTAATTTCTTAAAGGCAAGCCTAGATTTCAATAAGTTTTTAAAATAATTGTGTCTATATCTCCTGTAGTTAAAATTAATGATTAAAGATTGGTTCCTCAATTGTTATTGTTTATTTTTTTCTTTTTCTTTATCTTTACAAAAACGCCTCATTAAATCCTCCATACTAGTTAATTTTTAATGTCTTGGTTGGAGCAATATAGTAGTGTCATAAACAAATCAATAGTAGGTATGTTACTAACCTTTTGTGGTTGCTACTGTGAAGAGCTGGCTGCAAACCAGTATCCTGCAGTATTATGACCTGGACGATGACACACCTCGCAGCATGGAAGCCTGCAGTCTTTTGCCTCGTGCCCTTGACTTCTGCAGTTGTAGTATTTCTTCGGCAGTCGCTCGTTTTCCTTTGAATCAGGCGAAATATTTCCCCTTCTCTTCCATGTTACATGTTGTCCTGGGGTTGCTTGCTTTTACTTGTTCACGTTGCTAGCTTGCACTTGCAATCTCGAGCGGATCCGCGAAGACGAATTTGCATGATGAACTGGCGGTCTTTTAAGTTCCAGTTCCAAACATAGAAGTCGCCTGATTTGACGACGTCGACGTGCAACCAACCATTGACGTTGCTTGATTTTTCATACGGCTAGATCGCCTGGAACTTCGGAATGATTTCAGCATCGGTTTGGGTAACACGGTGCCTTTTGCGTCGAAGGTATCTTCTATTGCTTTCATCGAGATCAGATTGAAGAAGAAAAAAAAACTATTTTTTTTGGAGTCTTCTTTTTTTGGCGCGAACGCCACCAATATAAGGGCCAGATTTTATTATCCCACTTCTGAATGTGAACCAGTGGTCAGGATAGGCTGGTCACAGAACAGAAACGGCACTCGTATAATTTACAAAGTGTTTATTCTCAGTTATTTACAAAAAACAATCTGACTAGCGTTCGTCTTACAATTCGTAGTATCAACAATGGCGGACACTGCCAACAATTCAAACTGCCTAACACATCCGCTTTTTATATTATTCCAATAAACTTCTATTAATGTATTAATCAAATTGAATTACATAATAAAATTACTAATATTAAATAACAATTATTACCAGTAATATTTATCAAAGAATCATGCGTAATAATTAACATTATTATTTATTTGATACACCGAAAGATGACAAGCGGATGTTGTCCTAAGAGGTTTTAATCATTCGGAATACTTAATTATGAATATATTAGAAGATTAACATTCAAAATAAAAGATGAACTATACGTATTGTAGAATTAAGTCAAGCTGGTATATCCAAGGTCGGATGTCGGTAACAATACATTAATGCAACATTCACTATTTCAACTACTTTTGTTAAATTTTTCCCAGATGCATAAACCACTAAATCATCTGCAAACTGTAAATTTTTAACCTGAGACCCTAAAATTAAATTTAATCTTCGTATATACAATATAAATATTAAAGGTGATAAAATGCCCCCTTGGCAAACTCCTTTAGAAGATAGTCTAGGACCATAAAGGTGTCTGTTAAATTTTACAAAGACTTTTCTATTGCTAAGAAATTGTTTTAACCAATTTATTATTTTTCCAGGGATTCCTATCTGTGATAACTCATTACATAGAATATCTATATTCACACTATTAAATGCACCTGCAATATCAAAAAACACTCCAACCAAATTTTCATTTACCAATAAAGATTTGTGAATATCGAGCTGCAATTGACAAACACTTTCCCTAGCAGAACGATTCCTACGAAAACCAAATTGGTTTGATGGTAAGATATTATTTTTTTCAATATAAAACTCTAAACGCTGTTTTAACAGTTGTTCAAATATTTTACCAACACAAGAAGTAAGAGCTATAGGCCGGTAAGAATCAGGACACATTTTAGGCTTATCTGGTTTTAAAACAGGTACAAGGCAATCCACCTTCCAGTTATGAGGTATAATATCATTTTCCCATAATAAGTTCAAAAGTTGTAAAAATATTTTTAAACTAGTAATGCTAAGTTTTTTAAAAAGAATGTATGGCATTCCATCAAGACCATAAGTGGTATCTCTTCTGGATGATATGGCTGATATTAATTCCTGCAATGAGAAAGGACTAAGAAGAAAACTATTGGTGGGATTAGCACTGGTTGTGAAACAAGATTTTGAGTCTTGTGATGCGAAATCCGGTGTGTATTTCTTAAGAAAATCTAAAACCCATCCATCATCTTCGAGAGCATTAAAATTGAATGTTTTATTATACTTCCGCATAAATTTCCATATGACAGATAATGGCGTAGTCCTATTGAATGTTTCACAAAGAGCAAACCAACTTTTTTGTCTTTCCAATTTTAGAACAAGTTTTTTAACCGCTCGAAGCCTTTTGAATTGCAGATAACTTTCTTCTGATGGATTATTTTTAAAATATATGTATGCATTTTTAAAATTTAATACAGCTTCTGTGCATTTTTGATTCCACCAAGGAAGTAAAGGTCTTTTAAAATTATTTACAAAAGATGAGTGATTGACAAAATTTGTCCTACCAGTCAAATGATTATTATTTTCAATAGAATTTACAGCTGCTGTATGTAAAATGCTACAAAATTGAAGATATGTACCAGAAAGACTTAAATTATCGACTTTAAAATCAAGCAACAATTCATCAACAAGACTGCTATACCTTTGCCAATCCACCAATTTATAATTTGGATAAATGGGCAAATGTTCAGCATTAGAACAATTGCTGTATGTATAATTATTGTTAGTATTACTAATCACTACTTTAATGATTATAGGAATGTGATAACTACTACCAAGAGGACAATCATGTACGTTCCATTCACAATTGAGTGCTAAAGACGAAGAGACCAGCGTCAAATCCAGCGCGTTAGGACGCCAAGTTAAAGAGCCAACTGTTGTTGCATGACCATTATTGAGCAGAACCAAATCATTATCATCTATTACGTCCAAAATGTTTCGACCTCGTACAGAATCCGAGCCGCAGCCCCAAGAAGTGTGGTGAGCGTTAAAGTCACCAGCAAATATAAATGGTCCAGGAATAGATTTTATTAAAAAATCAAGGTTTTCTTTTCTGAATTCTGGATTACAATTCAAAGGACTATAAAAACTGACTATGCTTATCTCCTTGTTATTTACTTTTATTCTAATACAAATGTTTTGCAATGAGTTATCAAAGAAAGTGTCAATTTTTGAGTAGGAAATAGTATTGTGAATAATTATTGCAACTCCGTTATGTTTGTTACCGGTATCATTTCTCTCAATATTATAATTTTTTATTTTGAAATTTTGGTGAGGTTTAAGCCATGTTTCACTGATAATTGCTATATGAATATTGTGACTATAAAGAAAATCGATAAATAAATGTTTATTACTATTTAAACTTTGAGCATTCCACTGTACAATATTTAATTCTGATAAATCCATCAACAGGTTGAAGAAAATTTATTTCTGAACGTTGTTTTCAAGGCTTCTTTAATAGAAAGTGAATTAATAGGTTCATCTTTATTGCTTATTATTTTTGTGAGTGTTTCGACTAAAGTATTTATAAATTTGTCTGATTTCATGAGATTACTAATCTGAGTGTCCAAATTGCGTGATGTTAAAGCTGGGAAAGAGTTTACATTAAAAAGATCTGAATATGTAGCATTTTTAGTTTTAATTTTATTTTCTTCTACCTTTTGCTTTTTTATTGGACATGCTGAAGAGATTGCAATATGATTGCCGTTACAATTTGCACACTTAGCATCCTTCGGGGCAACAACACACATTTTGAAATTGTGATGTTCAGTACATATTGAACAAACTTCAGCATTACGACAAAATTTAGCTATATGCCCATAACGCAGGCATTTAAGGCATTGTTTCACTGGTGGAATATATTTGTTCACCTCATGACGCCATGAGTCCAAATAAATATAAGTTGGCAAAATAGTGGATGCAAATGTCACAGCAACAGTTTGGGTAGGGGCAAAAGATGTTCTGCCTTCATCACCTCTGACCCTGCGCATGAAACGCCTCACTTGAATAACATTCTTTGAACTGCCGATTAAAGAAAATATCTCTTTATTAGACATTTCTACTGAGACTGAAGTAAGGACTCCAGTAACCTCTGTGTCACCAGCAGGGATAGATGCTTTTAAAGAAAGCTGATCAAATATTTTTTTGTTTTTTAAAAACATATTTGCGTTATTTGGTAAGTCGAATGTGACACCGACCTTATATTTATTAATTGTGCGCAAGTGCATCACACCAGACACTCCATGTTCTCGTATGCCCTTGGAAAGGGCCATACGATCTTTGTCGTTGAAAAACTTATTCTCGTCCATGTGACTAAGAAAGACGATTAACTCGGCCCTCTTCGTATCTTCACTGTACTTACGCGTATACCCCTTTACCTTGTATATGGCATATTTACTGTCCTTATGCTCCTTATCAGTGGCATCTTTAAATTTATTAACAGAGTATCCCGACACTGTGGACTCCGCCGTGTCAGAGTCCGATGATTCCTGAGAATTCTGCTTCAGATCCGGAGGAATTTCCAGCTCATCCTTCCTCCGCCTCTTTTTCCCCATTTTAATGTCTTCTAGTACACTTATATATATATATACACCAAATAAGACCTTATAGTACGAATATTTACAGAATTAAATTACAATTAACACAAGAAGTTGAATTTAAAATAATTATTTTAAAAAAGCGCGCCTTTCCACTTCAACAGTTTCCCGCCTTTTTTCACATTAAAATAAAATAATGACATTTCGTGCAGCAACACCACAGATAATACTCTATCTCGATGGCGCTACTCGATGCGCGAGAATGTTCAAAGAAAAAGTATTGTTTTTCTTTACAACTCCCCCTCCCAGAGAGTATTATAATAATACGATACGACTATACAGCCTCATGGAAGTCTTCAAACGCAGGGGCTGGAGTAAGTTTCGAGATGTAGAAATAGTTTGACTCCGCTTTCTTATGGCTTGTGTTAATCTTGTATATCGTCGGTGCGCGTGCGAAGCCGCGTAACAGCAGTTTGTTAATACCGCGTAACAACAAAAGGTGCAAAATTGAAATATCGCGCCAACAGATTCTCAACGCGGATTCGAATCTGTTGGCGCGATATTTCAATTTTGCACCTTTTGTTGTTACGCGGTATTAACAAACTGCTGTTACGCGGCTTCGCACGCGCACCGACGATATTGATTTAGATATTTTTTCTATTATGTTATAGGGACCAATTCTCAGTTCGTCGAGTTTCTTCCTATTCAGTTTATTTCCATTATCCACAAAAACGGTATCACCCACTTTGAACTCCACATGTCTTCGATTTTTGTTGTAAATTGTCTTGTTGTAATTATGTGATTTTAAAGTATTTTCTAAAGCTTTTTTCCTGTCTTGTATCAAATCACAATTGGTCTTTTTAAGTTTTAGTTCTTTTGGTAAAATTGTGACATCTGTGCCGTTTAGAAGGTACTTTGGAGCATATCCAGTAACAGTATGTTCGGTTTCATTATAGTTCTTTACACAATTTCGTGCTATAGTTGTCCATGCTATTTTAGCATTGGTCTCATTTATCTTGCATCTGATTTTATTAACTAATGTCTGATTCAGTCTTTCATTCAGTCCATTTGAGAAGGGCGAGTCTACAGCAGTAAAGATTATTGGGATATTCTGTTCTTCCAAAAAATTTTTGAATTCTCTAGAATTGATACCTGGATATTGGTCTGCGAGAATCATGCCAATGTTATTAGTTTCTGCACAGTTTCTGACAAGTTTTATGAAGTCATTTGCATTTTGTGTGCTTGATGTCAAAATGTATGCATACCTTGTGAAATGGTCTGACAGCAGGTGCAAATACCGCTTTGTTGATCTTGAGCTCCCAAATCCTCCAATTGTATCGATAGAACATATCTCAAAAGGTTTTGTGGCGGGACCCAAATGGGACATCAATCCATATTTGTTTTGTCCTCTTGATTTGTTCTTCATACATATTATACAACTTTCACAGATTCTTTTTATATTCTTTGTCAAATTCTTTGCGGTATACCATGAGCTAATCATTATTTGCATTTGTTTAATTCCTATGTGACTCAGATCTGTATGTACATCTTTGATGAATTGTATACTAAACTTCTCTGATAGAATTATCTTTTCTTTTTTTTAACTTTCTTGTAATAAACATTATTTTTTGTTATTAACTTGTCTTTACTATACTGTATTTTTACATTTTTACTTTGATCTTTTAAGATATCCTCTAATGTAATTATATTTACTACTTTCAATTGTTCATCCAGATTTTCATTTGCCTCTAGGACTGGATTTCTGCTTAGACAGTCAGCTTCGACATTGTATTTGCCTGGAGAATATTTAATTTGGAAATCATATTGCGATAAATAGTATGTCAGATCTCCTAGTTCTTCATCTGTTCTTGATTTTATGTTCATATTCTCCAAGGGCTTATGATCTGAAAAAACAGTAAACTTCCTACCTATCAACAGATGTTGCCAATATTTCACACATTCTTTAATTGCCAAGCATTCGAGGTATATAGCTTTCTTCCTTTTTTGAACTTCATTTAATTTTTTTGAGAAGTATGCCACTGGTTTCTCTTCATTGTTTTCTTGTGGTTGTTTGAGGACTGCTCCTACCCCCAGGATACTGGCATCTGTGTATATGTGGATAGGCAAGTTTGGATCAAAAATAGTCAATATTGGGTGAGAGCATAATATTTGTTTCATTTCATCAAATGACTCTTGGCATGTATTCGTCCAGTTAAAAGTTTGTCCTTTTCTTAATAGGTTGTGTAGTGGTTCCAATTTTACTGCGATTCCTGGCACATACTTATGGTAAAAGTTTATTTTCCCTAAAAATTGTCTCACATTTTTTTGTGTTTTTGGAACAGGGAATTGTTTTATTGATATTAAATTGTCTTTCAGAGGTCTAATTGAATTATTCTGAATTATGTGACCTAAGTATTTAACTGAGTCAGATGCAAAAATGCATTTAGAAAATTTTAGTCTCAAACCTTCACTTTTGATTGCTTGAAACAGCTGCTCCAGACATCTGATATGATCTGAGAATGATTTTGAGAACAATAAAATGTCATCGATGTAGCATACTGTGAAATCTCCAAGCTTGTGTTTTCGTATAATATTACACATTATTCTCTGGAATATAGCTGGGGACGTCTTTAATCCAAATGGTAAGCAGGTCCATTGGAAGTGGCCATCTTGGGTGACGAACGCAGTCTTGTATCTGTCTGTAACACGCAGAGGTATTGACCAAAACGCAGAATTCAGGTCCAGTGTAGAGAAATACTTACAATCTCTAGTTTTAACGATTAGGTCCTCAATGAGGGGAAACGGTTGCGACTGTGGAACAACAATCTTATTTAGGTCTCGAAAATCTATGCACAATCTTGACTTTTTATTTTCATCTCTTTTGTAAGCCAACGTAACTGGAGCTGCAAATGGGCTATATGATTCTTCTATAATTTTTTTCTCTAATAGTTTTGCAATTTGATTTTCAATTTCTTTTTTATCTTCTATTGTACAACGATATGGCCTCTTACTGCAATATTTTTCTATTGACAGATCAATGTGTGCTTCATAGTCTGTAACCATTCCAATGTCATATTTGTCCTTTGCAAATGCGGATGTATTTTTCAAAATTAAGTCATCAATTACTGCTTGTTGCTGATAATCTTGATGATTTATCCACATTTTAAAATTTTCTTCATTGAAGTTCTCGTTGAATTTTATCAAATTATTTGACTTCATTTCCTTAGAAATGTCACTATTCAATATACTTATTTCCTTAGAAACAACTTCGGTTTTTTGTATAGGAACTTTTTGAAAGATTTCCAAGTTTTCATTCTGGATTAAGAAAAATTCCTTTATACAGTCTAATCCGATTAAAAAATCATAGTCAAAATTTTCTTTGTCTATTATAAAAACATTCATTTTTTTCTCCACATTAAATATGGTTATATCCAGTGTTATTAAGCCCTTTGCCTTTCTAACGCCATTAATTGTTTTTAAATTAGTATTGCTTGAGTAACTTAAATCTTTGTTGTTTATCTTCAATAACTTTGAATTGATCAATGACACATTTGAGCCAGAGTCATAGATTCCATATATGCTAAGACTCTTATTCAATAATAATTTTACTTTAATTAATGGCGGCACTATTAGTTTTTTGGTTCTTCACATTGCAATTCACATTCCAATTCAGAATTATTAATGTGCTTTATTTGTTTATAATTTCTTTCTTTTCCACTATTAGTTTTTGTTTTGAACCAACAGGAGTCCTCTGAATGATATCGCACACCTTTTTGCAAGCTTTCACAAATACTGCATTTTTCCTTTATGGCCTTATCATCCCTTTTTTTTATAAATTTCTTCTTTGCAACCAAATGTTCTAACTTGCCCAGTTCATTAAATAAGTCTTTTGTTTCTACAATTTCTTCTTTGTTAATTCTATCTGTTATAAAATCCGGTAAGCCAGCGGCAATTATATCAATAAGAGTCCCTTGATCTATTGTTTTTCTTATTTCTAGTAAAAGTTTTTCTTTTTTGACGGCATATTCTAAAAGAGACCCTGATTGGTATTTGAAAAACAATGCATACTTGCTTGTAGACCAACCTTTACTAGCATAGGTTTGCAAAAAGTTTGATTTCCATTCAGACCATTCCGATTGCAAACCATGCTTGATCATCATGGAAGAGTACCAATCAGCGCAGGATTTCTCAAGAAATAATCTGAAAATTTCAATTTTCTCCTCTTCTTTTACTACATCAAACCTTGTACACTCTTTTTCAAATGTTTCCATCCAGTTATATGCATTTCCACTTTTTCCATCAAATCTTTCAATCACAAATCTATCAGCAAATCTTTTTAAACTTTGTTTTTCTTTGTTTTGTTGACCTTCAAGCAACTTTTCCAGAAGTTTTACCAGCGGTTGTTCTAAATTATTTTTATTGACCGACTGTTCCTCGGTGATTTCCTCAAGAAATTGGTCCTGGAAAACCATATTTTCGTCTTCATCACAGTATGTTTGTAACAGACCCTCTGTCATTTTTATCCATACACTTCTGGTTTGATATCTTTTCTTCAATGTATTTTTCATTGTAACGAAAGCTTTGGAGGTTTGGACATGTTTATGATACTGTGATACTGCTTGATATTCCTCCGGAATTAAGAAAACTTTGTCGTCTTGTGTGGTAATGGAGGTTATGGCAATGTAGTTCGACTCTCCGTCTGTCATTGCTTTGACTTGAAAAGTAAATTTTAGTTTTTCCATTTTCATTTTGACAATAAATGTCGTTTTATAAGATAGATTGTCTTGATCTTTAGTGATTTAGGGCGACACCGTTGAAAACAAACTGAGTTTCTCTGTAAGCAAAAGTTTTATTGTTTCATTAGGTAGGTATGACACGTGTTTTACAAACCTATTAAATAACGACAACCAAGTAACTAATTAAAAGAAAAGAAACGACATTTAATGTTCTTAATCACAATGTCGATCCTAAAACACAATTATTAACATATTTTCTTGGTTTATAAAACCTATTGGAAAATTATTGACATTAAAATAAAATAATGACATTTCGTGCAGCAACACCACAGATAATACTCTATCTCGATGGCGCTACTCGATGCGCGAGAATGTTCAAAGAAAAAGTATTGTTTTTCTTTACATTTATAATAAAATTAGAACGAAAAAACGATTATAAACATTTTTTTAACTAAAATTAAACGGAGCGCGATGTTTACGTGATGGCAGCGCCGTCTGTCCCCTATACATTATATCTTTACAACCCCAACCCCCTTTTAGAGGTAATTAAAAAAAACAATACACTTTAATTTGTTACGAAAGTATTGCCGCAAAGTTTGAAGTGAATCAATCGCCATAATCAGTGGCCTTAGTGCGAGTTTTTACTCACGCGTGACTCACGCTCACTCGTGTTACTTAAACGATCTCTTATGTCAAAATGTATACAAAAAAAGAGGTTTCTCCTTACCGTCCCCAGACGGCGCTTATCCAGTTTCCATACAAATTGACGTTTACGTTAACGCGATTGACCGTGAGTAAAAACTCGCACTAAGGCCTCAGGAATTCGTTTCCGGTTGTCTAAGCAGTAACATTGTTGTAAAAGTGCTCCCGATTTTTTTATTAAAATACGAGTAGAAAACACCGATAGACCTTAGAAGTAAAGTGAATCATTTAAGAAAAGCCACAACGTAACTATATTTCACCACAATAACGCCTAAACAGAGAAGCCAAGTGAATAATAACGAGTAATAGTGCCGGCATTACAGTTAAAGATTAGAAAAAGTGATAGTCACGGAACATAACTAAACTATAAAGAGGGTAATCCTCATCAAACGTCAAAAGAGACGTCAACTTGACATTGGGCAATGGAGCCAACTTAAGCAAAAAATAGTTTCGTCCAGAAACACAAATAACATCGCAACGTGACATTTGTGTAGTAGGGACAACTTATCTGTGTCAAACTATTGCGTTTCGTATCACGCAAAGCATACATCTCATACGACATCATGGAAAACAATGGTGTGTCAGAGGATATGTCAAAACTATTTGAAATGATGAAAATAGAACTAGAAAAACAAACGAAAACAATTACACAGAGCGTAACTGACACTTTAATGCGCGTTATAGACGATAAAATACAACCTATATTAGAAGAAAATAAAAACCTAAGAATGGAAGTGCAAACATTGAATAGAAAAATAAAATACTTGGAGGATGTGAACAGGAAAAATAATTTAATTGTGCACGGTGTCAAAAAAACGGAGAATAACTACGACGAACTATTTAATATACTAAGTCAAACCTTGCAAATGAAAAACATTACGGTACAAAAGTATGAAATAAATAAATTTCACAGACTGGGACGTAAACAAGAGGGACAAACCAGACCGATACTCATCGCATTTAATTCTTATCAGAAAAAATTGAAATACTTAAAAATAAAACAAAATTGCCTGATCAAACTCTTTTTTAACAGAAGATTTCTCAAAAGAAACAATTGAACTACACAAGCTGGTATTTGGCAGATCCGTCCCAGATGTGAGAGCAGTACTCCATGCACGACCGAACTTGCGCTTTATAAAAGTACAAAAAAAAAATACATAAACAACTGTTTTCTCTTGACTGTACTTGCCTGTCAAAAAGAGCAAGGGGATCAGACCGGAATGTCAAAGTTTGTAGTGGATCAGAAAGGAAATATTTAAAAAAAAATCAGCAGGGGATCAGATCGAGGGGATCCGACCGGAACAAATCGCAAAAACTTACAACAAAAAATGAAACAAGAAAGAGTCAAAGGCAACGAAGCCTTCATTAACGTCACTCGTGTGTGGACACTCATACGCACAGTACGCGCCACTCAAAAGAAATAGATCGTCAACCTTTTTACGTTTTAGTTCAGTTCAAACTATTTAATTTTGAAAATGAAATCTTGCGCAGTTTGTAAAGTGCAGTTCAATGACGGCGTCCAGTGTGGCAGTTGCAAGAAACACCTGGATTTCGGATGTGCAAACATCTCAGAAACCGGATGGAGAAAGCTGGGTGCCAATAGGATGGCACAATGGAAATGCCCCACTTGCAGAATCTCATCACCAGTTATGCCTTCCCCTGAACCTGCATCGCTGGATACCATACTAAGCGAGATACGGGACATGAAGCGGCAGCTGCTTAGCTTGCCGACCTTGGTAGATGACATTCGCGTGATCAAGGATGAGTTGGTTGAGCTTAAGTCGACATGCGAGGGCACTGGTGGCAGACTTGATGATTTTGATACAAGACTCGTGGAAGTTGAAGCAAAAGTGTCTGAATTTGAAAAGCTTCAGGAATCAGTCAATTGTTTACAGACTGACTTGGCGAGCACGAAGCATCTACTCTCGACCTATGAACAAAGATCCAGGCTAAACAATATTGAAATTAAGGGGGTTCCTATAAAGAAGGATGAGAATTTGTACTCGATCATCGACGCTATCGGCCGTAAAGTTAATTACAGCTGTCCCAAAGCCCAGGTGAACTATATTTCTAGGGTCCCTATTTTTGGTTCGAATGAAAAGCTCATAATAGTGAGTTTTTTAAACCGGTATGTGAAGGAGGATTTCATTGCGGCGGCACGTGCCAGGAAGGACCTATCCGCTTGTGACATCGGGTTTCAAGGCTCATCTCAGCGTGTTTATGTCAACGATCACCTTAGCGTGGAGTACAAAAAACTTTTAACCAAAGTAAAAACCATTGCCAAAGATAAACATTATGAGTACGTATGGGTCAAACATGGTAAAATTCATATACTTAAAAATAATCAATCGAAATTTTTTATCATAAGGAAGGAGTCAGATTTAAACAAGATTGTCTAATTTGCTTCTTAATTTTTATACATACTTTCCTATCTTGCTATTATATTTTGCTTCAATGGCTCCAAATATTTAATACCGTTTTTGTCACAATAACTTTATGCAAAATGTTTAACACCTCTGCCGTACTAATGAGTTCGACACCTCTCCTTTGTTTAGCTACTTGTATGCTTTGTGATCGTTATCGCGCCGTTTACTTTAAAGCTTTACCGCACAACAATATGTTTTACTCTCTCGCACTTGCACGCACCACGCACTATCGCTTGCTTTTTCGCACTGGTGTTTACTACTTAACATCGGATGATTCCTGCGCTCGCATAAATCTTATTGACTTTTACCCTCATTATACTTATTTAATTATATTATACCTTATTCTACAATATTATTTAATGAAATGCTATATTTTAATGGACTATATAGATTTATACTCAATTATTAGTCTTGGTTTTAATGGCTCCTAAGTTAAATATATTTTATCAAAACGTTCGCGGTCTTAGAACTAAGAGTGATACTTTCTATCGTCAAATGTTACTAAATTCGTATGATATTACTAGGTAATCTGGCAATTTATGTCAATTTTCATGTTTATTCACCCAAGAAATCAGATTCTTAAAAAAAAATAACATCCCCTAAATCATCTTTTGGGGGTAGTTGCAAAAAAACAGATAATGAAAACCTTGATTGTTTATTTATGATGGTATTTATGTCATATTTCAAGTTTATTAACTGAAGTAATAAGATTTTTCAAAAAAACTTTAACACCCCTTAATTGTCTTTTGGGGGTAGTTGCAAAAAACTAATAATGACAACCTTGATTAATTATTTATGATGGTATTTATGTCAAGTTTCATGTTTATTCGCCCAAGAAATCAGATTCTTTAAAAAAAATTAACATCCCCTAAATCATCTTTCGGGGGTAGTTGCAAAAAACTAATAATGACCACCTTGATTAATTATTTATGATGGTATTTATGTCTAGTTTCATGTTTATTCACCAAAGAAATCAGATTCCTCAAAAAAAGAAACATCCCCTAAATCAGCTTTTGGGGTAGTTTCGAAAAACCAATCATGAAAGCCTTTGTTGTTTATTTAGATTTGTATTTATGTCAAATTTCAAGTTTTTAACTGAAGTAATAAGATTCTTCAAAAAAACTTTAACACCCCTAAACCTTCTTTTAGGGGTAGTTTAAAAAAATAATAGTAGCAACCTTTATTATTCATTTAGGTTAGTATTCGTGGCAAGTTTCAAGTTTATTGACCCAAGAAATCATATTTTTCCATACAAACTTCAACACCCCCTAAATCATCATTTGGGGGTAGTTTCGAAAAACTAATAGTGCCAATCTTTATCATTTTCTTAGAATACTATTTGTGCTAAGTTTCAAGAATTAGATTTTTCATACTAACTTTCAACCCCCTTTTTACCCCCTTAGGGGTGGAATTTCCAAAAACCCGTTCTTAGTGCACACTTACATCACTTGAGGAATCTTTCTGCCAAATTTCATGCTTCTAGGATTAGCAGTTTTGGCTGTGCGTTGATTGATCAGTCAGTCAGTCACCTTTCGCTTTTATAGATATAGATTATTCTTGCAGAGACGTGGTTATTGGATGGAGTTTTAAATTCTGAATTCTTTGATGAACGGTACATTGTGTGGCGTCGTGATCGGGATTATGTTTTGACCGGGCAATCGCGTGGTGGGGGTGTGCTTATTGCTACACGTAGGGAACTTTCAGTTGTATGCCAACCTACATTCCATTCTACAGCAGAGGATTTATGGCTCAGCATACGACTGAAAAATACTAATACTCGTAAATATATTACCTTACATATTTGTGTTATTTATTTATGTCAGCAAAACTTGGGGCTTTCTTTTTCTTTACAACTTTGCAATTACCTCGCAAAATTAAACCAAATAGTTATGAGTAACTCTTCTGATACCTTTCTTATCATTGGTGATTTTAACATGAGCGGTATTAACTGGGTCTTATCCGACAATCTATCACTCGTCCCAATGAACCCAAATGGTCCTGACGAAGTTTTATTAAGTGACGAATTATGTTCCCTAGATTTTGGTCAATACAATGGTGTTCTTAATAGGCATGGTAAAATTTTAGATTTGGTACTTTCAAACCAATTTGTTAATGTGGTAGAATGTTCAAGTCCACTGGTTCCCATCGACGCCTACCATCCAGCACTATTAGTTATTATGGATTTCGTTGAAACTCCTCTATTAGAGTGCGCGCCACGGACGCAGTATCTGTTCGACAAGGGTGACTATGAATCTATAAACAAAGACATTTCCATGACTGACTGGGAATCCGAGTTTGCAACACGATCAGTTGATGAATCATTAAACTTTTTCAATCAATTTATTCTCAATTTACACACAAAATATATTCCACAAAAAATACATCGTTACAAAACATATCCAACTTGGTACAATTCGGCATTAATTAAAACAATTAAAGAAAAATACAAGTATTTAAAAAAATTTAAGACTTACGGCAATATAGCAGATGAGTCAACATTTAAGCTACTTCGTGAAAGGGTAAAGGTATTAGAATCGCAATGTTATGTTAACTACTTGAGCTTAACTGAAAAATCTATTAAAGAGAACCCTAAATATTTTTGGACCTTCGTTAAAAAACGACACAACTCAAATGCAGTGCCGAGCACTTTAAATTATAATAACGAAGCGTTGCGTACCGGAGAAACAATATGCGAAGCGTTTTCTACATACTTCCATTCTACATTTCTTGATACTAGCCCTGGTCATGGAATTTCTTCACCTACTTTTTCTACTGAATCTTCCAGCCTATCTGATATATGTAGCATTGTAGTGAACGTTGAGGAGGTTTCTAACTTGCTTCGCAAGTTGGATACTTCTAAAGCGGCTGGCCCGGATAATATTTCATCCAAATTTCTTGTACGATGTTCGACTTCGATTGCCCAACCTATCTCGATTCTCTTCAGGAAATCCTTAGATACTTGTATTGTACCTGAACTTTGGAAATCGGCTTTCATAACGCCTATTCACAAAAAAGGAGTCAAAACCGAAATTGTAAACTACAGGCCGATATCCAAGCTCTGTATTGTGGCAAAAATCTTCGAAAGGATCATCTATAACCAGGTGTATAGTGCTCTTAGAAATTCGTTTAGCTCCTTTCAACATGGTTTTTTGAAGGGTAGGTCTACCGTCACCAACTTAATACTACTCAATGACTTTATCACTGACGCCATGGATAACGGTGGGCAGGTTGATGTCGTTTATACTGATTACAGTAAAGCTTTTGATCGAATTGATCATGAGATCTTATTATCTAAGTTATATGGCATGGGAATACGAGGCGATTTACTCAGATGGTTTTCTTCTTATCTGGAGAACAGGTCCCAAGCAGTAGTTTTAAGCAATTATATGTCTGGTTGGGTGCCTGTCCCCAGTGGGGTACCCCAGGGTTCATTGCTCGGCCCATTACTTTTCATTATCTACATAAACGACATCAACTCTTGCTTGCTTTCATCCAGGCTGTTGTGTTTTGCTGACGATATGAAAATATCATCACATGCGGACGTGATTGCACTTCAGGATGATTTACGTCGTCTGGAGGCTTATTGTCGTGGGAGTAAGCTTGATCTTAACCCTGCTAAATGCTCGGTTCTAACGTACTCTCGAAAGCGCGCAATTATACCTTCATCGTATATCTTGGGTGATCAAGTACTACCTAGAACGAATTGCATCCGAGATCTGGGGGTATATCATGATTCTAAGCTTACGTTTGAATTTCATATCAATGCCATAGTCGCTAAAGCATCTAAAGCACTAGGTTTCATAATGCGGCTATCCAAGTGCTTCACTCAAGCCAAAACTTTAAAAATTCTATACTGTACTTTTGTTAGAAGCAACTTGGAATATGCGTCTGAAATCTGGAATCCATGTTATCACAAGTACATTGATCGTATAGAGAGCATTCAGAAAAGGTTCATCAAGTATTTGTGTTATCATCAGAAAGTGCCCTACCGGTCTGAAGATTACCTCAATCTCTGCAAGAAGTATCATATATTACCCCTAATTAATCGGCGAGCAGTCTCCGACAGCACTACATTATTTAAAATTTTCAATAATTCTATCAATAACTCCGATATTCTATCCAAATTTTATTTTAACGTTCCTGGAAGGTCAAAGCGATGGTACGCACCGTTGCGTGTTCCATCTGCTTCTACGAACTACAGGCAAAATTCATTTATAGTGCGTGCAAGTAGAAACTTTAATGACATTTGTAAGCGGCATGATTTTGATCCTTTCATAACGGGTGTGTCCTCGGCCAGAAAGTGCCTGAGCCTTGGCTTTTTTAATTAGGATTTTGTATGTTCAGGTTTTTATCATTGTATGGTTTATGAAATGTTAATTTACTTTGAGCTTGCATGCTATACTGCTTTGTTTTTTTTGGTAGCTATGTTGTGTTGTTCACACTCTTTCTTTCCAATCTATTTTTAAAAGTGATGACTTTTAATTGGCTGTCAGTCTCACGTACTAATTTATATTCTGTTTGTTTTAGCTGTAAGTCGTCCATGATTGTTAAATAAATAAATAAATAAATAAATAAAATTAAGAGTAATAAACTTATAATAAAAAGAAAAATAGAAGCTGAAAAAAGGAAAAAAGGGAATCCTCATCTTTGTCACCTGTAAATATCCAAACACCAACACGTCCTAAGGAAGGGGTTCAACACATCTTAGCTCCTTCTAAGCTGACCAAAACAGATGCTTTTGCTTATATGCGAGCCAGATCTCAGTCACTAACGGGAAAACACACCCAACAGCAAATAGCGTAGGAATTCGAAGACACCGGAAACGAGAGATCAATAAATACTACAGAAAACTAACAGATCCCCAATACGGCTGATCACCGTGGGGTGATCACAGATTACTGATATGTAGCTAGCTAGGGGTGATAGACCAACACCCCCTAAAGCTTGCAGCAGATAAATCCAACATAGCAGTACCCCAAACGAATCACTCAGCATGTATAAAACAAGTGTCTAGGAGTAAATTCAATGTAGCTACACTGAACGCAAGATCCTTAAAGTCACAAGAAAAATTGATGGAACTAGAACACGCATTGAAATCTGTCAATTGGGATATTTTAGGCTTGAGTGACGTAAGGAGAGCAGAGGAGCAAACTGAGGAGCGTGACAAATATATATTCTATCACATCAATGAAAAGCCTGGGATGTATGGTGTCGGGTTTATGGTGAAAAATATCTGAAAAACGACATCATAGAATTCCGAGGAATATCAGTTTTTTTTTTTATTGTTTAATAAATATGTAACATGACAAAATATAAACTAAAACATCACAAAAACCTCAAAAGGTTTGTATGGATGTTGAAACACTTATAAACAATCTTAATACTAACGAGATATAAATAATTATAGTTTTGAAAACATAGTTTATAAAAATACAAATAACAAAAACTGTGGGGTACCTAGTTTATAAAAATACAAAAAAACAAAAAATTGTGCGGTAGTTAGTAAATAATACCTAGGATACTAACAAAAACAACGCCGGCGCGGGTCAGGCAGCCCGTCAACACAAAGATTGAATGAAATTTAAACAGGATGATGCAATTTCAAAGAGAATCAAAGAATTTCTTGTATTTATTAATATAATTATTATTTGTTATTTCTGATTGAATTTGTGTGGGAACATCATTAATTAGAGTAGGTAATCTTGATCTTATTCAACATAAACTTAAAGGAAATATAAATAATAAAAATCAAATAAATTCTTGATAAAAAAAAATTTTTATTAAATTAAAATCTATAATTAAAATAAGCGCATGTTCGTTTACCGTAATTGTTTTGTATCTCGGTACTACCAGTTTTGATTGTGCTGCCATTCTTGTTGCTTTGCATGATTGAGTTCTTTGTTGGTGAACTGTTCTATTAATAACCACTTTCGTATTTTAAGGTTGAACTAGTCGACGACACGAACTATTTTGTGCGCGGGGTTAAAATGCATGCTATCTTATCCGACAACACGTGCGAAAGAAATAGATGCTGTGATGAGCAGTAAGAAGCTAGTTCGCGTACGAATTAGCACTTTTACAAATTTGTATCGAAATGGATGATGATTTAGGACGAAAACGAGCGCGCGAAATTTTATATACAGACCTTTGGGAGTCTAGCCCTCAGTTTCCCAGCTCAAAATTATCGGAGAATTAATGTGACAAATTGTCAAGCACGCGTTATCTGCTGTGATTGGCTGTTGAAAGTTCATTCAACCAATCACAGCAGATAACGCGTGCTTGACAATTTGTCACATTAATTCTCCGATAATTTTGACCTGGGAAACTTGGGGTAGATATCATGAAAAAGCTAATAAATTTATATTTATAAAATAACATTATTTGCATTGATGAATTACTAATCTATCCCTGTATGGAGGCCGTTTTGCAATTTTCCTTCTTCTGGTATTTATTGCCGCCCAAAGATGCGTTATAATTAGTGTTGAATTAAAAATAAAGAGTCAAGATGCATGTCAAATTTTTTTGATTATTAATATTAATGTCAGATGCTAATTCAATTTCGTCAATAAAGTAGTCATTAAAAGTTTGGGCGATACTTTTTGGGTCAGTTAAATTTTCGTCATTTATTTTAAGTCTTGGTATCCCTTCAACCGGCTTATTATTCTTGGACTTATTTATAATTTGCCATGTAGCTTTGCTCTTATTAGACGCATTATTAAAGTAATTGTTATTTTGCGACTTCTTAGTCAGATGAATTATGGTTTTCAAGCGTTTCGTATACGTTTTGAAAAGTTTTTTAGTATTCGGGTTGGGGTCTCTTCGAAATTGCCACAACATTTCGCGCTTCCGTTTACAGCATAATTTTATACCTCTACTAATCCACTTAGGTGATTTTACTGCATATCGTTTTAGTCTCTTAAGCGGAAAACACGTATCATAAAATAATTTAAATGTATCGTGAAACCTATTTAAAGCGTCATTGGGTTCTTTGGAGGAATAAATATCATTAAATGTCAAATTTTGTAAACAACTTTGAAACTTTTGCATATTTTCTTTAGAGTAACTGCGTCTAAATATGTACCAATATGGGCGTAAGCAAGTTTTTTTAACAGGACATTGCAGTAGCTGTGTGTCTGTCTGTGGCATCATAGCGCCTAAACGGATGAACGGATTTTGATTTAGTTTTTTTTGTTTGAAAGGTGATTTTGTCGAGAGTGTTTTTAGCTATGTTTTCACAAGATAAATGTGTCGGGAGTTTTTTAAATTGTAACGGATGTGACGTCAGCCTACGTGCATCCGACCAATGCCCGCCGAGCCCGCCGAAGCCAAGCCGCCATATTGAAGCCCCCTCCAGTCAAGCCATGTCAAGCAGCGGGGATTTGTTAATATATGTGATAGCCAGCCATTTATTTGTCTCTCATTCGATTGTGAATACAAGATCTGAACAAAGCTCTGCCGGTTTTTATTTATCCGTTTCAAAATTTAGTCACAACAAGTCGGTAGTATTTTTTTTAACCCCCGCCGGAAAAAGAGGGGTGTTATAAGATTCACGTGTGTATCTGTGTATCTATGTGTCTGTCTGTGGCATCATAGCGCCTACACGGTCAAACCGATTTTAATTTAGTTTTTTTTTTGTTTGAAAGTTGACTTTGTCGAGAGTGTTCTTAACTATGTTTGAATAAAATCGGCTCGGCCGTTCAAAAGTTATTCACATTTTACTCTTTGATCTGGTTTTTTTTTGCAAGATATCGTGTCATTATTACGTGTGTCGATAGATTGTCGATTGAAGCGTGTCTGTTACTAGGTATATTATAAGCAGTTTAAAAAGCATGAAATAAAAATGAAAATCGGGGTTTTTTTTTAATTTGTAATTTTATCTTATTTTAATCCTTTATTCATTAAATTTCTTACCTTGTATATTTTTAGATATTTTTATAAAATCAATTAAAAACAAAAACTTTTAAAAATATAGAAAATAGAGGCCCACCGGTATCGGGAACAGGGTCCAAGCAACCGGCGGTCAGGGCTCCAGAGAGAGGAACCATTTTGTAAGGGAACTTGGGCCCCTTTGAAAAAATGGTTGTATATTGTAGAAAAGCATGTTATATTCATAATTAGAAAACATTTTTTATTTATTTTGCGGGGTTCACGAGATATAACCATGTTTCTGTTCTTGAAATGAACCCTTACTACAATGCAATATGGTGCATACAAATGGCCAAGTGAAGGAACCTGATCTGTTGTTGTCTGTACATATAAAGTAAAGGACACAGATGGCAAATAACACAAAATATAAATCCTATTTTTGTATAATATTGAAATTGCAGACACGACACCTCATAATAACGGGCCTGTTAATGGGCAATCTCCTTTAAACGAGAGAAAATGGAATAAAGCACCATTGACTGTCGAGTAAATGCTTTTCGACATCTGTTTGATATTTTTTGTGGCAGAAGTCATCTAGACATTTCTTCCAATCTCTCTTGGACTTGGTACACTTATTGATGAAATGATGACACTTTCATACATTAGCATAAGTCCGTTTCCACGTATCCGCTTGGTCGGTCAAGTGACTTATGCTCTGTTGAGAATAGCTTCTGTATCTAGGTCAAAAGCATGTTTGTTTAAGTGATATTTATGCAAGTTCGTCAATTTCACATTTCATTTCATCTGTAGATGTTGGTGTTAACTGTGCCATCTTTAAAGCACTTAAATGTATAACTAGATACTAATTTAAGATCTAGGTATGCCATTCTTGCATAGTAGGCTTACCAGGCGTCTTTTACGCCTGGACAGGAATGGCCTGCGCCAGGTGACGGGGGACCATCACGGAGCACTGCTCACTCAACAAACACTTCCACACAATAAGCATAACGGACAGTCCCCTGTGCAGGGCATGCATGGAGGCCGAGAAAACCGTTACGCACGTTCTCTTTGAATGCACAGGTGTTGCCCAGATAAGAACACGAATTCTCGGGTCACCCAGATCTTACACAGATGTGTTGAGGAAACCAGGAGCTCTAATTGACTTCTGGAGGGAGGTGGGCTGGCTGGAATGACCACCCAACGGCCGCCATGGCCCACGCACAAAGGTCCATTTGAAGGACTAAGTGCGGAAACCAAACCCCCCTAACAAAGAACATAGAAGATCTAGGTATATAAGTAACGATGAGGCATCTGCGTTGTTATCTCTTCACCATTCTTGATTGACAGGTAGTACCTAAATGCTTTGTACCTTTTATGATGCTTGAAGCTTAAATATATAAATCCCTCATCGCACAGGAGTAGGACCATTAATCTTCATTTTTTATGGTTATTTTTTCTTACCTATTCGCCATCATAATCATCAGCAGAGAGGAAGTTGGTGGATGTCACATGTCTTCATTTTTAGGTTCTGGGACATGCCGGTTTCCTCACGATGTTTTCCTTCACCGTGTTTAGAGCAGTAAGTGGTGATGAAATTTTTTACACAAAGTAATGCGCCTGCCTGAGTTCGAACTCGAGACCGTAACATATTTAAAAATCTTACGTAATAAAAAAAATAATAAAAAAATACCCATCCATTGCCTTGTCTCAGACGGTTTGTATCTTCAGATACCAGACTATTTGATTGTAAAAGTCGGTTTACATATTTCTTCCAAACTCCATAAAGTTGAAAATACCGAGGGTACTTTCGCCACAAAATCACAACAGAAAAACAGAGGGACGGTAATGTCAACAATCATTGCACGCCTCTCAATTCGGTCCACCACCACTATATCAGGTTTATTGGCTACAATAGTCCTGTCAGTGATGATGGACTGATCCCAGTACAATGTGATATTGCCATTCTCGAGAACTGGTTCGGGCACATACCTGTATTACGGCACCTCCGATGCCACAAGAGTGTATTTCAGAGCAAGTTGCTGATGGATAATCCTGGCTACAAGGTTGTGCCTATGCAAGTACTCTTCGTTAGCTAGACGCGAACAACCAGAGATAATGTGGCGGATAGATTCATCCGGCCGGTGACATGCCCGACAGATGTCAACCGTGACCCTCGCTAGAGTAATTTTTTTTCTATGACCGTGACATCCTTAAAAATAAATCTCCGGTAGTTATTCGTCATGATAACTTCGTAAACGACAAAACCAGACAAAACCTTCGGTTTCCCCAAAGAGGTCACCGAAACGCAGCCTGTCTACGGACGCTGATTGGTCTACATCGGACCCATGTAGGGCCCGGAAAAAGCGTCCGTGAAGCTCCTTACTCTGCCATACCTCCCTGCGGTCGTTAGTGTCAAGCACTACAGGCATGCGCCAGTTGTCATTCGCCAAGGAGAGCGGGGTGACTCCCTTGTCCACTGCTACTACATCTCGATGCATACCCACGTCTGTGTTTAGAAAATATTCCCTGGGATTGCATAACTCGCGGTTGTGGAGGTTTTTGGCATTTAAAAAGCCTCGGCCTCCACACTTCCGCGGGATATACAATCTCATGACTGACGATCGTGGGTGATGCATTCGATATGCAGTCAGCAGTGTACGGACCTGCCTATCCAGGGCGTCAAGTTCCGTTTGAGTCCATTTGAGTATGCCGAAAGAGTACATCAATACCGGCATGACCCAACCGTTGAAGGCGCGCACCTTGTTTCCGACCGAAAGAAGGCTATTGAATACCTTCTTCAGGCGGCCAAAGAAGCGTTCCCTCAACGATTGCTTCATGTCAATAGTGCTGATACGTAACGCTTCCGACATACCCAAATACTTATAGGTTTCGTTTGGAGAGAGGGATCTCAGGTTTATGGAATCCGCGAGTTGAATTCCCACGGATTCCACAATCTCTCCTCGCTTTATGATTCCTGAATTTATTTTTGTACGTTTTGACATTATTTTAATATATGAATCTGGTTTTTTAGGGTTCCGTACCCAAAGGGTAAAACGGGACCCTATTACTAAGACTCCGCGGTCCGTCTGTCTGTCTGTCTGTCTGTCTGTCTGTCACCAGGCTGTATCTCATGAACCGTGATAGCTAGACAGTTGAAATTTTCACAGATGATGTATTTCCGTTGCCGCTATAACAACAAATACTAAAAACTGTATAAAACAAATATTTAAGGGGGGCTCCCATACTAAAAACGTGATATTTTTGCAGTTTTTGCAATAATGGTGCGGAACCCTTAGTGCGCGAGTCCGACTCGCACTTGGCAGATTTTTTTATTTTATTATCCATTGTGCCTTATAAGCTAAATTGTTTTTTTTTTTTCGTATTTAGTTTTTTTTTATCGTTTCATGTTTTGATTTCTAAATAGTGTAGATTATATTTGTACGCCTCACTATGCAAAACATGTCAGCACAAAAAAATTAAAATGGAACATCCTGCATGCCTACTGTATCTGAACTCATGTTTGGACAAATAAATTATCTTTTTCTTTATCTTTATCTTTACATGCATGACCGCACATTTGTCCACACCAAACTCCATCCTGATGGCGCTACTAAAAGTTTCAGTTACCTTCAGTAGCTCCATCAGCTAAAGATTGCTGGGGGCAAAGAGCTTCAGGTCATCCATGTAAAGGAGGTGAGATATAACCTGACCTCCTCTCTTCAACCGATAGCCTAGCCCTGAATTCTCCATCAGCATGCTTAGAGGATTTAGGGCCAGGCAAAACCAAAGTGGACTCAAGCTATCACCCTGGCATATACCTCGCTCGATCCTTACCGGTTCGCGATTCCTATTCGCTATTATTTTAATTATTATTATGTATTCCCAAAACACTTAGTGCGTTTTGGTTTAATTCGTCTGTGAGTCTTTGCTTGCTTTTAAAAATTGAGGTTGGGTGGCACTAGTTTGTAAACTTTACTTTTTAAGTAGCCCCATAGGAGAACATCAGCCCGGCGAGCATGGCCTACTGTGACATCGCTTAAGTCACACTTTTAATCACAGTTTGGGCGATAAACTCATTTTGTCTTAAATGCTAGCACGGCGGCGTGTGATATTTTCTTGACTTGTGGCATAACTTTTTAACGTTTATTTTTTTCTTTTACGGAAATTTTCCAATTTTATTGCAGTTTCGGTTTTACCTTGGCCATAAAAACCATTTATGTTCTGAGAAGCATAGCCCTACGACGCACTGTTGCCGAATTATGGAACTCCGTATCTTATTTTATTTTGCATAAAACGCTCTATATTTCCAAAATGATATCTCGAAAACGGTATGTCCTAGGCAAAAAATAACCAAAATTTAGCCCCCCCCCTTTGCTACCCCCATGTTAGCAGCATCCCAACATGAATTATAAGTTTTTTTTTTTTTTACATTGCTTGATTTTCGACTTGAACTACGGTCATGACAAGTTATGATAAAATATGTCATGTCTTACAATTTGTCTTAAATGCTAGCACGGGACAACCATGTGACATAGTTTACAGGCGCGACTTGCTTTTCTTGTTGTTGACGTCATAGTGCGACATAATTTGAATAGACGACCAAATAAAATAATACGTAAAAAAGTATGCCGTTCATACAGCTAAACAACTTTTTAATTTTGTTGGGAATAAATTAATATTTGACCCACGACCATAGACTTATGCACACTTTATTTTTCCTTGTTTGTTTGATAACATATTAAGTGTTTTGTACGGTTCGTACACTTGCAGAGTTGTTGTTGTTGAGGTTGAAGCACGAAGAGAAAAGATCACTCAGTTTTCGTTAGATTTATTACGTATTTTTGTGTTTACAAGTAATACTGTTGACGATTCCTTTCTCTAATGTTAGTCACCGCGTAGCAGTTATCGTACTCATTGATTTAAAGTGTTTCATGTGTATTTATAATATTATTGGAATGACGCACGTATGGTGCACGGCACCGCGTCAGCAAAATATGTACAGTTTTAGACTGTACATCTTGGCAACCCAAAAAGAAGAAACCAACGAGAAGAGAAAGGAAAGGTCATCACAAAGTTAGTTAAGTAATTAATCAATCAAATAGAAAGGCGATGTTCCTGTTCCCAGGTTGAGGCTCCCGCCGCAAGTCCTTTGTTGTTTGTGCTGCGACGGTTTCATGCTGCTGGCACTCTGTTTTGCGGAAAACTTGAAGTTCAATATCTTCAGGTTGACTCGAAGTTTTGTTCTTAGCGTTGTGTGTGCAATAGTGTGGACAACGATTTCTCCCAACCACGACAAGTACGACTATGATGGCGATCGCCAGCAAAGAGTAACTTATGGCATATTGATGAATGTCGTGACTTGTTAGTGTTGGTAGTGAAGCTTCATTTTTCCGTTGAGTTGCAATTTTCTGATCAATTGTTACAATTTCCTGATCCGTAGCCTTTGACTGAAGGATATTTGGAGCATAACGATATGTTAAGTTCACTATCTTGTTAATAGATGTATCAAATGTTGGAGCTGTAAACTCATAATCCATCTTCATATGACTGCTGTATCGGCGTTGAGCGTAGATGGTTAAGTCGTTGGATTGCAGTACGCATCCCTGAGATAATGTCACTATGCTCGATGATGCAATGGTTTGTGATGTGACGTCGTTGCTACATATGATTCGTAATGCACACGTTTCGCAGCAAATCGCCAGCCAGCTGTTTTGAGTTTGTAACTCTATCCAAGTGTCTTTGCATGACGCGCGTTCGACGTCACAAGGTTCATTGTTTTGATGCGATAGCAGTTTTGCCTCACAAGGAGCGTTTTTGCTGTGTAGGTCAAATGATGGCAGGTTTTTCTTGCATAAGAAATTCTGCGATTTTTGTTGCATGCAGTGTTTCAAGTCATCTTTGGACATAGACACGTAAATGTTCTTCTTGAAGTTGACAGCGATGTACTCGTTTGATAACTGCACATATGTAGTTTCCTTAGCATTGTTAACCGGTAAAGGTATCGCTTGGTATATTACGAAATCTTCGTTAGCTACAAGTGGAATATGTGCTTCGAAAAGAAAGTAATTTTCAGTAACTCGTGCTTTCACATTGATCAGCTTGTAGATATCTTTAATGTTTTCTTTGTAGTTCTCAACTGGTAGCGATAAAGATTTCGGAAGGCTTCCGGATATTTCCGTTAATTTTTGAATCAGACGCACCGGACTTATCAGATGGACATCTACATGACCTTGGTAGACGTTAGTTAGAGTATTAAACAGCATCTCCTGGAACGTCCTCAAGCTGTTGATCAATAGGTACGTCGTTAACGAAGCAGAGTTGAGGTAGGTAGTAGCCGAAAGTATTTCCATTTCCGTTTCGATGGATGCTATATTTTTATTGGTCTGATTGATAAAGTTATCAATGGAGTTGAATTGACGCTGAATATTGTCTTCAGTTTGTTTCAATACTTGATTCTCAAGCTCCACAATCGTTGTTTGATTTTTTAATAACTCAAGTAAGTAGTTCTCATTGGTTTGCAGAGATTGAATATCGTTTTGATATTTCTTAGCGAATTGTTGGTCCAATATCCCAAACAGACTGTTAGCTATGTAGCCGACTCCGTCGATTAGACCCCGTTTCTTCCTGTTGCTCAGGTGTTTGTGGGGATTTATAAGTATAGAGTTGTAGTAGTTTAGAAGTTCTAGTTCATGATTTAATTGTTCCATGGTTGATCTGCAGTGTTGTAGATTCGTTTTTTGGCATAAGTTGTGAATATTCTCGAAGTAAGTTTGAGTACGACGAGTCCCATCCCAATAGTTTGTTAGGTTGTAGTACATCATTAGTATCCATTCATCGTGCACTACTTGCATTTTGCCGACGGTGTCATAGTATATGGGCCGCTCGCGTTCCAGACTTGTAATCTGAGTGGTCGCCGCCGGCGCTCCGCGCGTGCCATCGGTGGCGGTATAAGATCCCGTTACAAATGTAAACAATGATAACATTGTTATTAGTAACGTTGAGATAAGATTCTTTGACTTCTTCCGCCGTTCGTTTTTCGATTTCTGTGGAGGCTTATTTTTCATTTCGTTTTCTTTGGTTTCCTCAGTTTCAGAGTTCAATGGTAATGGCGACAGTTTTGTTATTGGGCGCTTTATGATTCCTGCTTGAGTTTTAACAGTAGTTACTCGAACATATCCATCAGATCCTGGATGTGTTTCCAGAATCCGACCTAGGGCCCATTTTCCCGGCGGTAGATTGTTTTCTTTCACCAGTACTACATCGCCTTCTTTAACGTTTCTAGAAGGCTTGTTCCACTTACTACGTGTTTGTAGAGTGGTAAGGTAATCGTTTGACCAGCTTTTCCAATATTGTTGAAACATATGCTCGGTAAGCTGCCATCTACGGCGTAAATCAATGTTTTTTACGTCACTGTAATCCGAGAGTGGCATGGACAATATTGGGCTTCCTGTAAGGAAATGTCCAGGCGTTAGGCAGTTGTAGAACTCTTCTGGATCTTCAGTTAGCGGGCACAGAGGTCTTGAATTCATGCAGGCTTCTATTTTTGCTAAAATCGTTATGAACTCCTCGTACGTTAGTTTTTGGTCCCCCAGTACTCGTCGCAGATGGTGCTTCATAGACTTGACGGCAGCTTCCCACAGACCGCCAGCAGTTGGCCAGGCGGGGGCGTTGAAATGCCACTCCACCTCCAATTTGGCCAGTTCGTTGAAAACATCTGGTTTCAGTAGTTGTTTGAACTCTTCGAATTCCTGACGAAGCACCTTTGCAGCGCCGATAAAGTTGGTACCACAGTCAGAGTACATGTGTTTCGGGGTGCCGCGTCTTGCACATAGTCTTTGGAAGGCCGCCATAAACGTTTCTGTGCTAAGGTCTGATACGAGTTCAATATGAACAGCTTTCGTCGCCATACATATAAATATGGCTATGTATCCCTTTGAAGTTTTTACGCCTCTACCCTTGTTGTGTTTAACATCCACATGACCGGTAAAGTCTACTCCTGTGTGCGTGAAAGGGCGGCACGGAGTGATCCTTTGCGGTGGTAGGTCACCCATCAGTTGATAGCTATCTGTCTTGTTGAAGCGATGGCAGCGTACACATCTTCGAAGTTGGTTCTTGACAGCCCGGTTGCCGCCAACGATCCAGTAACGCTGTCTAATATAAGTCAGCGTTAGCCGAGCTCCTCCATGTAATGTGGCTGAATGTGCTTGTTCTATAAGAAGTTGTGTAAATCTTCCTTTATGTGGTACGATTATTGGATTCTTCATATCCCCAGTTAATCTTGAGTGTTTAAGACGACCTCCGACACAGATGATGCCCGCTTTGTTTACATAAGGATTCAATTTGCAAATTGCGCTTTTCTTTGATACTGTTTCGTTGTTAACGATTTGTTTGTATTCAGAATTGAACTGCAATCGCTGCGCTTGAATTATGATACTAATGCGCGCTGCGCTTAGTTCACTTGTTGTTAGGTACGTAGTTTCCGATTTCGTCCTATTGCGCACATTTGTAATGAAGCGTAATATCCATGCGATGACCCTGTTTGCTTGTGTCAATGAGCTGCATTTGCTCAGTAAATTGATAATTATATTATGATCGATATTTTCTTGCGTGATTTTAGCGTGGTTTAAGCCGCCAAAATTCGTTTGGAAAGTGCAAGGCATATCTGCCGGCGGATCTTGTTTTGTTAAGAACTCTGGGCCTTGCCACCACAGGTTGAAGTTTACTAGTTTGCTTGGCAAAAGACCTCTTGAGGCGCAGTCTGCTGGATTTTGCTCTGATTTGACATAATGCCACTGAGCTGCAGGAATGACGTTTTTGATCTTTGTAACTCTGTTGGCTACGTAAGTTTCCCATCTTGATGTTTCGCCTTGAATCCACGCGAGGACCACTTGAGAATCCGACCAAGCCCGTGTTGATATGTTATATCCACAGAATGTTTCCTTGGTTTTCTCCATCAAGTCAGCTAGTAGCTGAGCACCACACAGTTCCAGTCTTGGTAGTGTTGTTTTCTGAGTCAGTGGAGCCACCCTTGTTCGAGCAGCAAGTAGAGTTACGATGGGTTGGCCATGTTCGTTGAACGCCTTGCTGTAAATAACGCAAGCGTACGCCTTTACACTTGCGTCGCAGAAGCCTAGCAATTCGACACATTGTTGTGTGTCGCCAATCCATCTATTTATCGTTATTTTATTAATGAACGGCAGTTCTGTTTTTAGGTTCAGCCACTCAGATTCAATGTTGCTGGGCACTATGTCATCCCAGCTAAGTTTACTCATCCAGACTTTCTGGAATAGTAGTTTGGCCTTGACCGTTACTGGGGAGAGCCAACCCAATGGGTCGTAAAATCTTGATATGGCTGAGAGTAAAGATCTCTTTGTTAGTTGTTTGGAGTTTTCCACAGGCCAGTTAAAGTGGAAGTTGTCGCTGTTTGGATTCCAACCGAGGCCTAACGTTTTGCTTGATTCTTCCCCTTTAAAATCAAACATGGTTTGAGTTGAAATTTGATCCTTGCGTAAGTCTTCCAGTATAGCGCGGTCATTGGCTGTCCACTTCCGTAAATTCATACCTCCTCCTTTTAACAGTTGGATCAAGGAGTTTTGCAGTTTTTTCGCTTCTGTGAGGTTGTTATGGCCGCTAATGACGTCATCTACGTAGCATTCTTCTATGAGTGTCTTGGCAGCTGCCGGATGTTTGTGACCGTCGTCAATGGCTAGTTGCTTCAATGTTCGCATAGCTAGCCATGGTGCGCATTTGGTCCCGTAGGTTACTGTGCAGAGCTGGTAATCGCGAAGATGTTGATCTCGTGAGTCCCGCCATACAATTCTCTGTAGATGTTGTTGTTCTTTTGAAATCCAAATGCAGCGGTACATCTTTTCAATGTCAGCCGTAAATGCGTATTTATACGTTCGCCATTTCAGTATAAGGGCCTGAATGTCCTTTTGTAAGTTGGCGCCTTTTTCCATGACGTTGTTCAGGCTGACGCCAGTCGTAGTTTTTTGAGAGGCGTTAAATACGACCCTCAACTTTGTTGTTGTCGAGTTTTCTCTCAAGACCCCGTGGTGCGGTAAGAAGTAGACGTCAGTAGGTATCTGAGGTGCTAATTTCATGTGACCCAGATCCGCGTACTCTTCCATGAATTTTTTGTACATGGAGGAAAGCTTTTCGTTCTTCTCTAGCCGTTTTTCCAACTGTAGAAACTGCGAAACCGCAATTGTTCTAGACTTGCCTAGTTTCTCTTTGTAGTCTGGAACTAGAGGCATTTTGACGATGTACTTTCCGTCAAATGATCTTCTTACAGTTTCGTTATAAAATTGTTCACACTGGTCATCTTTGGGGATATCTTTAGTTTTTTGAATTTCTTCATTCTCCCAAAATTTTGTTAAATCCTCTAAGTTGACTACAGTAACGTGGCAGTTAAACGTTTGTTTCATCTTTCCGCATAAAATCCACCCAATTTGCGTTTGTTGTGCAACTGGGGAGCTGTTATTGCCTTTCAATACACCTCCTAGGATAATTTCGGAGTATACGTCGGCTCCTAGTAATAGGTCGATTTGCCGAGATACGTTGAAGTCAGGATCTGCAAGTTTCAAGTTTTTCAAGTGACTCCATGCACCTTTCTCGAACGTTTTCATAGGCAGGTTGTTTGTTAGCTTCGTCATAATAAGTGCTTGAGTTTCAAAGTTATAATCGGAGTGAATCGATTGACAGGTAAGTTTCAGTTTTCCCCTGCATTCTCTGGAAACAGAGCCGATTCCCGATACTGATGCGTTGATCCCGCGCCGAGGAAGACGTAATATTTGTGCAGCGTTTTCTGTTATCAAGTTCACCTGTGAGCCTTGATCGAGCAACGCACGTAGTGTTACATAAATCCCATCTGCAGATTTTATTCTCAGCTGGACCGTAGTCAGTAGAACCTCCATGTTGTCTTTAGACAAATGGTTAGATGTTGGTTGTTGAGATGAAGGGCGTTGTTCAACATTGTTTTTTCTAGTCGCTGACGTTATGGTTTGGTTGTCCGGATTGTGCAATAGTGTGTTGTGTTTCAAGTTACATTCTTTGCACATTTTCGTGGATTTGCACTCGTCATTTCCGTGGCTGAATAAACAGTTTTTGCACAGCTGCAGTTTCGACACGGTGTCATTTCGCTTGCCAAAGTCCATTTGTAGGAATTTGTCACATTGGCGCAGAACGTGACTTCCGTTGCAGAATGGGCATTTACCGTAAATAGCATGATAGTTGTTTGTTTTATTTTGATTGAAGTTATAGTTATGTTTCTTCATCTGGGTTTGCTTGTTGAATGTTTTCCAGTTGGATGATTTTTCTGTGGCTGTAGGGTTCGCCCTTTTAGCTGATTTCATCGTTTCGTATGCCATGAACTGTGTTTCGAGGAAATACAGGAAGTCGTGGAGGTTCTGTAGTTCTCTGTGATCTTGAAGTTCTTTCATGTAGTCACTCAAAGTACTGGAGTCCAGTTTTTGTGACATGATGTGCACAATGATCGGGTCCCAAGTTGAAGTATCAATACCGATGTTAGAGATGCCGTTCAGGCATTCGGTAATGACGTCATGCATCTTCTTCAAATTGTATGAGTCTGCATGTTGTATGATCGGCAGATTTAGCATGTTGTTCATAAATGAAGTAAACTGGAGGCGACGATTGTCGTAGCGCTGAATTAATATATCCCAGCATGAGTTATAGTTTTCAGTGCTAATGGTCAGATGCTGCACTAAGCGTTCAGCTTCTCCTCGCAGCTTGGTCTTTAAGTGTTGCATTTTCTGCGCGTTGTTGATCATAGGGTTTTTGTGAATAGCTTCCAGAAATAGGTCTTTGAAGGAGATCCACTGACTGTAGTTGCCGGAGAACTCAGGGATTTCGATCTTAGGTGTCGATTTCTGGTAGTGGACGGTGGACCAGATTTTGGCATGGATTTTCCTCTTTAGCTCATCATATTGTTGTTCAATGTCCGTGAACATTTTGTAGTAATGTTCGTTGGATCCTTTCAGTTGAAAGTCTATTTCCCAATGAAGTTTATCGATGGGTTCCCATTTCGATTTCAAGGTTGCGAAGTGGTCTTCCAGTTCCCATCTTTCCGATATAGTGATTAAGTCAATCTTGGAGATGACACGGTGAATCGCGTTGAAATTGCATTCTTGCTTGTTAAGCAAGAGTTGTATGTTGCTGTCGTCATCTTCTGAAGTCCCACCTAGGTCGAACTTCACGTTTTGTTTGCTCAAAGTCGTCAGTTTGCTAGTTATGTCTGTTTTAGTTGATAAGAACATTTCTTTAGTTTTTTCGTAGACGTCGTCCTTGAAATATGCTATGTTCTTATCTTCTAGTTCGAGCAACAGTTGGGCATGCCTGCCTTCGAAGTCTTGCCATTGGTTTTCTAGCGACGACAAGCGTTTCTTCAGGTATTCCACAGATTTTCGTGATGATGAATCCTTGCGATAGTTGACACATAATGCTTTGATGTTATCGAAGCACGTTGACTGCAATTCTAGCATATCCATGTTGATGCTTGCTGACACGTCGTTGACTGTGGCAGGAGAGCGTTGCGTTGTATTGCGAAGGCTACTGCGTTGCTTGTAGTCTTCTCCGTTTCAAATCTTGAAATCGTTGACTTACTTGATTTGAAATGGTCAGTGGAACTCAGCACCCTTGCACCTCTGTCACGATATTATGCGACTTCTCAATCTAGCTGGGGCGACCCGCTTCTGGGAGACCAGCTAAACCGATTCGCTACCGTAAAGAGACACAGTGGCACCAATATCCGGTTCGAAGGACCAAAAAATGTACGGTTCGTACACTTGCAGAGTTGTTGTTGTTGAGGTTGAAGCACGAAGAGAAAAGATCACTCAGTTTTCGTTAGATTTATTACGTATTTTTGTGTTTACAAGTAATACTGTTGACGATTCCTTTCTCTAATGTTAGTCACCGCGTAGCAGTTATCGTACTCATTGATTTAAAGTGTTTCATGTGTATTTATAATATTATTGGAATGACGCACGTATGGTGCACGGCACCGCGTCAGCAAAATATGTACAGTTTTAGACTGTACATGTTTGTTAGAAAGATATAATTATTGTGAAAATTTTAATAATTACTAAAAAATATAATAGCTAGGACCAATAACGGTGGGCCCCTATTTTTTATATTTTGAATGTTTTTTGGGGATTTTATTTAAGAAACATTTAAAAATGTAGAAAGGAAGAAGAACATGGTATAAAAGAAAATAATTATAAATAAAATAATAATAAAAATAAGAACAACAATAAAAAAAAATACAATTATGAAAAAGTAATAATATAAAATTAATTAATAATCCTGTAACATTTTGTTATTATTATGCATTGATCACCAAAAAAACACACAAAATGAATTTATTGCCATTTGGTGCAGTAATTAGAAAGCATTTCATTTTTTTTCAACTATATAATTTTATCACCACCTCCGAACGAAAGTGATACATTTTTCTAAATCATCTGTCAAAATGTGACATTTGTGACAAAATGGGTGCGCCCGTATTAGCAATTAAGACCCGATGAGTCCCAAACAAACGTCAGGAAATTTTCTCACGCCGCCGGTGCTATTATTTAGGACAAAATGGCGTTATCGCCCAAACTGCGATGAAATGTGTGACTCAAGCCATGTCACAGTAGGCCGTGCTCGCCGGGCAGCAACAAGAAAGGCATGTTGCGCCTTTAAAATATGTCACATGTTTGACCCGTGCTAGCATTTAAGACAAATTGTAAGACATGACATAATTTATCATGTCTTGTCACAAATGTCTTGGGTACGCCCATGCTCGCTAGGCAGCAAGCGTTTAATCTGACAAAGGTATTTGGGCTGCCATATCACGTCAAGGAATAGTTGGTCCCTCACTTTTTTGCGTGTGATTGAAGATTTTAGTTACAGGCAAATTGAGTGTCAGGAAGTGGAGGATGCGCATTTACTAAACATTGTTTTTAATAAACAAAATTGAAAAACTGCGCAATAGTTCAACAGTAAATAAACCGAGTTTTAACTAATTCTAGTACCTTTTTTTAAGTTTCAAAAACGAAAAACATTGAGACACCCTTTACATACATACATTATACATACATACATAGACTGATAAACACATTACCCCCTTTCGGCAGTCGGATAAAAACAAATTTACCAATGTAAATTTGAGTTGCTTAGTCGATTTTGCAAATAAACTCAAGAATTATGCGAATGTAATGTAGAGAGACCAAAGTGAAATCAAAAATGTTTGCTTAGTCTCGGATATCGGAGCCGGACGCGTGACGCCCGTAACCCTCCCACCCTGACACTGAGCCTGAGTTTCCGAAGCATGATCCTAAGGACGCAGCAAGTGAACATAGGTGCCAATGATGTTATTGTATACTTAGTAAAGAAACATCTTGTTTAAAGGTGATATAATATAATAAAATCAAGTTTGAGTTTGTTCTTAACTTTAGTCGCCTTCCACAACATAGAGTTAGTTATAGTTGGTAAAGAATGAGTCCAACATTTTAGCTATGCATCCGACGAATACGCGACGGCGCGCAGGCGTGGTAGCGGAGCGGGGCAGGCGCAGCGCGGCTCGGGCGCGCTGCGTGTCGGCTGCCGGCTGCAGACAGGGCCGCCGCGCCAGCTGCGTCATCGGGTGTGTCACGCGCCTGTCCAGTATGTGCTGAGCCACTCTTTTAAACTGGACATAACAGGCCCCTCAGAAAGTATTGCGAAAAAAAGTTTTTATATATGGGAGACTGGCCAGTTATAATGTTTTTCGAAAATATGATTATTTATAAGTAAAAATAAGTAAGTTCCAATTTCAAAATTTCCCTCCACATTTTTTGCGAGTTAATTCAAAGTATTGTGTCTCACTGAAATATGGATCTGCGCCGGGAACATTTTAGAGCTATGATTTTATACGATTTCAAGTGTCGCCTGAAACCGGATGAATCGTACGATAGACTTCAAATGGCATTCATGGATGAAGGCCCTTCCAAGGCAACCGTGTATCGTTGGTATAACGAATTCAAGCGCGGTCGACCAACTTTGGGGGATGACGAAAGAAGCGGTCGCCCTTTGACGGCTGTTACCGAAGAAAACGTGCTAGCAGTGAAAAATTTAATCCAAGACAATAGGCGAATTACATATCAGGAGATTCAACACATATTGAAGATTGGATCGGGAAGCGTTCACGAGATTCTACACAGCCATCTTCGCGTGAGGAGGATAGTATCACGCTGGGTGCCGCACAACCTCACCGATGCTCAGAAGCAGGCCCGGGTGGAATGGTGCCGTGATATGCTTAACAAATTTGAAGCAGGCTCGTCTCGGCGTGTTTACGACATCGTTACAGGTGATGAGTCCTGGATTTATCAATACGACCCAGAAACCAAGCGCCAGTCGACTGTTTGGGTGTTTCAAAATGAGCCAACGCCTACCAAAGTGAAGCGATCTAGAAGCGGGGGTAAGATTTTGATCGCTAGCTTTTTTAATTTGACTGGCCACTTGGTATCAATTCCCTTACGGGATCAAAGAAGCATTAATGCCGAATGGTATACTACCAAATGTTTGCCAGAAGTTTTCTCTGTTATAAGCAACAAGCGACCAAACACAGGGCTCCGCGGGCTACTGCTCCACCACGACAATGCACCTGCGCACACCGCACTCAAAACGAGGGACTTCCTGGACAGCACGCCAGTCAAACTCCTGGGTCACCCTCCTTACAGCCCTGATCTAGCACCGTGTGACTTCTTTTTATTCCCAAAAATAAAAAATCAGCTCAAAGGGATACAATTTTCGTCGCCGGAAGATGCGCTGGCTGCGTTCGAGCAGGCTGTAAACGAGGTGTCTGCGGCGGACTGGAAAAAGTGTTTTGAAAACTGGTTTAGGCGCATGAATCTTTGTATAGAGGCTGGTGGAAAGTACTTTGAAAAGATTTAATAAAAATATATGTACGTATAGAACAATTTTTTTTAGTTTCGCAAAACTTTCTGAGTGTCCCACGTAGTGACTGAACTCACTGCAATTTTAATTTAAAGGTGAATTTTACTTGTCCGTGTAAGTTACCTACATTATTGTTTACCAACAAAAAGATATGATAATTAATAATACCGCCAAGCGCCATCTGATATCCTTTGTACAAGGTAAATACTCATACAGAAATAAATAATACAGAATATATCACTAAAATTAAAAAAATATAATATCTATATATTTCGGTTAACGCAGACACCAATATGAACATGTCAAATCGCTGCTGACCTGACAAGCCCTATAAGTGTATAGTCTATGGACAAGCCTTCCTTCAACCACTTTCAACACACCTGTTTTGTTGACTTCACCAAGAATACAAAAACCGGCCAAGTGCGAGTCGGACTCACGCACGAAGGGTTCCGTACTTGGTAAATTGCGGTTTACGATTTATGATATATTAAAAAAAACCGGCCAAGTGCGAGTCGGACTCGCGCACGAAGGGTTCCGTACCATTTTCACGTTCATAATCACGTTTGTTGTATGGGAGCCCCCCTTAAATATTTATTTTATTTTGTTTTTAGTATTTGTTGTTGTAGCGGCAGCAGATATACATCACCTGTGAAAATTTCAACTGTCTAGCTATCACGGTTCATGAGATACAGCCTGGTGACAGACAGACAGACAGACAGACAGACAGACAGACGGACCGCGGAGTCTCAGTAATAGGGTCCCGTTTTTACCCTTTGGGTACGGAACCCTAAAAAACTACTTACTAGATCTCGTTCAAACCAATTTTAGGTGGAAGTTTACATGTAATGTACCTACATCAATATATTTTTTTAGTTTTGTCATTCTCTTATTTTAGAAGTTACAGAGACTTCCAAAGTGGTAAAATGTGTACCCCACCCGGGTACACATTTTACCACTTTGGAAGTGTCTCTCGCGCAAACTATTCTGTTTAGAAAAAAAATGACATTAGAAACCTCAATATCATTTTTGAAGACCTATCCATAGATACCCCACACGCATGGATATGATGAAAAAATATAATTGAGTTTCAGTTGTAAGTATGGGGGTAACCTCCAAAATTTATTGTTTTTTTTTCTATTTTTGTGTGCGGTTCGGTTCACAGAATACAATTACTTACCAAGTTTCAACAGCATAGTTGTTATAGTTTCGGAAAAAAGTGGCTGTGACATACGGACGGACAGATAGACAGACACACATGACGAATCCATAAGGGTTCCGTTTTTTGCCATTTGGCTACGAAACCTTAAAAACCGGCCAAGTGCGTGTCCGGCGACGCGCAATTATAGGGTTCCGAAGTTGCATAATAATGCGGGCTAAGAAGAGAGTTTTGTGCTGTTACATGAACATTAAAACGATTTCAGCGGCTCACAACGTCTAAAAACGGGAGAATTTGTAAAAAAAAATACTGTTCCAAAGTACATTTTATAAGTTGGTCGACTATTACTAGTAAACTTGTAAAGCCTTCTTAGCTGTGATAGTTTTCCTTTTTAACCGACTTACCAAAAAGGAGGAGGTTCTATGTTCGACTTCTTGTATGTTTTTTTTTTTTTTTTTTTTTTGTATGTTCACCGATAGCTCCGCCAATTGTGGACCGATTTTGAAAATTCTTTTTTTGTTTGAAAGAACATGTTCCGAAATTGGTCCCATTTTAATTTGTTAAAGATCTGATGAAGAACTTCGGAGATATACAACAGAACTCTTCAATAAATAACGGCAAATCATTCGGGATTGCTTCAATCGCATGTCTGTTTATTGTTTATATAACATCACGGCAGTATACTGAAAGGGGTACGCAGAACTCTAATTTCACCGGGTATGTTCAAGTTTCATGTTTTTCGGGTAATCTGTTCTGGCGTAATAGTTACTTACTAACAACTTGCCTATTAGGTAGGTAAAACTAAAAAGGGAAAAATAAAAATATTTTTTGCAAAAAAATAGTACCGACTTCCAAATGAAAAACTACAAAGTGAAAAATAACTTTATTTTTGGAAGTCGGTGTCCATATCGCAAATAATTGGTATCTACGAAAGACACCGACTTCCAAAAATAAAGTTATTTTTCACTTTGTAGTTTTTCATTTGGAAGTCGGTACTATTTTTTTGCAAAAAATATTTTCGAATCATAATTATAGCCTCTGAAAGTACCTACGCCATGTTTAACAACTGTATTGAAAAATGGTTTTAACAGACCCGTCATATTTTTTAATGGCCTATCCAACGATACCTCACACTATGGGATAGACGAGAAAAAAAAACATCCCCACTTTATGTCTATAGGAGTTACCTCTTTTTTTTTTTATCTTCTTCTTCGTCGTATGATGATTCCTCAATTATAACCGTTTTGACCAGAATTCAGCCACGACAATAGCGTTTTCATTTGCCTCACAAAGGACCGTCAGGGTGCAGGTGTTGTTGTACAGAGAGCAATAAATAGGAGGCGAGGCATTGTTTGGAACGTAGCTCCGCAATCGCACTGCGGGTTATTGGAGTTCTCCCATCTAACTAAGTTGTGCAAGCAGCGGGGGGGCTGCCAGCGAAATGATTGCTTTTAGCTAAGTAGTCTTTACAAGTTTACGAGTAATAGTCGACCAACATAAACAATTTACTTGGAGCAGTTTTTTTTTAGCGCAAGCCTATCTAACTACGGAACCCTATTAAGAGGGGACTCTAGTGCGACTTTCTCCATACAAAACATTCTGCTGTTTTCTTCGTGGATAATGCCTCTATAGCAATGATTTTTTCACATAAAATCTGGGTCTAATTAGTACGTGCCCCTATCATTTCCTTTTTAACCGACTTACCAAAAAGGAGGAGGTTCTATGTTCGACTTCTTGTATGTTTTTTTTTTTTTTTATGTATGTTCACCGATATCTCCGTCAATTGTGGACCGATTTAAAAAAATCTTTTTTTGTTTGAAAGAGTATGTTTCGAAATTGGTCCCATTTTAATTTGGTGAAGGTTTGATGAAGAACTTCGGAGATACATAACAGAACTCTTCAATAAATAACGGCAAAACTCTCGGGATTGCTGCAATCGCATGTCTGTTTGTTGTTTATACCATTTCATAACATAACATCATGCCAGTACGCTCTAAAGGGGTACGCAGATCTCTCATTTCATCGGTTATGTTCAAGTTTCATGTTATTCGGTTTATCTATTCTGGAGTTATAGGGACCTTAATAAACAACTTGCTTTTAGGTAGGTAAAACTAAAAAAGGAAAAATAAAAAAACTTTTTTGCAAAAAAATACTACCGACTTCCAAATGAAAAACTACAAAGTGAAAAATAACTTAACTTTTGGAAGTCGGTGTCCATATCGCAAAAAAATGGTTCCTACGAAAGACACCGACTTCCAAAAGTTAAGTTATTTTTTCATTTGGAAGTCGGTAGTATTTTTTTGCACACTGAAAATCAGCGCTGTGCTGTGGGTCCCCCACGGTACAGCATAATGCTGAGTGGAAGCCTTCTTGCCACAATCACGACATGCATCTGCCTGACATCTTTTTCACCCTATTTCTTTTTTGTTAAAAACAAAATGTAGCTAGTATATGTAATTATTGTTTGATTTGTTTCTCGTCTTTACTAACTTAATTTAAGTACTACTAATACTATTGTTTAAGGGTATTTATTATTTTATGTATGTCGTTTTGTGACAAATAAACACTTTTTCTTTCTTTCTTTCAAAAACAGTTTTTTTATAATTTCGTTATATACTACCGCCGTGAATTTTTCACATAGCCAAAAGCAACCATTTCCCTGGCAGGGACGGACACTTACTTGACTCTAGCAAAAATTTGCAATTAAAATTGCAAAAAAGCAATTTGCAGTATCAATTTGCGTGCTTAATTTTAAGCAAACGCATCTCTGAATCGAAATAGTACATTGTGATAAAAGGGTGGAAATTAGGTTATTGCAAACGAGCTGTCATTAACAAGCCCGAGCCGAAGGCGAGGGTTTTAACCCCCGCCGGAAAAAGAGGGGTGTTATTAGTTTTTTGAAACTTATAAAATGCAAGATAAATATGTCGGGGGTTTTTTAAATTTTGATTTTTTTCTTGTTAAGAGGAAATACGGGCGGAGAGACTTTTGATAAAGATATTTTATTTTGCAAATATGGGTACAGTACAATGGTGATATAGAGAATAAGTCCAGCCATATTTTACCAGTAGGCATGCAAAAATTAAAAACAAATAAAATAAACTAATCTACTAAACTTATACAGACAAAACAAAGAAAAAAAAAACCAAGCATTATTCTTATTTTTAAACATTATTAACAGCAAATTTCATTTTTTTTTTACTTAAGCATTCTGTTACGCTATAATATGCTTTGACTTTCAGAAAGCTTCGAAGCCTTTTTTTAAATAATGATAGCGGCGATTCTTTCCAACTTTTCGGTATTTTATCAAATATGACCGGAGCCATGCAGTAAACACTTTTGCGCATTAGTGCTGTCTTAGCGGACTGATGACACAGTAGGGTATTGTCGCGTCTATTACGTGAAACCACATCGGCAAGACGTTTAAAACGATTTGGATTCAACTTAACAAACACAGCTACTTCTAGTATGTACAAACAAGGTAGTGTCAGTATTTTATACTGTTTAAAATATGGCAGGCAACTATCGGGAGTTTTAAGCTTAAACATCGAACGTATGCATCTTTTTTGAGCCTTAAAAGCTGTTTCTTTTTCAGTTGAGTTACCCCAAAATATTATTCCATATCGTAGGTGGGATTCTGCTATACCATAATAGGCAGTAAGGAGTGCATCCGTGTGTACTATTGATGATAATGTATGTAAAGCATATGCGGATTTACTTATTTTCTTACATAAAATATTAATGTGTGATTTCCAATTAAGTTGTTTATCTATTTCGAGACCCAGGAATTTTGTAGATTCAGCTTCTTCTACAACATCATTATTGTAGTGTACATTAAGGCTCATGCTAGGTATCCGTTGGCTGAAATGTATAACTTTTGTTTTACTCAAGTTTAATTTTAAATTGTTGTCGTCTAACCAGTTCACAATTAATTTTAAAGATTTATTGATGTCACTTTCATAGGTCTCTACACGTTTACAAGGTATTGTGACGGTACTATCATTCGCAAACAGTGTGACTGGATGCTCAATGCATTCAGGTAAGTCATTAATGTACAATATAAATATAAACGGACCCAGTACACTCCCCTGTGGTACTCCAAACTTAACTTGACGCTTCGAAGATCGCACTACCTCTTCCTTCTTATTTGCTGTATTAATTTGGTTTATTTCAGTTATTTGTATTCTATTTATTAAGTAAGATTCAATTATTATTATTATTTTCTTGTAATCGCCCCAGTCACTCGTTACTTTTGTTGTTGTGGATTGTGGACAGATATCCAACAATATCTGTTTGTACGGTCTCATCGCCGTACATTTTTTTGCTTACGCTGTAACCTACTTTAGACCAGCGATGCGCGTCACGATTGCGCATTATAAAAATAACCTTATTAACTAATTTAATCGTAGTAAACATACAAGTGTGTGACTATCAACAACTGAGAGAAATAATCGCCTCCGCTCAAGTACTGTAACTTACTCTCAATAAACTTAACTGCATCTTAGTGGAACGCGTTTCTCTTCACTAACTTAACTTACAAACCTTCACGACAAATTACATGTACGGACTTACAACCCGTACATTTATGGTCCTTCGAGCCGGCGCGTATCTTAGTGTGTTTGTGTCTCTTGTACGGTAGCGAATCGGTTCAGCTGGTCTCCCGGAAGAGGGTCGCCCCAGTTGGATTGAGAAGGCGCATATACTTAGCTCGAGTACAGGCACATTGAGTACCGGAACCAGCTGCAGAGACTGGGTGAGTCTTCGACTACTAGAAGCGCCTTCAACTATAACTAGAGGAGACTTCAAATACTGGGAGAATCTTCAAACACGTAAGGAAAGTTATCTTGTAAACTATAAGGAAGCTATTTGTCTAACAAATCAAGATGAATAAGCTACAACTCCAGTCTACGTGTTTCGAAAACATAAAAACATTATGCAACAACTACAAAAAGGATAGCAAGACAAGAAAAACAACTGACTACCTGAACAAGCGACTGTCATCATTAGAAGCTCAATGGATGGATTTCAATGCAAGGCACACATTGCTTTTGCAGGAAATTGAAGATAAAAACATAAACTACTTTGTGGAAGATGTCTACGGCAAGACAAAAACTATGTATGAAACGACTAGAGCCGACATTACGAGTATGTTACAACAAGTTGCAGGAGAAAGCGTCAAATTCGACCTTACGGAGTCCTCAGGGGGAGAGCTCGACGAAAAGACAAAGACGCTACTGACTAAGCAAGAATGTAACTTCAAGGCGATGGATCGTGCTATGGCTAAAATTGACTGTGAAGGCCTAGCTGAAAAATGGGAACTTGAAGATCACTTGTCAATCTTGAAGTCGAAATGGGATGCTCTTGACAACACTCACTGGGAACTGGAAGCCCTACTAAAAGGATCGAATCAGACATACTATGACATGTTCTACAGCATGGAATCCAAATACGACGAAACAAGAAAACGCCTGAAAGGCAAGATATGGTCTAACGCTCATCACGAACGTTCAGCACCGAAAATCGAGATACCAGAGTTTTCAGGACACTACAGCAAGTGGACATCGTTTAAAGATCTATTCCTGGAGACCATACACAAAAACCCGTCGCTGAATAACGCACAAAAAATGCAGCATCTGAAGACCAAACTGAAAGGCGAAGCAGAAAGGCTGGTGCAACACCTGGGCATCAGCGCCAACAACTACGCTTCATGCTGGGAAATATTGAATCAACGGTACGATAACCGGCGACTACAGTTCTCAGCCTATATGAACACTATGCTACAGTTGCCTGTCATACAGAAGCCTGACGCTTACAACTTGAAGAAGCTACATGACGTAACAACGGAATGTCTGAACGGCTTGGCAAATATGGGTCTTGATACAACCGGTGGAGAATCTATGATTGTCCATGTGATGTCACTAAAACTAGACTGTGGCACATACAACGAATATATAAAAGACTTAAACGACAACAGAGAGGTACCAACACTTCATGAATTTCTAATGTTCTTAGAAAACCAGTTTACAGCGTTTGAAACCATGAAAACTTCGAAGAAAGAGGTACAGAATTCAGGAAAATCAACTGAAAACGAAAAACATACGTTTCGAAAAAACTACGATCAGAAAAAATGGCATCCGAAAACTTACCACACTTCGTATGGGCAATGCCCTCTTTGTAAAAACAATCATGTTCTAATGAAATGTCAGCAATTTGTGGACATGGATACTAAGCAACGTAACAACACAGTTGCAAAATTGCGGATATGCAAAAACTGTTTGTTCAAACACGAAAACCAGACTTGCAACTCTACAAAAACGTGTAAGGAATGCAATATGAAACATCATACGCTCTTACATTACAACAACTACAACAAAAATACACCTTCACCGAACTATGAAAATCAGCGTTCAGGTCAACGACCAAAGGAAACTGAACCAAGTTCAAACCACCTATCAACCAACGAGATGGAGGTTTTACTTACAACCGTCCAGATCAAGGTCAAATCGTTAGATGGCACTTACATCGCTCTTCGTGCGCTCGTAGACCAGGGCTCACAAGTTAATTTGATAACTGAAAATGCAGCACAACTGCTGAGGCTGCCGAGAAGCAAAATGACTGCAAAGATATCGGGAGTTGGTACTGTATCGGGCGACTGTAAAGGGCGCCTGAAGCTAACATGCAAATCAATCCACTCCGAATATACTTTCGACACTGAGGCGTTGATTATGAAGAAATTAATCAACAAACTACCAAACTACACATTTGAACGACCTGAATGGTCACACTTGCAAAACTTAAAACTGGCAGACCCTGACTACAACATTTCAAGGGCTGTTGACATACTGCTTGGAGCTGACGTATACGCAGAAATAATCCAAGACGGAATACTAAAGGGCGCACCAAAATCACCAGTTGCTCAACAGACACAGCTGGGATGGATTTTGTGTGGAAAACTAGAAACATTTAACTGTCACGTCACCCTACTCGACTTGTCCGAAATAACAAAATTTTGGGAGTGTGAAGACGTAACAAAAGCAAACACTGATCAATCTCAAGAAGATCAATGTGAAACTTACTACAAGGAAACTACTCGTCGTGGTTTAGACGGAAGATACATTGTGAAGATGCCTCTATGTTCAGATTACGAACATAAACTTGGATCATCGAAAACGATAGCAGTATCACAATTGCTGCAACTAGAAAAACGGTTTCAAAAAAATAGCCGTCTTGCATTGCTATACAAACGGTTCCTTAAGGAATACCTGGAGCTAGGTCACATGAAACCAACAAAACCTATACAATCGTCAACGACGGAATGCTACTTACCACATCACGGAGTACTTCGAGAAGAATCTACAACCACGAAACTCAGGGTTGTCTTCAACGCATCTCAGAAAACTAACACAGGATACAGCTTGAACGCCTTACAAGAAAAAGGCCCCAACCTACAAAAAGATATCCAAGAACTTATCATAAAATGGAGAACTTACAAATACGCCTTTACAGCTGACATCGAGAAAATGTACCGATGTATCTGGCTGTCTGAGGAACAACAACATTTGCAGAAAATTATCTGGCGAACTACACAGTCAGAGAAGCTGCAGGAGTACCAACTTTGCACTGTCACTTATGGCACTAAGTGCGCACCGTGGCTAGCCATGAGAACCATCAAGCAACTTGCATACGATGACGGCTGCAAATACCCCACGGCTGCTAAAATACTGTTGAACGAAACTTACGTCGATGACGTCATAAGCGGCCACAACTCACTAGAAACGGCCCAGGAACTCCAGACATCTCTTATCGACATGTTAAAAGGAGCCGGGATGAACTTACGCAAGTGGTCCAGCAATGATCCAGCACTACTAGCAAACATAAGCGATGAACAGATTTCACGCAGAACTACTTTTGACTTTAAGCAAGAGGAAACAATGAAAACCTTAGGACTAGGTTGGAATCCGCACGCCGACACATTTGTGTTTAACTGGAAATTTGAAGAAAAAGGTCGATCCGAGATAACTAAAAGGCGGCTGCTTTCTGAAATTTCGCAACTTTACGATCCGCTGGGTTGGCTATCACCCATAACTATTGCGGCAAAACTACTATTTCAAGAAGTCTGGATCAACAAACTTGACTGGGATGATCAGTTACCGTCACAAATAGCAGAAAAGTGGCTGAAACTAAGAGCTGACATACCCAATGTAAAACTTATGGTAATCAAGCGCTGGGTCCGTACAACAAACAAGAAGATAGAACTATTTGGATTCTGTGACGCCAGTGAAAAGGCTTACTCTTGCGTGGTATACAGCTGCGTCAGAGAAGAAACAAACAAGTCAACAATAACATTACTCGCTGCTAAAACAAGAGTGGCGCCGCTATCACAAACGATCACATTACCGAAACTTGAACTTTGTGGCGCACTCTTACTATCGCAACTCATCGAAAAAATCAGAGACGCCCTGAATGGCTTCGACATAACTACAAGCGTTTGGTGCGATTCCCAAGTGGTCCTGGCTTGGATACAGGGGGACACATCCAAAAGGGAAAAATACGTCGCTAACCGGGTTGAAAAAATAAGACAAATCATACCAGCCGAGCAATGGCGTTATGTGAAGTCACAAGAAAACCCTGCAGACTGCGCATCAAGAGGCATGCTACCCACCAAGCTACAAACTTTCAGTCTGTGGTGGGAAGGTCCTACATTTCTGCCTAGCTTCCAAGAACAAAGTCGTGAAGAAAACGTAACATGCACACTTACTACGAACATAGGCAGCGTTTGCCAAGCAAAATCAAACTCGACGAACAAAGAAAACAATAATTGTATTCATAATTTATTAACTAATTGCAGTTCATTGACCAAAGTGAACAGAATTGCAGCATGGATACAACGATTCATTGCAAATACAAGAAACAAGGCCAAACGTGACACCTTACTTTGTGCGAATTAAGCAGTGCAAAAGAACAAATAATAAAATATGTGCAACAAACGGAACTTGCGCAAGAATACAAACAACTTCAAACTACTAAAACTATTTCTACTAAAAGTTACATTTTCAAACTTACGCCATATCTGGACAACAAAGGCATTATCCGAGTCGGTGGTCGACTGAACCACTCTGTTCTACCTTTCGAGATGAAGAACCCAATCATCCTACCTAAGAGTGGACGACTTACTGAGTTGGTGATTCATCAAGCTCATCTTACGACTTTACACGGAGGAGCCAGATTAACTTTAGCGCACATCCGACAACGGTACTGGATCGTTGGCGGCAACAGAGCGGTAAAAGCTGAACTACGGCGCTGTGTGCGTTGCCACCGCTACAACCCATCGGAGTTAAACCAACTCATGGGAGAACTACCACCACAACGTGTGACACCATCGCGACCGTTCACCCACACAGGAGTTGACTTCACAGGACACGTGGAAGTCAAACTTAACAAAGGAAAGGGAGTGCGGACCTCAAAGGGTTACATATGCATATTCGTGTGCATGGTAACTAAGGCTGTACACATCGAACTCGCATCGGACTTAAGCACCGAAACATTCATAGCAGCCTTCCAGAGAATGTGCTCCAGGCGCGGTACACCAGGTCACGTCTACTCGGACTGTGGTACAAACTTTATCGGCGCATCAAGATTGCTTCAGAAAGAGTTTGAAGACTTCAAGCAAATCTTATCGCCAGACTTCTTCAATAGTATTGCTGACATGGGAGTACAATGGCACTTCAATGCACCCGCTTGGCCAACCGCTGGTGGACTATGGGAAGCAGCGGTCAAGTCGATGAAGTATCACCTTCGTCGGGTGCTAGGAGACCAAAAACTGACGTACGAGGAGTTTACTACCTTGCTTGCGAACATAGAAGCATGCATGAACTCCAGGCCACTTTGCCAGCTTACTGAGGACCCCGAAGAATTCTATAACTATCTGACACCAGGTCACTTTCTAACGGGGGGACCAACAATGTCTCTACCACGAGCAGACTACAACGAAAAACATAACATAGATCTACGCCGACGATGGCAGCTAACTGAACACATGTACCAACAATTTTGGAAGAATTGGTCAAACGACTATCTAACACAACTTCAAAGGCGCAGCAAATGGAACAATCCTAAGAAAAACCTCAACGAGGGGGACATCGTACTAGTCCGGGACAACAATTTGCCGCCAGGAAAATGGGCCATGGGAAGGGTGCTGAAATTACACCCTGGAGCCGACGGATACGTTCGAGTGACAACCCTGAAAACACAAACCGGTGTCATCAAACGACCAATTGTAAAACTATCTGCTCTACCCATCGAAACTACTTGCAACAGAGATAGTGAAGAATGTCAGACGGACTTACAAAACGCTGACAAAACTAAAAGACCTACCACAACAAAACAGTCAACGAAAAAATGTCTTACAAACATTTTGATGTGTATTTTCACAATGTTGATATTCGTGAATGGATCATATGGTACGCAACAAAGGTCAGGAACTCAGATTACAAACCTGGAACCCGAGCGGCCGATTTATTATGACACCATAGGAAAAATTGAACTCATTCACGACGAATGGACTTTGCTTACGTACTACAATCTAACTAACTACTGGCAAGGCGTTCAAAACATTGAAAACTACGTCAACGGTGTAAATAGCTTATGCCAGAAAATCCATCAAAGCTATTGCCAAGCTACGACAGATCAACTTTCACACGAGATGGAACTAATCAACTTCTACAATACGATCCTGCTGGCCCCGCACAAGCATTTATCAACACGCAAAAAACGCGGCTTAATCGACGGAGTAGGCATGGTAGCAAACAGCTTATTCGGCGTCTTAGACCAGAGATTTGCTGACAAATATCACCAAGATATTGATGCCATTCAACGCAACGAAAACTATTTACGCGAACTCGCAAAAAACCAAACGTCAATTATGCAACTACAAAACGATGTTTTGAAAAAAAACGATGAAAACATTAAATTACAATGCAAAATGATAGAACGCTTCATGAATGAAACTAAGTCGAATTTGGGCAACATTGAAACCGAAACACAAATAATGATGGCTACAAGCTACTTCAACTCCGCTTCGCTCACAGCATCATTACTATTACGAAATCTTAAAGAAATTCAAACAATGCTCCTAAACACCCTCACGAAATGTCTACAGTGGGCACATGGACGTGCACTTGATATCACCAGTCAGCCTAGTCAAACAAATGGAAGACATAGCCGGCAAACTGCCGAGAACTCTGACACTACCGACGACCAACATCAAACAAGATATCAAAGAACTTTACAAACTGCTCTACGTGAAAGCACGAATAACAAAAAACTACTTTATGTTCGAAGTTCACATTCCGTTGATCTCGGACGAGGACTTCACCTACTACCGGGCTATTGCTATACCTTTTAAAACTGAGGAAAAATTCAAATTGATGCAGTTATCGTCAGAGTACATCGCCGTGAACTTTGAAAAGAAGTCTTACATCTCATTAAAGGATGAAGACTTCAAGCAATGTACCAAAAGACAAAAAGATAATTTTATTTGCAACGCAAACATACCAGTGTTCAACTTACAGAACAAGAATGCACCTTGCGAAGCAAAACTACTGGGTCATCGGGTAACTACGTCGCCATGCAACGTCGTCAGTGTGTCATGCGACGAGGCATGGATCAAATTGCAAGAATCAAACAGCTGGCTGGTCGTTTGTTGCGGAAGATGCGAATTACGTACTGTATGTGATAACGACGTAACTTCGCAAACTATCACATCAGCGGCTATTGTAACTTTGAGTCAAGGATGTGTTCTGCAGTCAAAAGAGCTCACCATCACATCACACAATCAGTATAATAGTAACCTCAACGTAAACTACGACATGCATGTACCGAACTTGAACTCGTCGATTAATAACATTGTCAACACAACACTACACGGCTCTCAAGACGAACTCTTCACTCTCAAGAAAAACGACTTCACAGTAATCGACAAGAAACTACGGTTCCAACAAGAGAACGAGCCACAACTACCATCCACCATCACACAGCATGATATTCACCAATATGCAATTAGTTACCTTTTACTTACAATTGCTGTCATCACGTGTCTGGGGATCGTCACAAGAAAATACTGCGTACGGCTCAGGAAACGACTTCCGAGGACAACAAATACGAAGCCAAAACATGAAGACATCGAACTTCAGCCAATGGGACCTCGACAGCAGACTGCCAGAGACGAAAACCAGCAGGCGCGCGACCACGTCTGCCACACTCAACCTCAAGGGCATCGAGACAACATTGCCTTTAATTTTGATTAATTGTATACTTACTTTAACATTAAGCCTTAACTTTGTACAGGCGGTTCTTTCTCTCTCTTTACTCATCTTAACTTCTTTAGGGGTTGCCAATATGTACGGTCTCATCGCCGTACATTTTTCTGCTTACGCTGTAACCTACTTTAGACCAGCGATGCGCGTCACGATTGCGCATTATAAAAATAACCTTATTAACTAATTTAATCGTAGTAAACATACAAGTGTGTGACTATCAACAACTGAGAGAAATAATCGCCTCCGCTCAAGTACTGTAACTTACTCTCAATAAACTTAACTGCATCTTAGTGGAACGCGTTTCTCTTCACTAACTTAACTTACAAACCTTCACGACAAATTACATGTACGGACTTACAACCCGTACACTGTTATTCTTAATTATTTATTTTTTATTGACGTGACTAATAATACTGTAGAGCAATTTAATAATGTAATTGCTAAATTTATTGGCGGAAAAAGTATTAACTTTGCAGGAAGTGGCTCATATCACATCAGACAAGATGTTATGGATTAGTAACTTCATGGAATAGCGAAGCGCTATTCATGCACGCATTCAAAAAAAAAATACAGGGCTGCAGTCCGGGCCAATATACAAAAAAAAATATAGAACAAAAGCAGCGTTCGAAAAAAAACACAGAGATTTACCGAAAAAGAAAACTGACGTATCCCAAAGACGGAACGAGCAAAATAAAAAGAACTACATAATAAATAATAAACAAAAAAAAAATAAAAAAGCCTTTATTTCTTGTAGAAATCATACTTAGTATCTATCTAAAAAAATACATATTCCAAGTTAACTATATACCAATATCTATTAACTATAAGTTGCATCCATTCTTGTTTCACAAAAAACAGTTTATAATTACTAATATTAGTATCTATTCATAAATAAGTTTTGTTAGTTATTGTTTAATAATAATACATGTTAAAAAATTTGTTTCTTGCAACACTTGCTTAACTTAAATAACTTAATTAAAATTCTTAATCCTATGATAGTAGGTACATATTTTAATTACAAGCTTAGTCTCACCTGTCCGCAATCATGTTCAAGTGTTCGATTGAACTGAAATTGTGAATACAAAAAAGAACTACATAACCTGTTAAAACTACGGTCGCTTAGAGTTGGAAGAAATATCTTCTTCCTGCCTTTGGATTTATATAAATTAAAAGAAAAATAAATTTCTTGAAAGATTGCTCTCAACTAAGGATGTTCAAAGAAAAATAGTGGGGGCCAAAGCGATAATAGCTTATGGGAAATTGAAAGACTAAGGAGGCTTACGGCATCGAATTTTGGGCGAATATGTAAGATGCGACCGAAAACATCGGTTCGCAAAATATGAGAAACGTTATTATATAACAAATTTAAAGGAACCGTGGCTACCAATTATGGCAAGGAAAAGGAATCTGAAGCGATCGATCAATTTATCAAGCACACGGTGCTACAGATCGGCTACAGGTATTAGAATGTGGAATGTTTATCAATGAAAACAAACCCTTTTTAGCGGCAAGCCCGGATGGTCTGGCAGGTGAAGACTCGATAATAGAGGTAAACTGTCCTTATGAAATTGCAAGTATGTCCCCTGAAGACGGAATTCATCAAAAATAAATGGATTTAGAGCTGTTTTCAAGGGTCATCACTAATAGTCTCCGTAGACCACACACATACGCGGCAGGTTATACAGAAGACCGAAGAGGGGCAACGTTTTAAAAAAAAAAAATAAAAAAAAATATAACTAAAGAACCTAAACTACCTACAACCTGCCTCTCTGTTTAGCGTTAGTGGAATACGAGAAAGCCTTTGATTCGATCGACACTTGGGCTGTACTGCAGACTCTCCAACGGTACCAAATTGACTACCGGTACATTAAAGTGTTGAAATGTTTGTATAAAAACGCTACCATGTCAGTTCGACTTCATGGATCAGACCTCGGAACCCGTCCTTATGCAGCGAGGTGTGAGACAGGGAGACGTAATATCTCCAAAACTGTTCACCGCTGCACTGGAGGATGTCTTCAGGGTTCTGGACCGGAAAGCGCTAGGCATAAATGTCAATGGCGAATACATCACTCACCTTCGGTTTGCCGACGATATAGTGGTCAGGGCTGAGACTATGGAGGACCTCAGTACAATGCTCGATGACCTCAGTAGAGCTTCCTAAAGAATGGGTCTTAGGATGAACATGCACAAAACCAAGGTGATTTTGAAAGTCCATGTTACACTCACTCCAATCAAGGGCGGATACTCTACACTCGAAGTTGTCGGTGACTATGTCTACCTGGGACAAACGATCCAGGTGGGTAGGGCCAACTTCGAGAAAGAGGTAGACCGTCGAATCCGACTTGGCTGGGCAGTGTTCGGGAAGTTGCGGTATCTTCTCGTCCAACTTACCACAGTGTCTCAAGACGAAAGTCTATGACCAGTGTGTGTTGCCAGACATATGGCTCTGAGACATGGTCGCTTACTATGGGCCTCAGCAGAAAGCTTACAGTCATCCAAAGGGCAATAGAGAATCAGAAATGTAGAAATCCGCAAGAGAACCAGGGTTACCGACATAGCCCGAGCCAAGGTCTTGGACAGTTTGCTTGATCAACAGTTGGCTAAACACGTTGAACTCCATGACGCACAATTTGGCTTTAAATCTGGATTATCCACGGAAAGTGCCATTCTGTGCCTCAAGCAAACTGTTCAATATTATACTTCCCGAAAAACACCTGTTTTTGCTTGTTTTTTGGACCTGTCAAAGGCGTTCGACCTGGTGTCGTATGAGGTACTATGGGATAAGTTGCGAAGTGATACAACACTACCTAATGAAATTACATCCTTGTTTCGTTATTGGTACCACCACCAGAGGAATAGTGTCAGGTGGGTTGAGGCTCACTCGGATGTGTACCGGCTGGAGTGCGGGGTGAGGCAAGGGGGGTTAAGCTCACCACGCCTCTTCAACTTGTACATAAACCAGCTAGTCGGTGAGCTTAGCAGCGCCAGAGTTGGATGTCATATTGATGATGTTTGTTTGAACAATATTAGTTATGCGGATGACATGGTGCTGCTGAGCCCATCGATCGGCGCTTTGAGGAAACTGGTGGCTATTTGTGAGTCCTATGCAGTGTCCCATGGGCTCAAGTACAATGTAAAAAAAAGCGAACTTATTATGTTTAAGGCGAGTGCCATGAACTATTCTGATGTTCCCGGTGTCTCGCTCTGCGGCACTCCTTTAGAATGGGTGACAAAATTTAAGTACTTGGGTCATTGGGTCACTGATGATCTTAAGGACAATATGGATATAGAGAGGGAGCGCAGGTCGTTGGCTGTCCGATGTAACATGCTGGTTCGAAGATTTTCACGTTGTACAAATCAAGTTAAGGTAACACTTTTCAAAGCTTTCTGTCAGTCGTTCTACACGTGCAGTCTTTGGACCCGTTTCACTCAGAGGGCATACAGCGACCTGCGTGTCCAATACAATAACGCGTTTAGGATACTATTGGGGCTGTCGTGGCGTTGTAGTGCGTCCACTATGTTTGCGGAGGCGCACACAGACGATTTTTACGCCATTATAAGAAAAAGGACCGCCTCCTTAGCCGGCCGGCTGCGCTCCGCCACCAATGGTCTCCTGAGCGTGTTCTCAGATCGGTGGGACTCCCCTCTCCTGCGGCACTGGGTGAGCATCCATACCAAATGATATTTTAAATACTTTTTGTCTCCTTATTACTAACACTAGTTATTAAGTTATCTTGTTGCTACTAACACTATGGACTCATGTCTGAAATAAAGAATTTGAATTTGAATTTGAATTTGAATAGAATTTGGCAAGCCCGAGAATTGCCACATTTAAGTGGGGAGGGCACATTGCTCGCAGAACGGATGGCCAATGGGGCAGAAAGGATCTGGAGTGGCGACCACGAACCGGAAGACGTCGCATTGGAAGGCCTCCCACGGTGGACCGATGACTTGGTGAAGGTTCCGGGGATCTGCTGGATGCGAGACGCACGGGACCGATCAATGTGGTGACCCTCGGGGGAGGCCTATGTCCAGCAGTGGCTGATATGATGACGATGATGATGATGAAATAGATTTATGTCATAGATGAAAACAGAATCACAATTACTTCTACCAAATACAAGGCCAACTACACATAACTCGTCGAGATTTCTGTTATTTTATTTAGTTAGTCCCATAAGCTTTTATTTTTCAAAATATTAAGAGGGACGATGCATTATGGCATAAAAATGGAACCATTATTAGAAAAGTTCGATAGATTTGATTTGATTTGAAAAACCAAATCCACCTTTTACCAGAAATCATTGACGGTTGGATACCAAAGATTAAACCAGTGAGAGTAAGCACGTCGTCATAATCTGCCTAGCCTTTTCCCATCTACGTTGGAGTCGGATGCAGCTGAATACCAGTATTTTGATGGATCGACTGCCTATCTGACCTCCACAACCAGTTACTGGGTAATATGCAACCCCTTGGTAAAACGGGTCAGACTTTCGGGCTGTCAAAGCCGAAAATAACAGCCGGGACCAACGGCTTAACGTGCTTGGCAAGACACGGACGGGTCTTGGTATGTAAAGATGGTCACCCATCCACGGACCAACCACGGCAAGCATAGCACAACCTGATCGATTGACCCGTGCGGCTGACGTTGAAATAAGTTTAATTTCGCTGATGTACCTAGTAGGCGATCTAGAGATTGAGGATACCTATCCGATATATAATTTACTGTTTTGTATTGAAAACTTTTTGTAATAAACATTTATAGACATGCACTTTATTTTATTTTGTATCCAATACTTTTTAATACTTCTATTTGTATTTCTCACGAACAGCACATGTAAACAATATAAATGTGTTTATCGATAACTGTTTTCAACACTAGTATATCGATATTATTTTCAACTACGCATCACTTTTCCGTCTGTGTACGTATTATGCAGACCCCTTGCGTCTCACTCCGCCCACAAATTCGTGCGATAAGGACAACTGCAGATTCGACAAATTTTCTTAAGTAAAAAGTCATAATTCGAGGTTTGGCTCTCGTCTGTTTTCTCCTCCAATATTGGACCGATTTAGAAGATATTTCATAAACTGAATAAGAAGGATATTTACTATGTCCCTATGTTTTCCTTTTTTCATTAATAGTTGTCAAATTTGTACACTAAGGCTCTGAAGACAGCGACTCAATAAAGACAATTTTGAGCATTTTGAGAGGGTTCTAGTTCTTATACGGATAATATATCACCAAAAAGGAAAACATAGGGACATAGAAGAAGTTGATATTTATTTTACTGTTAAAAATCATTGCTATAAGTTCATAAACCAGAGAGAAAACAGACGAGAGCGTTTGTATGGAGAAAAGACCACCCCCGTTTCCTCTTAATGACACGAGTTTGCAAAAACCTACACACCCGTGTATCACACGACGTTTTTCAATACAGTTGTGGGAAATAGTGAAAACAAATCAAAGAATTACCTAGATTTATTTATTCACAAAAAAAAAAAACATATTGGCGCGTTTTTGCAACTGGGCATATTTTTTTAAAACGAAATCAGCCTCTTCGATTTTTGACAAATGTTGATGTGAAAATAATTAAATTAAAACTGGTAATTAAAATATAAACAACCATTTAAAAGACTTTTGAGAAATCAATGCTTTTGCATTGATTTCTCAAAAGTACGGAATTATTTATTTTTCCTCGTATAAAATCTATCCCATTATATTCTATGTACGAAAACTCCTTGCTACTAAACCTTTTTTTAAATTGACTTATAAAACTCAACTACAAAAGTAATGATCGAGCTCGTAAACTAAAGTCACGACCGCGTAGATGCCTGCAAAAGATTTAATTTTTAACCGACTTACCAAAAAGGAGGAGGTTCTATGTTCGACTTCTTATATGTTTTTTTTTTTTTTTTTTTTTGTTTATGTATGTTCCCGATAGCTCCGCCAATTGTGGACCGATTTTGAAAATTCTTTTTTTGTTTGAAAGAACATGTTCCGAAATTGGTCCCATTTTAATTTGTTAAAGATCTGATGAAGAACTTCGGAGATATACAACAGAACTCTTCAATAAATAACGGCAAATCATTCGGGATTGCTTCAATCGCATGTCTGTTTATTGTTTATATAACATCACGCCAGTATACTGAAAGGGGTACGCAGAACTCTACTTTCACCGGTTATGTTCAAGTTTCATGTTTTTCGGGTAATCTGTTCTGGCGTAATAGGTACTTACTAACAACTTGCCTATTAGGTAGGTAAAACTAAAAAGGGAAAAATAAAAATATTTTTTGCAAAAAAATAGTACCGACTTCCAAATGAAAAACTACAAAGTGAAAGATAACTTTATTTTTGAAGTCGGTGTCCATATCGCAAATAATTGGTATCTACGAAAGACACCGACTTCCAAAATAAAGTTATTTAGTTTTTATTTTTCCTCGTATAAAATCTATCCCATTATATTCTATGTACGAAAACTCCTTGCTACTAAACCTTTTTTTAAATTGACTTATAAAACTCAACTACAAAAGTAATGATCGAGCTCGTAAACTAAAGTCACGACCGCGTAACAGAAAGATGCCTGCAAAAGATTTAATTTTTAACCGACTTACCAAAAAGGAGGAGGTTCTATGTTCGACTTCTTATATGTTTTTTTTTTTTTTTTTTTTTGTTTATGTATGTTCCCGATAGCTCCGCCAATTGTGGACCGATTTTGAAAATTCTTTTTTTGTTTGAAAGAACATGTTCCGAAATTGGTCCCATTTTAATTTGTTAAAGATCTGATGAAGAACTTCGGAGATATACAACAGAACTCTTCAATAAATAACGGCAAATCATTCGGGATTGCTTCAATCGCATGTCTGTTTATTGTTTATATAACATCACGCCAGTATACTGAAAGGGGTACGCAGAACTCTACTTTCACCGGTTATGTTCAAGTTTCATGTTTTTCGGGTAATCTGTTCTGGCGTAATAGGTACTTACTAACAACTTGCCTATTAGGTAGGTAAAACTAAAAAGGGAAAAATAAAAATATTTTTTGCAAAAAAATAGTACCGACTTCCAAATGAAAAACTACAAAGTGAAAAATAACTTTATTTTTGAAGTCGGTGTCCATATCGCAAATAATTGGTATCTACGAAAGACACCGACTTCCAAAAATAAAGTTATTTTTCACTTTGTAGTTTTTCATTTGGAAGTCGGTACTATTTTTTTGCATAAAATATTTTCGAATCATAATTATAGCCTCTGAAAGTACCTACGCCATGTTTAACAACTGTATTGAAAAATGGTTTTAACAGACCCGTCATATTTTTTAATGGCCTATCCAACGATACCTCACACTATGGGATAGACGAGAAAAAAAAACATCCCCACTTTATGTATATAGGAGTTACCTCTTTTTTTTATCTTCTTCTTCGTCGTATGATGATTCCTCAATTATAACCGTTTTGACCAGAATTCAGCCACGACAATAGCGATTTCATTTGCCTCACAAAGGACCGTCAGGGTGCAGGTGTTGTTGTACAGAGAGCAATAAATAGGAGGCGAGGCATTGTTTGGAACGTAGCTCCGCAATCGCACTGCGGGTTATTGGAGTTCTCCCATCTAACTAAGTTGTGCAAGCAGCGGGGGGGCTGCCAGCGAAATGATTGCTTTTAGCTAAGTAGTCTTTACAAGTTTACGAGTAATAGTCGACCAACATAAACAATTTACTTGGAGCAGTTTTTTTTTAGCGCAAGCCTATCTAACTACGGAACCCTATTAAGAGGGGACTCTAGTGCGACTTTCTCCATACAAAACATTCTGCTGTTTTCTTCGTGGATAATGCCTCTATAGCAATGATTTTTTCACATAAAATCTGGGTCTAATTAGTACGTGCCCCTATCATTTCCTTTTTAACCGACTTACCAAAAAGGAGGAGGTTCTATGTTCGACTTCTTGTATGTTTATTTTTTTTTTTATGTATGTTCACCGATATCTCCGTCAATTGTGGACCGAAAAAATCTTTTTTTGTTTGAAAGAGTATGTTTCGAAATTGGTCCCATTTTAATTTGGTGAAGGTCTGATGAAGAACTTCGGAGATACATAACAGAACTCTTCAATAAATAACGGCAAAACTCTCGGGATTGCTGCAATCGCATGTCTGTTTGTTGTTTATACCATTTCATAACATAACATCATGCCAGTACGCTCTAAAGGGGTACGCAGATCTCTCATTTCATCGGTTATGTTCAAGTTTCATGTTATTCGGTTTATCTATTCTGGAGTTATAGGGACCTTAATAAACAACTTGCTTTTAGGTAGGTAAAACTAAAAAGGGAAAAATAAAAAAACTTTTTTGCAAAAAAATACTACCGACTTCCAAATGAAAAACTACAAAGTAAAAAATAACTTAACTTTTGGAAGTCGGTGTCCATATCGCAAAAAAATGGTTCCTACGAAAGACACCGACTTCCAAAAGTTAAGTTATTTTTTCATTTGGAAGTCGGTAGTATTTTTTTGCAAAAAAGTTTTTTATTTCAAAAACATAATCACTAAAATAAATATGACAATCCAAAAACCCGAAAAAAAATTACCGCCATGTTCAGACGGCTTTCAGACAAAATTGATAGGTTTTTAAGAAAAAAGAAAATGATAGAGGTATAGATATACTTTTCCTCTCAGTTTGCCTCTAAATTTTGATATAAGAATTTTTTAGATCAGACCCCAGGCTTATTACGTATGAAACAGCAATTAACAATATTTGCGCAGAGATTGTACAATCATCGCGCGAATATCGCTTTACGTCAAAATAATGGAAGGCTTATTTTTGCGAAATAATTGCTCTTCAATCGCGAATCCGCATTATATATGAGCTATAGCCACACCATAATAATTTTACGACAGCACAGCTAACAATAAAAATCTGTTAACTGACATGTGCATTTATCGCAAGGTGATCGCGATAACTTCGTATTACGTATGGTTTTTGACAGCAGAGCGACAGCGATCGGCGAGCAAATGTGGCTGTCAAATTGCGATTACTTTTTCCCTTGTTGTTGGTCGATTGCCAATCGCTCGCTGATGGCTGAGTAGTAGGTACAGAAGTTTTTGAGTTTTTGGCGGCTTTTTTCGTATGTTATTTTGTGGCTAGTTACTTTAATTATCCGCCAGATAGAATAATAATATAAGAATAAATATTGAAATACCAAATTCCTAGTGAATATTGTAAATGTAAATGACAAATTGGTGTTGTTTTGATTCTCTAATGTCTACGCAACTGGACTATTTGTTGAATCATTGAAACAGAAGTGATCACGGTAAAGTGGAGGATTTTTTTATATACAGTATAAAAAATCCAGTGTTGGCTACCTCAGCGGAGCTTATATGTTTACTACTAAATACTTACAAACACATGAGAATGTGATAAGTCCGGAATAAGTATCTTCTATTATATATTTTTTTATATACGGCATACACCGATGTCGACTATTCTGCAAATGTCTAAATTAAATTTGAAAATCTTTTTTACGTTTCATAGCTCAAATACGAGATAATGTAGTCTACTAAGTGATGTTCTAATGCGTTATCGATTCGATTTCTTAAAACAATCGACAATTCGAAGAAATTTTAATTGATTTTACACATTGACACTTAAGCAAATAAAATGCAAATATCAAATTTTCACTGCCATATTTACTTTACACAAAGTATTTGTGTAAAGTAAACATCTGCGTATAAATTAAATTATTACATAAATTTATCGGAATATTCGAGCTAAATAGTAATCAAATTGACTATTGTAAAAAAACAGCCTCCACGAAGTGTTGCTCTTTCATAAGCTGGTTAATTCATCAAACGATACATTTTACAAATCATCGGACAGATAAAATAGCTTCTGTTAAAAGTGACTGTCAAAACAAAAAGACTTGACTAAAAGGCCTCAGTAGCCAGGTCACTAAATTGATCGCGCAATAATTGTACAATTATTGCTATTTGCTGTTCCTTACGTAATAAGCCCGCAGCAGTTTTCATTGGAGAAAACAGCAGAATACGAAACGTCTTTTAGTCAAAGTTTTTGTAGGTAAAATCAGCCTGAGCTGCAGTGGTCCCTTTCGCACTTTACGGGGTGAGGTTGGAGGTGACGCGACGGCAATAGTTTCTTCAAATACCTATTTTTTAAATTCCTGTTGACTAGAGTCCGCTTTTAATGCGCGTGGCCCGACATGCACTTGGCCGGTTTGCTAATGTAAAATCGTAAAAATTATTTGACAGTGACAGGATAAACTGTTGACATTGACAGTACTTGACTATTGGGAATATTGACACATTTGACACTAGTTACACATTTACATTTATTTCAGCGTTGCCAGAACGTAACTTTTGTTACATTTTACGTAACTATTGACTATCTTACGTAACCTCCATGTAACACGACTCAAAATGTAACTTTCACGTAACTTTTAGGACTTACTAAAAATATTAAAATATTTGGCCGGAAACAAAAAAATAATCGTGAAACGGAACGCATCTAAGAAAGCATTTGTTTGTCGTGTTGTCGCACCTGTGACCTGACTTTATTCACTCACTCACTCACGTGTATTTCTAAATCTTCCATCCCGCTTACTCCGGAGAGCGTCGTGTTTTGTTCAAGAAGTTAATTTAGCTATTTATTACTCATTGTTTTAAGTAACTTTGGTTTCGTTTACAAGAACTACCGGCCGGCGTAACCTAGATTTGATTTTGTTTATCGATCTTTTCGCTAATACTACCAAGTAGGTACCTAGCTACATAGTTGTTTCTCGTTGTAATTTGAATGTTCCAAACTAAACGCAACGGATTTACCCGTGGTAGTCGCGGGGGAGAGCCAGCCCGCGCGAAAATTCAAATAGTGCGCGTTCCGCTAGCTACATAGTAGAAAAAAAAGTCTAATTGTAGTATTTTATTATTTTAGTGTCGTTTTCTACATTAAATAAGTTAATGTAACTTTTTTCATGAAAATGTAACTTTTTGGGATGTATCATGTAACATTTGACTATCTGCCACTGGCAACACTGATTTATTTAGTCACACTTAATGACATAGACAAGAACTGACAGCAAAGATTACTATTTTAAATTTAAATACTACTGACAGCAACACGAATGGAATACAGTTTTGTTGGAATTTGATTTGGTTGGTCTGGTCATCGGTGGTCCATCACAAAAAGTTATTATATTGACCAAATAAAATAAACTAATGAATTAAATAGATAGTAGAAATAAATGAGTGAATATGGCGCTGTACGAAGGGATAGCGTTAATACAAGAAAAGCAAGCCGTCGTGTTGGACCTCGGCACTGACTACACCAAGTAAGTTGGTTTACCGACAGTTTTAACTTGGTTTTGACATATAAGTTCTTGCTTGTCTTGGCAAGCGTGCTTTATTCCAATTTGATTATCTCAAACAAATATAATTTCATAACATCAAGTGAGATAATGATAACAAGCAATCCAATAAAAGTAAACTTGCACAGCTCAATTTTGTTTCATCATATATCAGCCAAAAGACAACCACTGCTGGACATAAGCCTCCCCCAAGCGTTGCCACATTGACTGGTCCCGTGCATATCGTCTCTTCAATTTTGTTTAGTTTATAGATTTTACTGGAACTAACATTAATTGTATATATGGTGTATTCAATACAGTATACATTTCCCTGCAATGAAGATTATTAAAAAATAAAAAAAACTTACAATCATCTATTGTGCTTTGGTTTAACTTGCATTGTTAGTTAATATGTGTGGGTCAATAATACAATAATTGTTTATTCAGAAAACGTCAAAGCCTAAAATGTGCCTAAAATTTGCATTAAATGTGGTAAAAAAGATGGTATAAAAATCATAGCACAAAGACACATTTCACCATAAGTTGGCATGCAAGAAATATGAGGTGGCTTACAATTTGCAATCTCTATACAATTTAACTCGTTATATTTACTAGCTATTTCATCTATTATAAAACACATTATTTTTACTAGATATTTAAACTATTAAGTTTAAAAAACTCATCAGAAAATTTAACATACTTACTATAAAAAAACTTTTTTGCAAAAAATTACTACCAACTTCCAAATAAAAAACTAGAAAGTGATAAATAACTTTATTTTTGGAAGTCGGTGTCTTTCTTTTTCCCCATTTTTTTTGCGATATGGACACCAACTTTCAAAAATAAAGTTATTTTTCACTTTGAAGTTTTTTATTTGGAAGTCAGCAGTATTTTTTTGTAAAAAAGATTTTTTATTTTTCCCTTTTTAGTTGTACCTACCTAAAATAGGCAAGTTGTTAAGTAAGGAACCTATAACGCCAGAATAGATTACCCAAATATCATGAAACTTAAATATAACCGGTGAAATAACAGATCTGCATACTCCTTTAGAGCGTACTGGTGTAATGTTTTGTTATGAAATGGTATAAACATTGAACAGACATGCGATTGCAGCAATCCCGAGAGATTGCCTTTATTCATTGAAGACTTCTGTTGTATATCTCCTAAATTCTTCATCAGATCTTCACCAAATTATTATTATTGTCATTCTATATGCTCGCGCTTAACCACTATCTCACCTGTTGATAAGCGATGATGTGGTCGACTATGAGACACGCTTGCCTATAAATAACCAATTCACTCTTGACTTAAAGACTCCTAGATTGTAGCTATCGGGAAACTTACGTCTTTATAGTTCGCTTTTTAAGCAGTCGGGTGTTTTGATATTCGATATTTTTTTTTTTTACAGTCCGTTTTACCGATTTTGTGTTCTATCCCGTAAGCATAAGGATGATATAAACCGTGGTGGTAAAGCAAATTTTCGACTCTCGCAAGGGAATCAAAACCTACAGGGTACTTCCCGTATCATATATCATATAAAATATATATCATATAATAAAAATATTTTTAATAATTTTAAACTTACTCCCCCTTTCCTCATGAACGCGTAGAGGTATTAAATTGAAATTCATATCAAATACTCAGGTCTATAATAACTTTAAGCTGAGGTTTGTACGGAACCCTCGGTGCGCGAGTCCAACTCGCACTTGGCCGGTATTTTTTTTCTTTTCCAATTTTAGTGTAGCCAGTGACACTCGCAGGATTAATCAAAATCACATAGGAACAAACATACATACATACATAGACTGATAAACACATTACCTTCCTTCGGTAGTCGGGTAAAAAATAACACCAACTTCCAAATAAAAACATTACACAGTTAAATAACTTCTGTTTCGGAAGTTGGTGTTCCCTTTTCGTGCCCAACGCAATAACTATGAAATGCGCGTGTGTAATGCCGTTGTGGCGTAACGTTGCAGGTTTGGGTTCACGGGCGAGTCGGCGCCGCGCTGCATCGTGCGCTCGCAGTTCTGGTGCGCGGCCTCGCGGCGCTACCGGCGCGTGCACGACTACGCCTCGCCCGACGAGCTCTACGACAACCTCGTGCACATGCTGCATCTGCTCTACTTCAGGTAACACCTTACAGCCCACAGCCCACCACGAACTCTTAACTATGCCAACAGATACTTGCTCTTTCCGTCATTTAGATTTTGTACTTAAATCATAACTGGGGCCTGAAAGCCCTCTGGCTTGCAACATTTTTGATGTTTCGTTGTGAATTTCACAAGGACGTAAACTTTACTCATAAACACATTGTTTGTGTGCGCTACCGATAGCGATATTTCACACCAACGATAACGGACGGCTCCTGGCACTCCTGGGCCTGGGTTAGTTAACAGGGTTAGTTAGTGTGTACTCTCTGCCACAGACACGTGCTGGTGAACCCGAAGGAGCGCAAGGTGCTGGTGGTGGAGTCGCTGCTCACGCCCACGCTGTTCCGCGAGACGCTCGCTAAGGTGCTGTTCACGCACTACGAGGTGAGCCTTGCGCCAGACTCGGCCGGTACAAACAGATGTATGCAGCATGCCACAAAGCGCCTCAGGTGATTACGCGCGCGACGTGAACAAGTCTCGGCGACCAGTAGTGCTCGGCCGTTCTGCTGTTGTTATACATCTCATCTTCTCATATCGATCAGAAACTAGATGGACACAATTCTCAAAACTAGATTCTAGGGTTTGGCTTCGAGTTTGGCTGAACCGTAAGTTTATTGTAAACTTCCTAATGAGCATAAGAGACATTGGTTTTTGGTTCCCTACTCAAAGGGTAAAAACGGTACCCTATTACTCCACGATCCGTCTGTCTGTCTGTCTGTCGCCAGGTTGTATCTCATGAACCGTGATAGCTAGGAAACATATTCGGGGGCTGGCTTACCCAAAATCTGGTGTATCCTCCGCCTGCACAGCATGATTTTCTCCTTGTTTACGTCTTTTTAGTTCGCTTTTGAAGCAGTCGGGTTTTTTTAATTTTTTGTTTTTTTTATTTTTTTATTTATAGCTTTTTAGTTAGTTTTTTTTGGAATTAGGTACATTTACACATATAAGTATAATATATTTTTGAAATCACCGCTTAAAACCCTTTATTTTGATACCCCACACGATAGGTTTGGAAGAAAAAAAAAATTGGGCTCCCACAATATGGCGCCCAAAAACCGCCATTTTTCTATTGTCAAATTTTAATGTAGCCAGTGACACTGGCAGGGTTAAGACGAATCGATTGACGTACGAATCATCAAAATCGGCTAACGCGTTTGGTCTCTGGAACGGCATATAGGAACAAACATACATTTTTTTTATTTTTTTTATTTCCACATACATACATAGACTGATGAACACATTACCTTCCTTCGGCAGTCGGGTAAAAACAGAATACAATAAATATTTATGGGGCTCCCATACAACAAACGTGATTTTTTTGCCGTTTACGGAACCCTTCGTGCGCGAGTCCGACTCGCACTTGTTTATATTTTTGTCTACGATCAAGTTATTAAAGATAAAGATATATTTATTTGCTTAAACACGTGTATACATGCAAGAATAAACAATACGCAGGATATCATTAAAAAATACAATAAGTGCCGATATGTTTGCCACATACCAGGCCCCTCAGAAAGTATTGCGAAAAAAAGTTTTTATATATGGGAGACTGGCCAGTTATAATGTTTTTCGAAAATATGATTATTTATAAGTAAAAATAAGTAAGTTCCAATTTCAAAATTTCCCTCCACATTTTTTGCGAGTTAATTCAAAGTATTGTGTCTCACTGAAATATGGATCTGCGCCGGGAACATTTTAGAGCTATGATTTTATACGATTTCAAGTGTCGCCTGAAACCGGATGAATCGTACGATAGACTTCAAATGGCATTCATGGATGAAGGCCCTTCCAAGGCAACCGTGTATCGTTGGTATAACGAATTCAAGCGCGGTCGACCAACTTTGGGGGATGACGAAAGAAGCGGTCGCCCTTTGACGGCTGTTACCGAAGAAAACGTGCTAGCAGTGAAAAATTTAATCCAAGACAATAGGCGAATTACATATCAGGAGATTCAACACATATTGAAGATTGGATCGGGAAGCGTTCACGAGATTCTACACAGCCATCTTCGCGTGAGGAGGATAGTATCACGCTGGGTGCCGCACAACCTCACCGATGCTCAGAAGCAGGCCCGGGTGGAATGGTGCCGTGATATGCTTAACAAATTTGAAGCAGGCTCGTCTCGGCGTGTTTACGACATCGTTACAGGTGATGAGTCCTGGATTTATCAATACGACCCAGAAACCAAGCGCCAGTCGACTGTTTGGGTGTTTCAAAATGAGCCAACGCCTACCAAAGTGAAGCGATCTAGAAGCGGGGGTAAGATTTTGATCGCTAGCTTTTTTAATTTGACTGGCCACTTGGTATCAATTCCCTTACGGGATCAAAGAAGCATTAATGCCGAATGGTATACTACCAAATGTTTGCCAGAAGTTTTCTCTGTTATAAGCAACAAGCGAACAAACACAGGGCTCCGCGGGCTACTGCTCCACCACGACAATGCACCTGCGCACACCGCACTCAAAACGAGGGACTTCCTGGACAGCACGCCAGTCAAACTCCTGGGTCACCCTCCTTACAGCCCTGATCTAGCACCGTGTGACTTCTTTTTATTCCCAAAAATAAAAAATCAGCTCAAAGGGATACAATTTTCGTCGCCGGAAGATGCGCTGGCTGCGTTCGAGCAGGCTGTAAACGAGGTGTCTGCGGCGGACTGGAAAAAGTGTTTTGAAAACTGGTTTAGGCGCATGAATCTTTGTATAGAGGCTGGTGGAAAGTACTTTGAAAAGATTTAATAAAAATATATGTACGTATAGAACAATTTTTTTTAGTTTCGCAAAACTTTCTGAGTGTCCCACGTACTATGGCGTGCAAATATTTTGGAAGTGAATATCAATGAACAATTACGAAAAATTACAAAATCACAATAATTAAAAAATGTCAACAATAACCCAAAACTGCATAAAAATGTCAAAACTATTAAAATAAATTAAAACGCAATAAAATCAAAATGTCAAAATTAATAATAATAAAATATCAAACAAATGTCATATAATTAAATTTAATTCTAATACATCATTACAGTTAATAAAATATTGCTGTAATTTAGCATTTACAGAATGAGTTGTAGTGAGTGTGTTGTTTGTTGGGGGCAGGTGTCGGGCGTGATCTGGGCGGACAGCGGGCGTCTGTGCGCGCTCACGCTGGGCACGCCTGTGGCGCTGGTGGTGGCCGTCGGCGCCCGGGAGGCCGAGGTCTGCGCAGGTACGCGTACGCTACCAACACTGCGATACTTCCTAAAACTGTCTTCTTAGCGTCTCGATAAAGCCAGTGGCATTCGTATAGCTGAGCCATTTTTCATACTCGTAACCTCAGATCAAATAAAAAGTCCTCGTAACGTAGTTGGCGGTCTTCACACAGGTATGAAAAACTACCTCAGCTATGCGAGCTAAGCTGAAACAACCTTAGCCTGACTTGTACTTACTACTACTCACATATGCGGTGCGGTGTGCAGTGGTGCACTCGTGCGTCGTGCTGCACGCGCTGGTGGCCGTGCCGCTGGGCGCGCGCGCCGTGCACGCGGAGCTGGCGCGCCTGCTGGACGAGCACGCCGGCGCGCCGCTCGACCTGCCCGACCACGTGCTCGAGGACATCAAAGGTACGTGCCACGAACACATTCTTAGCAAACAAACAGAACCTCCTCCTTTTATTTAGTCATCTTTATCGAATCTATCATTACAGGTTACTTATCTAACTAACACTTTGAACTTCGTATACGTGTTTTTTTTTTCAGTTTTTTGCGATAATGGTACGGCACCCTTCGTGCGCGAGTCCTACTCGCACTTGGCCAGTTTTTTTTACAAAAAAAGACTGACTTCCAAATAAGAAAACTACAAAGTGAAAAATAACTTTATTTTTGGATGTCGGTGTCCATTATGCAAAAAATGGTACCTACCAAAGACACCCACTTCCAAAAATAATGGTATTTTTTACTTTGTAGTTTTATTATTTGGAAGTCGGTAGTATTTTTTTGTAATAAAGTTTTTTTATTGTCTGTTTTTATGTCCTCCATGTACTAAAATAAATAAATTGGGACACATCCGAAGTGCAAAATAAAAACAATTTGGCTTAGATCGTGTCATCGACATGGGAGCTCAAGAGAGGGAAATATGTTGAGTGTTGGAACATGGTGTGCGCCTGTGCGGTATGCGTAGCCGCTTACAGCAAGTTATAGAAGGAGACGCTGCGCCACTCCGCTACTAACTAATCTACTTATAAGTATTTTTAAACATACTATGTAAGTAAAGACCTTCTGCCTCATCGGCCATCCGTTCTGTGAGCAATGTGCTCTGCCCACTGCCACTTAAGTTTGGCCATTCTATGGGCTATGTTGGTAACCCTGGTTCGCTTGCGGATCTCTACATTTCTGATGCGATCAGACAAGGCAACTCCGAGCATAACCCTCTCCATTGCCCTTTGGGTGACTGTAAGCTTTCTATTGAAGCCCATTTTGAGCGACGACGTCTCAGAGCCATAGGTTAAAGAGGATAGAAGGGCTGCCGGGCACTCGGTGCCGATTTTGGCATGGGGGGGGGTGCCGTAATTGCCACGCTTGGCATTCGGGTTGGCGATAGCAGTTTGTTGTTAAAGTGCACAAAGAACGTTGCTGCCCATTCTCTGGTGTGTCCCTTAGTCGCTATATACGACACCCACGGGAAGATATGGGATGGTGAAAATCTTTACGTCCGACACCAAACGGTAAAGGTCAGTCCGCACTAGGTCGTCGTGCTCGTCAGTCAGAATATTCATGTTATGCTCATTTTGGAGGTCATCTATTTCTGGATGACTCACATGAATAATTAATTGTTACTCGATTAATACTGTAGTGTATGTAGATATCAGCAGATCGCGCTACAAACCGATAACAGTATTGTAGCGATGCCTCGTGCGCATATGCCGCTCGGTTATAAATACCGGCCCGAGTGGCGGGGCGATCAGTTGTTATCAGACTGTCGGCCTGTGCGGTAGTGCGTTGGCGATTCATCTATTAATATTGATAAGCATATTTTACATTGGCGACGAGGAGAAAACCAAAATAAAGTTGATTTTCTTATAAAACAAAAACCTATCTAAAAGGAACATGAAGACTTCGTAAGAAAAAAAAAAGAAAATAGAAATGTGATGATAGTGACGTTAGAAATCATTGGCGTTAGTTTTTGAAGTGCATCAAATGTATACGATTAGTAGTGCACTTGCTGAATAGTGCTGTGGAATTCAACCTCGTAAAACCCGAGTTCGATGCGCGAACGATGGCACACTTCACCGTCGGCGTCGTATTGTTTTGGTCCCACCAAAACTGAATGCAGTAGAAGTAAGCCCTTCAGCTTCGCGTCTACATGATGGAAACAATGTGGGATGTTATGCCAATCTGGTGAGTCGTTTTCATTTTGTTATGGCTCAGGACAAGTGTTTATTATTCAAAAATCTGGTTTTGTATACAGTATGGGCCATGTCATGTCATAATCAATGTTGGCTTAATTCCTGGTCGAGTTTTAGTGTTGTTCAAAGGTATCACTGGTGGCTATTAGCTAGCCTTGGCTGATAATTTTTGAGTAATACAGTAACAATGCCGTACTTCATTCAAGGAAAAATTATAATTCCAAATGAAATGATAAGTTTTGAGTTAATTGTGTTGATCATTGAATCTATAGTGGTTATACCTAGCACTAAGACTAGGTAATTCAGACATGCCTAGTACAAAGCCAGTACGTAATAAATTTCTTACTGAAGGTAATAGTTTCAACATTTTGTTCAGTAAGGATGAGATATCCCTTGTGAAGGACTGCACAACTGTCATTTTAAGTGTCAGAGCTAGTTAGTATTATAGCTGCTTTAACCAATACTGACCATTGGTAATTTACATGTATTCAGAACAGATCTTATGTCGCGGGACGATTTACTACGATCTCGATCGATCGATTTTCATCTTCAGATCTTAATTCACTTGTTTACTTTCAAAGTAACATTATGATAGTAGTAGATAGCGCGATCGCTATCACTTTGAAATCCTTAAATAGTAACAGCAAGAATAAGTACGCTCACGATCGCATACAAAGGATGCCTCTAAGTAGTGCTCCTAACGAATTAAACGTAAAAAACAGTAAGGAGAGTTCCTCCACCGAGCAGGAGAGCACATACCGTGGCTATTAGGTCGCACTTTACGCACTTGTCTGTAGTCGTACCTGCAATTCACTTGTGAGTTGTTCAGGGGGCGATGGGCAGCTGGTGGTGTAGCGGGGACACGGGTCTCAAAGGAGACTATCGTTGTATTGGTTTTGTAATAACCTAGAAGTCGTAGGAATAGAATCAAGAATCATCCTAGAATCACAATATCACCAAAACCACGAAAACCCGGCTGGTACGGGCACTTGTGTTCCCCATATTTCTATACGCAGCCGAGACCTGGGTGCTGAAAGAAACTGAGAGGAAGTGAATAGACGCTCTGGAAATGTGGTGCTGGAGAAAATGCTTGGACTGTCGTGGACTGAGTTTCGCTCAAACATATCCATCCTTCAAGAACTCTGTATCAGGCAGCGTCTATCGGCTATAGTCCAAGCTAGAGTACTCTAGTTCACGGACACGTGTCCCGACGAGGCAACGACTCTATCGAGCGGCTTGTAATTCAGGGTAGAGTAGAAGGAACGTGAACGCGCGGCAGGTCGCCCATGCGATGGACCGACCAGATTAAGTCTACAGTGGGTGGCCCATTACATAAGTACACACGAATAACAGCCGATAGAAAAGGTTGGCGTCGCATCGTTAGACAAATTATGACAACCCGAAGTCTCACTGCTACATGATGACCACGACCGCTCTACCAAGAGTGTACCGACGAAGAAGAAGTCGTAGACTCTATGTGAAGTGATGTGTGTAGGTCGTACCACTTGAGGTAATAACGATATGGGTGTGAGCAGTCGTGCCATGAGCGTTGTAATTATGATCTAAGCTGATACGGTTTCTGATCAATAACTGCTAAGGCTTAGAGGAACCTTTCGATATCGGTGATCGTTATACACTGAAAGCTTTAAATAGATGCGCTTAGAACTAAGAAGTATACACACTAACGGTTTAGGAAGATGATGGTGGGTCACGTAATCATGTTTCAGTCAATTTTGATTTCGATAATGATGATTGATGAGCAAGCTGTAGAAGTTCGAGTAATTCAGTCTATCGGCCGTAGTGTATATTCAACCGTACCAGTGGTTAAGCGTAGTTGTAGCCGTAAATCTGTATTATCTTGAGGCAACGCAAGCAGTCCGTAGGTGCGCGATATTGCGTTTAGTCCTGTCGGAGGTCTGGTCTAAATAGACCGTTGTGTGAGGGCAAAGCGATTGCTAAAATAATAAATCAAAGAGCACACAATTGCAGTAGAGTATACCGGTAATTTAATTGACAGGCAGTAGAATATAGCTACTGGTCATTCAATTGACAGTCATCAGAGCATGACAGTAATAGCAGTAGATTATACCTACTGGTCATTAAATGGACAGTCATCAGAAAATGACAGTAATAGCAGTAGATTATACCTACTGGTCATTCAATTGACAGTCATCAGAGAATGACAGTAATAGCAGTAGATTATACCTACTTGTCATTAAATTGAAAGTCATCAGTGAATGACAGTAATAGCAGTAAAGTATACCTACTGGCTTCAGAAAAGGAGCTAGCTGATCTGTTTCACAAAGAAGAATATGAGAGTGGACTGGTTGGATTAATAAGTCGAAGACAAAAGTCATGCTCACGGACACATCCGGTCAACTCTCTAGAACGAAAGAACTCGCGGACCAAGAATTTGTCAGCGAGTTTATATACCTCAGATCGCTAGTTCCTGACCGGGGAGGAATCGAAAGAGAGATCAGGAGGAAGGACTCAAACGGCCAAAGCGGCGAAAGTAAGCTGACACATATTTGGCAGGACAGAAAGGTCAACAATGTCAACAAGATGAGACTAGTCTTGACACTGGTTTCTCGATATCCCTTTTTGGATCGGAGACGATTCGGGCAATAGAACGAAAAAAGATAGAAGCTTTTGAGATGTCGTGGTGGCGAAGAATGCTCCGCATACCATGCACCGCCAAGAGAACGAACCAATCTATCCTTGATCAACTAGGCATAAAATACAGTATGCTGCTAGCCACTTTGGTCACATTTGCCCGTCGAGAACCAGACAATCAAGAGAAGTTGGTGGGAAGGCGGATGTAAAAAAACCTCGCGGCCGGTAACCTAACCGCTGGTCAGACCAAGTAACCGCCCTCACTGGACTCTCTGTTACAACCGCCCTAAGAGAAGCTGAGAACCAATTTGAAGTGGTAGAACATCGTGCATAAAGCCGAGGGCCTTTCAGGGACGCGACCTTCAGTAATGAAGAACGCGACCAAAAAGAGATACCTACTGGTGGTGAAGGAAAAACATCATGAGGAAACCGACATGTTAAGTCAGCAGTAGTGGTACTTTTATGTACTGGGGTCCTCCATGGTCTCAGCCATGACAGCTATATCATCGGTGGACCGAAGGTGAGTGATGTGCTCGCCGTTGACGTGGATGCCTCGCCCTCTCCAGTCCGGAGCCTTGAAGGCATCCTCCAGTGCAGCGGTGGACGGTTTCGGAGGTGTGGCGTCTCCCTGTTCTACACCTCGCTGCGGAGGGATGGGTTTCGGGGCCAGGTCGCAAGTTGGAACTAGCGTAGTGGCGTTTTTGTGCAGGCGCTTCGGTACCTCGATGTACCGGTGGTCAATTTGGCGCCGTTGGAAGGATTGCAGTGCAGCCCAAGTCTCGATCAAGTCGAGGACTTTCACGTGGTCCGCAAACGCTGAGAGGAAAGGCAGGTTACTCTTCGGTCCTTAGCCTGCCGCAGCGTACGTGTGTGGTCTACGGTGCTGGAGTCTGTTTGGAGGCCAGCTTCTTCGGGAGGCTCGAAGTCGTCGGGCCTGCGCGCGAGACTATTTCGTGTATTAATTTATTGGTTCCAGGTAACTAATTAATAACATGAGTTCTCAACTAACATTAGAGTAATTTGATGGTGAGGGGTAACCTTCATCAGTAGGCCGAGATGGGAATCAAAAAATGGAATAGAAGAGGAAGAGAGGTTAAAAGGAAACAATAAATTAAATCAGTTAATGTTTTTTAAATATTATTGTGCTGTCATTTTGTTATACCAGAGATGCCAATTAATTATTAATACAAATAAGATAAGTTCCGTATGGTGCCGGACGTTAAGAATTTCACCATCCCATGTCTTCCCGTGGGTGTCGTAAAAGGCGACTAAGGGACAAACCAGAGAATGGGCAGCAGCGTTCTCTGTGCTCCTATAACAACCATACTGCGATCGCCAATCCGCCTGCCAAGCGTGGCGATTATGGCAAAACCCCCCCTATGAATAGCACAAATAAAAAATGGCCCCTAGTGCCCGGCAGCCCGCCTACCCTCGACTACGGTAGCGGTCGAGGTTACGGCATGGCAAGGGGTGCTAAGAATCTCCGGACGAGATCCGGCTACCCCAACAATCACCGACGACTGGACCTGGCAACGTACAACACGCGCACACTTCGGACCGACGAGAAGATCACCGAGCTCGAAGAGGAATTGAGCAGGTTGCGATGGAGCATTATAGGGTTATCTGAAGTCCGAAGAGAGGGGGAGGACTCGATAATCCTCAAATCCGGTAACCTGCTCTATTTCCGAGAGGGTGACCGGCAGTCCCAAGGTGGTGTCGGGTTTATCGTCCACAGGTCCCTTGTGAACAACGTGGTGAAGATCGAGAGTGTGTCGACCAGGGTGGCGTACCTTATACTCAGAATATCCTCTAGATATTCGCTGAAGGTCATACAGGTCTACGCCCCAACCTCGGCACACCCCGACGACGAGGTAGAGACCATGTATGAGGATATCTCCAGAGCCATGCATGGTTTCTAAACTCACTTCACCGTTGTCATGGGGGACTTCAACGCGAAACTGGGCAAACGAGACGAGGATGAGCTGCAAGTGGGGCAATTTGGAGTTGGACGACGGAACCACCGGGGTCACCTACTGGCCAGTTTTATGGAGAAGGAGGGCCTCTATATGATGAACTCCTTCTTCAAAAAGCGTGAACACAGGAAGTGGACCTGGCAGAGCCCCGATGGTGCAACAAAAAATGAGATCGACTTCATCATGTCAACCAAGAAGCAAATGTTCAATGATGTCTCTGTGATCAATTCGGTAAAAACCGGGAGCGATCACCGCATGGTAAGAGGCACATTGAACATTAATATTAAGAGGCAGGTTTGCGAGCGTGAGAACTTATTTTAGAACCCACACATCGATATTTTCACTAACACATTTGCATCACACATTGTAGTGTACACGCACCCAAGAACAAGTGAAAAATTATGCGGCGCGACGGGCATGATATAGCTTCAATGCGCGTTCGCTTCTGAAGGATTTGTAAGCTTGTCTCAAAAACGCGCAATGTATTAGCTATTGATTCACCGCTCCGCACGGCACGCGTGCCCATAGTAATATAGTCGTGAATAAAGGGTGGGGTCACAGTGTAATCGGTTGTGTAGTTTGATTGTTAGAAAAAATAATTACTATATGTAATACAACATTTAAATTATTATTATGATGAGTACAAAAAATAATGCTTGATTGAATGATGTTCTCTAATTTATTTATTTTATTGCTTAGATCTAGAACCTTTTTTAGGGTTCCGTGGGCAAATGGCAAACAAAAAACGGAACCTTTATATATTCGTCATGTCTGTCTGTCTGTCCGTCCGTATGTCACAGCCACTTTTTCCCGAAACTATAAGAACTATGCTGTTGAAACTTGATAAGTAGATGTATTCTGCGAACCGCATTAAGATTTTCACACAAAAATAGAAAAAAAAAAACAATAAATTTTGGGTGTGCCCATACTTGAAACTGAAATAAAATTTGTTTCAGTCAGTTTTTTTTTCATCAAACCCATACGTGTGGGGTATCTATGGATAGGTCTTCAAAAATGATGTTGAGGTTTCTATTATATTTTTTTCTAAACTGAATAGTTTGCGCGAGAGACACTTCAAAAAAAAACATATGATGTACATTAATTACCTAGTAAACTTCCACTGAAAATTGGTTTGAACGAGATCTAGTAATTAGTTTTTTTTTTATACGTCATAAATCGTAAACCGCAATTTACCAAGTACGGAACCCTTAGTGCGCGAGTCCGACTCGCACTTGGCCGGTTTTTTCAAGCCATGATGGCTTATAAATATGTTAGGTATTTTGTGTATGATTTTATTGTACAAGTAGGTTTGTGGCTGCTTAATGTTAAATGCCACAACGCACGTTGCACAACGAGCTGCGTAAGATTGTCTAGTTGAGAAATTAATTAGTTTTCCTCCTACGAACTTTGCAACAACACTTTTAAAAACCTCTGCTATATTACTATTGACTTTATAAATTAAGCTTTTAGCATTGTTGACTAATCTTGAGACAAGTTTCATTACGGCAATAAAAAAGGTGTAAGCTTTCATTACCGGCAATTTTTTTTATCAGTGCCAATTTCACCATTTATATTTGTTGAATTCAGTTGCTTGCAATAGTATGGCTTACAAGACACATGATTACCAAAAACATGATTTGGTCCATTTTATCTTATTGCTTGAATAGTGCTACAGTCATGTCACGACACTCGCGACCCACCCTTATGCCTATTGTGTATGTGTGCGTAGATGTTTTGCGAACTCGGCTCGGAAAAAAAACGGACGTGCTCTCACCTTGGAGTCTAAGACGGCACTGAAATTTTTTCGCGCGCGTGGTCGATTATAAAACAAATTACTGGAGCGTAACGCTCCATACTAAAATGTATGGGGAATAGAAAACAATTTGTGTAGAAAAAATAACAATGTTGAAACGTGGATTACTATTATTTGGTGTGACTTATTAGATAAATAAAACGGTGAACGTCATATTCATACTTTCGTGTCACGATATATCTAAAGAGATTTATAAAAAATCTTCTAGAATTATGACAATAGTGCAAATAGAAAAGGTCGATTTAGATGTTTTTGAGAGATTTCAACAATTTTTTTTTTAGAAATTTAGGATGTTTTTACAAATATCTCGCGGTGAAACTGTTGGCACATCTGTTAAGGTTCTTCATAATTTTTTTTGTGTAATTCAGCGCGGTGAATCTTTAGAAATAACGAAAACTGTAAGTGCCTTTTTAGGTGTTTCTTAAGGACTCGCCTCTTAAGCTTGAAAGGTCTCGACTGATGAAGTCCACGCTCCGTCCAGCACAGGTCCAGGTCCAAAACCCCGAGAGCTTTCAGCTCGAACTCCAGAATCGTTTCGAGTGCCTGGGGAGCTCCGTGGACGAATACAGCGACGGGTTCGTGGAAGCTGTCCATACGGTCGGGTCTAAGTTTTTCAAGACCCGTCGTACAGATATAAACAAAAAGCTCTCTGATCATACCCTCAAGCTTATGAAGGAGAGGCGTGAGATGATCCTGCAGTCTTCAGATGAGGCGTGCAAATACCGGCAGATCAATAGACAGATCTCTAAATCCTTGAAAAGAGACCTCCGCCGCTTTAATACCGAGCGTATTAAAGACGCGATTGAGCGAAATAAAGGCTCCAAGGTGTTTTCAAGGGATCTGTCTATTGGGCAGAGCCAGCTCACGAAACTGAAGACCGATGATGGCAGGATTGTATCCGACAAACCGGAGCTTCTGAGGGAGATCGAGAGTTTCTATGGGCAGTTGTACACGTCAACCAGTAAACCCGTTGCGAATCTAGCAAACGACCCAAGAGCTAGATTGACCCTACACTATACCGAATATATCCCGGACGTCAACCTGTACGAGATTAGGATGGCTCTGAAACAGCTTAAAAACAACAAGGCGCCGGGTGATGACGGAATCACGGCTGAACTCCTGAAGGCGGGTGGAAAACCGGTCCTCAAGGCCCTTCAGAAGCTTTTTGATTCCGTCATACTCGAGGGCAAAACGCCACAGGCATGGTGCAGGGGTGTGGTGGTACTCTTCTTCAAGAAGGGCGACAATGCCCGGCTGAAGAACTATAGGCCCATCTCGCTTCTTAGCCATGTTTACAAGTTTTTTTCAAGATTCATCACGAATCGTCTCGCGCGCAGGTTTGACGATTTCCAGCCTCCCGAACAAGCCGGATTCCGTAAAGGCTTCAGCACCGTAGACCACATACATACGCTGCGGCAGGTTATACAGAAGACCGAAGAGTATAACTTGCCTCTCTGTTTAGCGTTTGTGGACTACGAGAAAGCCTTCGATTCGATCGAGACTTGCGCTGTACTACAGTCTCTCCAACGGTGCCAGATCGACTACCGGTACATTGAGGTGTTGAAGTGTCTGTACAAAAACGCCACCATGTCAGTCCGTCTTCAGGATCAGACCTCGAAACCTATCCTTCTCCAGCGCGGCGTAAGACAGGGAGACGTAATTTCTCCGAAACTGTTCACTGCTGCGCTGGAGGACGTCTTCAAGGTTCTGGACTGGAAGGGGCTTGGCATCAACGTTAATGGCGAGTACATCACTCACCTTCGGTTTGCCGACGACATAGTGATCATGGCTGAGACTATGGAGAGCCTCAGTAAAATGCTCGATGACCTTAGTAGAGCTTCCGAAAGAGTGGGTCTTAAAATGAACATGGACAAAACCAAGGTCATGGTGAACGCCCATGTAACACCCACTCCTATCAAGATCGGAGACTCTACACTTGAAGTTGTAGACGATTATGTTTACCTGGGACAAACGGTCCAGTTGGGTAGGTCCAACTTCGAGAAAGAGGTCAACCGTCGAATCGGACTCGGCTGGGCGGCGTTCGGGAAGTTGCGTGGTATCTTCCCGTCCAATTTACCGCAGAGTCTCAAGACAAAAGTCTATGACCAGTGTGTGTTGCCAGTGATCACCTATGGGACCGAGACGTGGTCGCTCACAATGGGCCTTATCAGAAAGCTTAAAGTCACCCAAAGGGCAATGGAGAGGGCTATGCTCGGAATTTCCTTGCGTGATCACGTCAGAAATGATGATATCCGCAGGAGAACCAAAGTTACCGACATAGCCCGAAGAATTGCCAAACTTAAGTGGCAGTGGGCAGGGCACATTGCTCGCAGAACGGATGGCCGATGGGGCCGAAAAGTTCTGGAGTGGCGACCGCGAACTGGAAGACGATACGTTGGAAGGCCTCCCACTAGGTGGACCGATGACCTGGTTAAGGTTGCGGGAAGGCGCTGGATGCGAGACGCACGGGATCGGTCAATGTGGCGACGCCTGGGGGAGGCCTATGTCCAGCAGTGGACGTCTTTCGGCTGAAATGATGATGATGATGATGATGACAAATAAGAATTTGCTAAAAATCTTATTAATAATTCTGGTGACATACAACTGGTTAAAACAAGGAAGGGAATGTAGTGTATGTAGATATCAGCAGATCGCGCTACAAGCCGATAACAGTATTGTAGCGATGCCTCGTGCGCATATGCCGCTCGGTTATAAATACCGGTCCGAGTGGTGGGGCGATCAGTTGTTATCAGACTGTCGGCCTGTGCGGTAGTGCGTTGGCGAGTCAATAATTAATATAATTAATAATATTATTAATATTGATAAATGTGCATATTTTACAAATACCAATTTCAAAAAAAAAAGAAATCAAACAGTCGGGTTTTTTGTTTTTATAATAATTTGTTTAATTCAACAAACGATCATATTTAATAAAATACCTGATAACATAAAAACACAGGCTATTCGTCTTTATAAAGAAATTGACAGATTTGTAGACTAATAAATGTTATTACACGATTTGCGAATTTTTAAACGATGAATACTTAAATTAATCCTGACATTTCTGTACCAATTCCTAACTTTTAATTCAATCATGACAGACTGATACAGACTGATCATGACACATAAATTAACCTAACTAAGATGATGACTGACTTGAATAATAATGATAAGGCTATCGACTGGAATACTTCCTTATAATTAATAATGTATATTTATAAACTTTAATTTTAATTTATTTTGACATTGTGCTTGTACTATGCTGGTGTTATGCCTGTATTGTTTTAATTAAGTTTGATTTGTTAAATAAAACTGTTTTGCATGCCTTAGTTAAGGTAGAAAGTATAAGGATCACTTAATATTATAATAACATCTGTATATTGTACCTACTTTCTGTGCAAATAAATTATTATTCTATTCTATTCATACTTTTTAGTTTTATTAATGAACCAAAAAAGTTAATATTTAAAAGATTATTTATTATGCTATCAAAGTTACGCTTATCTTAAATTTGTGCCAAAATAGTAACTTGAAAGTGTAAGTAGGTATATATATATATATTTGGAATGATCTATTTTGTAGCTTTCATTTGATACCCATCATGAAAAAGGAAAAAATAAATTGTTTCATCCCCTTTTTTTTTTGAAGGTGGAGGTGATTTAAAAAAATTATCTAACCTATGTCACTCCCACAATTGAGACGAATCCAATGAAAACTCATATGTCATAATCCGTCAAGTCATTTGGGTTTTAGAGCGTGCTGTAGAAATGGATATTTATTTATTTATTTAATACTAGGAGAACCAACAGCTATAACAGATGGATAACAATTGTATATGAGACATAGAGCCAATTACAGGTTCTCACGGATAGAAACAGAAAAAGTAGTAGAAAACTTAGGATCACTAATTAATTAAATAAAAAACAATAAGATTTAAACACTTTTAAAAAAGTCAGCATTCAGCCGAGTGCGTGCCGAATAGGTTTTAGTGGTAAATGGGTCAAATGAGAACTCTTTACAAAGAATATTAAAGTCCTTACTCGCTCGCACCATGTATGAATTTCGCCTGTAGTTGGAATAAGAAAATGGAATGGAGATAGGCGGATTAAATCTAACCGATCTCCTGGGAACATTGAAGCGCAGTTTATGCAGGAGATCAGGACAATCAATCTCGTTAGAAATAATTTTCAAAAGAAAGGTGCAATCTGCTAGTCGACGACGATTTATAAGTGGTTGCAAATGAAATTTCTTGCAAAGATTTAAGTAATTATCAGAATGGTACGGTATACGCAGCCGAAAACATAGAAAGCGTATAAATCTTTTTTGTATATTTTCAATACGATCCATTGATCGTATTGAAAATATACACACAAATAATAATAACACGTAGGGACACAATAATATACAAATTTGGAACCCTTGTTATGGCAAATACATTTATTTGCCATAACAAGGGTTCCAAATTTGTGACGCATATTCGAGGTGACTTCTCACAAAAGAGCAATAAAGGATCTTAAAGGTCTTGGCCCTCTTGAAACACCCTGCGAGTCTCATAACAAAACCCAGTGACCTCGAAGCTTTGGCTACTATTTGCTCAATGTGCACGTTGAATAGAAGTTTGGAATCATGATATACACCTAGGTCGCGTACACCATCGCATCTCTGCAATAGCTGCCCTTTAAGATTATAAGTTGTAGGGAGAGGGACCCGTTTTCTGCTAAAGGAGATAACTGAGCATTTAACAGGATTCAAATCGAGTTTGTTAATCAAGCAATAATCATCCAGTCGCGCCAGGTCAGATTGGAGAGCATTCATATCATCAACTGATGATATAGAAGAAAATATCTTCATATCATCAGCAAAACAGAGTAAACTTGAGTTGTGAAAACACGAGTCGATGTCGCTTACATAAATTATAAAAAGTAACGGAGCCATCAAGGAACCTTGGGGAACACCACTGGGAACTGAAACCCAGCTCGACATGTAGTTACTGTTAACAACAGCTTGAGATCTGTTTTCAAGGTAAGAAATGAACCAACGAAGAAGATCCCCTCTAATACCGTTGTTAAAAAGTTTTGATTTAAGAATATTATGGTCGATTCTATCAAACGCCTTACTGTAATCGGTGTAGACGACATCGACCTGCGCCCCATTGTTCATACTGTCCGTAAGAAAGTCATTGAGCAAAGCCAGATTAGATACTGTTGAACGGCCCTTAAGAAATCCGTGCTGAGAAGGGCTAAAGGACTGACTCAACGCTGCGTAAACTTAGTTGTAGACCACCCTCTCGAAAACTAGCTAATATGCACAATTTGGAAATAAGTCTGTAATTAACTATTTCGTTTTTGTGCCCTTTTTTGTGCACCGGAGTTATAAAGGCAGACTTCCAGATTTGGGGAACAGAACATGAAGAGAGCGATATACTTACATACACCAAACACGTAAAGATTTGCAGTAGCTTGCAGTGTCGCGCCGTTTGCTATACCGCACTACGCGACGCGACACGGCGCGTCAAACTTGGTAAGTTAGTCTACTTTGTCGCGCAGTGTCGCGTCGCGTAGTTCCGCTGCCGCGTAGTGCGTTATATCTTAAACAATTTCATACAAAGTATATTTGGTTGTGTCGCGTCGCGTTGCTCCGCTGACGCGTAGTTACGCCTAGTGCGGTCTGACCTTTACTCTTATCCTCTTACTAATAAACGCGGAATAAAGTTATACCAGGTATAACTAAGGTATACCCATACATTTCCATAGGTTTATACCTGGTATAACTTTATTCTGCGTTTATTTGTAAGAGGGTTATAGTTTTTTTTTATTTATATTATTATTTACTCTTATAGTATGTCTTGAAATTCGACTTTAGTTGTGATGCAATTGGTGCGAGAAGAGCCACTCCTGCCGGGCGAGCACTACCTCTGTGATAGGCTTGAGTTACGGTTTTTGTTCCCAAACTGTCTTGGTCTGGGCTTTAAAGTCCCCCAGTATCAATAATTAAATGTGGTCTGCAATAACGTTTCCTTCGACTCATAATTGCAGTGAAGACATGTTTCGTGAGCCCCCGGGCGCGCGCGCTGCAGTGGGCGTCCGAGTCCCCCCCGCCCCCCGCGCGCTCCGTGCGCTACGGCTCGCTCAGCGTGCCGGGCGCCGCGCGCGAGCTGTGCGCCGAGCCGCTGTTCGCGCGCGACGCGGAGCTGGCGTCCCTGCCGGACGCCGTTCTGCAGTGTGTGGCGGCGTGTCCGCGCGACACGCGGCGCGAGCTGGCGCGCAACGTGCTGCTCACCGGGGGCGGCGCCGCGCTGCCCGGCCTGCGCGCGCGCCTGGCCGCCGAGCTGCGCTACCTCGTCACGCAGCCACCCTACAGGTGCGTGCGCTACACCCTCCCTACGTGTGGAACGCTGCTGTCTCATACTCAACATAATGAATGTGTCGGTTGCAGCTCCAGCCTGCACATCACGGAGTTCAAGTTCCACAGCGCGCCGGCGCACGAGAACGCGTGCGCGTGGGTGGGCGGCGCAGTGCTGGGCGCGGGCGAGGCGGGCGCCGCGCGGGCGCTGGCGCGCGAGCACTACGCGCGCGAGCCGCGCCTGCGCGACTGGGTGTGCCTGCTGGACAACACGCCGCCCCAGCACCCGCACCGCGACCTCCGCGACATGTAGACACGCGCACGTACACGCCGGCGCCGCCGCCGTGCCTACTGTACCGCGAGTCTGTTCCTGGCTTTACTCACCTGCACCACGACGAGTGATGCATCGCTTAACTTCTGGACCATTTGTACAAATGTATTATCATGTACAAAAAGACTCAGAACTGTAAAATACTAACGTCTGAACTATGTATTATATTTAATTATACTTTAGTTTTGTAATTTAATAAATAATTTATTTTCACGTTATTTTGTTGTTTTTAGCTTTTCCATACTATTTTATTTATTTAGTAGCGACCCGCCCTGCCGTCGCACGGGTAGTGCCTGAAGGTATAGTAAACTATCATTAAAAGATGACATAAGCCATCGCGGACTTTTCTGTAGACTTATAAAAAAGGAACAATTCCACCATAATTGATTTGTTGATTAAAGCTCCCAGGTGGCTTGACTTTTGCCGACATTTTCAGCAATAGTTATCGTCATATTTTAAACAACTTACACAAAACCTTAAAAATTTTACTTATAACTTTCCCCATGAATCACTCTATCTATTGGTGAAAACCGCATGAAAGTCCTTTCAATAGTTTTTGAGTTTATCGCGAACAAACAGACAGACACGCGGCAGGGGGACTTTGTTTTATAATAATACTAGCTGACCCCCGCGGCTTCGTTCCCGTCAAAATTATAGCCTATGTTACTCGGGAATAATGTAGCTTTCCATAGGTGAAAGAATTGTTTAAATCAGTCCAGTACCTAGTTTCGGAGCCTATTCGGTACGAACAAACAAAAAAATCTTTCCTCTTATAATAGTGGTATAGTATAGACTAGCTGATAGCGTGGCGGGGGACAGGACGGTATGGAAGAAGAAAATATGTTGCGCCGTCCACGAGTAACATGGGATAAGGGCAGGAAGAAGAAGAAGTGATGTTGTGATAGTGATGAATAAACATTATCTGTAATGGCGACCACGTCCGTAGGGCGCATCTTTAGTCATAGGCAACGTAGATCTCCCACAATGTGGACAGGTAATAACATGATGGCTGCGGCTATGCGAGGAGCTCAGGACCGGCGATATTGCAACGTTTATTGGAGGCCACTGTCCAGCTGAAAGATGGCCACTACCATCTTTGTGAATTCAATATTTGAATAAGGTTTTTTTTTAATATTTTGATAAAAAATAGAAAAACAACTATCAATCAGGAATCCTTTAAGTATGTAATAGCGTTTTTACAGAACCATTACAATTTCTGCATCGGAACTGAAAAAAATGGATCGATATGGAGCGACGACATCATTTGACACGAGAAGAGATGATAAGAGTCGTCAGAATGTTGCAAGCTGGTTCCAGGCAACTTACTGTGGCTGTCGCTCTTGGCTCCACAGAGCGCCATCCGCCTCTGGGCACGCTAGCGTATCACAGGCAGCGTGGCCGAGCGACATGGATGACAATATCGCATCACCACTTGCAGACCTGTCTGCGGTCCTGACCGCTACAGCCAAAATACTGCTCGACGGAATCGTACCATGACCGCCATGATGTTGGCTACGAGGCTCTACAGCTCTTCAGGCTTGCTGATAAACGACCAAAGCCTCCGAAATCGTTTACGTGAAGTGGGTCTGCGTTCCCGAAGGCCGCTGAGAGTTCCACCTATAGCGGACACAGATATTGCGTGGAAGAATTCGACCGCCAGTCTTGGCGTTGTGTTTGCTTTTCCGATGAATCTCGTTTCGGTATGAGGCCAGATACAAGACGTACTAGAGTTTGGAGGACCTCTGGAAGTCAAGAAAGTTTGAAATGTTGTCAGGAAGTTCATTCATAAGGAGGGGCAGAAATAATGGTTTGGGCCGGTATTTGGATCGGTGGAAGAACCGAGCCACACACGGCTAGAGTCGTAACACGCTCTCTTGCCGTTGCTCACATCAACGTTTGCCGTGGCCTGCTCAATCGCCAGCACCTCATCACCTCAACCCAATTGAGTACGCATTGGATATGTTCCAAAGAAGAGCTGCCGAGTATGGATGCCGTGCATACCCCCAACTTATAAAGAACGTGAGTGGCCATTCCTCAGTGAATCAAAATCACTGAGGAATGGCCGCCAACGATCTTTGTTCACGAACTGATTTTAAGCATGCCAATTCATGTGATTGTGTGATTCGTGTCAATGGTGGAAACACAGATTACTTATTATTTATTTTATCTTAACATTATAGAATTTAAACATCCATATTGTTGCCTTTTTTTGCCATTTAATTGACGACATTATCTTAGGTTAATTGCCCAAAATTTGCAAAAATTGCTATTTTTTTTAATTTTTAAAAATTATAGGATATTTTTTTAGTACCTACCTACCAATAATTATTTTTGGTTTAGTTAGTGAGTAGTTTTTGTTTTAAGTGTAAGCAGGCTTAGATTATTAATCTAAGTAAGTAGGTTTATGTTTGTAGTCTTAGTTAATTAATTATTTTACACACTTTATATTTACTTTTATCTATGTAAATAAATATATATAACTATACATATAAAATGCTTTGTTCTGAATGACTGACTGACGGATCAACGCACAGCCTAAACCGCTGATCGTAGAGACCTGAAACATGGAGGGTATGTTTTTTGTATGACGTAGGCATCCGATATGAAAGAATTTTCCGAAATTCTGCCCCTAAGGGGGTGAAAAAGTGGGGCAAAGTTTGTATGCATAATCTAAAATCTTCGACTGATATTCTTGAAACTTGCCACGTTTTTTGCAACTACCCCACAAGTCGATTTAGGGGGTGTTGATGTTTGTTTCGAAGCATTTTATTTCATGGGTTACTATACTTGAAACATTGCACAAATACTAACTTAAATAAATAATAAAGGTTGTTATTATTAGTTTTTTTAAAACTACCCCCAAAAGACGTTTTAGGGTGTGTTAGTTTTTTTGAATAATCTTACTTCTTGAGATAATAAACTTTAAACTTGACATAAATACCAACCTAAGTAAACAATACAGGTTGTCATTCTTAGTTTTTAGAAACTACACCCAAAAGACGATTTAACAGGTGATAAACCTACGAAACCACATTTTTATTTGTTTTAATAACAGCTTATTTTGGTTGCCTTCATTCGAACGAAGTCGCGGGCGGAGTTATTATTATAAATGTAAAAGTAACTCTGTCTGTCTCTCTGTCAACCTTTTCACGCTTAAACCGCTGAACCGATTGAGATGCAATTGGGTTCGGAGATATTTTGAGAAAACATAACAGCAGGACATAGGTAAGTTTTTATCCCGGCAATCAAACTTAAGGGGGTGGAAAGAGGGCTAGAAGTTAAATCAAATCAAATCAAAATTTATTTATTCAATTAGGCCATTAAGCGGCACTTTCGAACGTCAAAAAAAAAAATTGAATCTAATACTAACCTCCAGTTTCCCAGCCCAAAATCATCGGCGAATCAATGCGACAAACCGCCAAGCAAGCGCTATCCGCTGCGATTGGCTGTTGAAAATTCATTCAACCAATCACAGCAGACAACAACGCGTTAGTATGGAAAACCTACAATATTATGCCGCGATATAATAAATAAACTATTTGTGGCGGACGGGCGTGATGGCCAACCCCGAGATGGAAGGGTGTAAGTCTCCCGGTCGGCGGCGCTGAACGTCCCTAACACCCTGCAAATAAGGCTCTTGGCAACCTGGCTCCGTCGACGTCTCAAGATTTAATTCTGCACTGTTAAAAGGGTTGATAGGATCAAATCAAATAAAAACGGGTTCCCTCTATCTGGCAGAATCTTGATACTCCGAAATTTATTTGGCATAACACACTTGGCATAATCCTCTTTAAACGAATATCCTTAAGGCATTTTTTTTTTATATAATTATTGTTTGGCCGAATGTTTATATGTCCGAATTTACAATGGCTTACTTTTAAGATGTCAGAATTTTATTTGACATAATTTCACTTGGCATATTATGAAGATGGCAGAAATTCATTTGGCATAATTTTATTAGGCATTTCTATAAAATAGCATCTTTAACCTTAAATTAAAATTGAAATACTGTCTTAAAAAGTCAATATGTTGTGTTAGTGACAGAAACGAATCGCTGCAACCGAGTCCACGTAGTCTTGTCTGCCCTACCCCTAGCTAGAGTGTAATTTAAGTCCGCGTAGGGGCGAGGCGGCCAGCGAGCTGAGGAGCAGGTGGTTTAATAACGGTCGCCGCCGTGGCTGAGGCTGGCCGGTGAAGCCGGCCAGCAAGCCGAAGCTGCGGTGGTGAGCGTTAAAACCATCTGCGACGATAAGGTCGCGTGGGACCGCCGGAGCCGTGACAGAAACCATGCCTGCTGCATGCTACATGCTCACTTGCATGCTTGCTTGGATGTTGCATGCATGGTGTATGCTTGTTTGAATGCTGCATGCTTGCTGCATGCATGGTGTATGCTTGTTTGCATGCTGCATGCTTGCTGCATGCGTGGTGTATGCTTGTTTGAATACTGCATGCTTGCTGCATGCATGGTGCATACTTGTTTGTAGGTTTGCATGCTTCATACAGCGAATTAAAACACAAAAAAAATGTGTTCGATCAATCTTTTATTGTGATAAAAAATACAAAATTACTCTAACTATGCATTATCTGTAATGTGGTAGATGAGTATTTCAATAGATATGAAATGTATGCCAAAAGACGATTCTGACTGTGAACTTTCTGCGATATAATGGTTCTGCCTTTTAATGATTATCGATATGAAATTTATGCCTAAAGATGATTCTGACTTACAAAATTTTGAGTTTGAATGTATGCCAAACGATTTTCTGCGAAATGATGTTTATGCTGTTATGCATTATAATATTATGACATAAAATGTTCTGCTATAAAAGGTAGACCCAATAAAAACACCTTGATTTCTTAAACACACGGGATGATCTAAGGGCTCTCATCTAGTGACTAAGATACAAGGGAGTTTTTTTATTTTTATATGTAATATGCTCGCGTTTGACCACTATCTCACCTGATGGTAAGCGATGATGTGGTCGACGATGGAGCACGCTTGCCTAGAAGTAACCTATTCACTCTTGACTTAAAGACTCCCAGGTTGTAGCTATCGGGAAACACAGACTCAGGCAGCGAATTCCACTCTTTTGCTGTTCGTATAATAAAAGTGTTCCCAAAACGTTTGGTGCGTATGGGTGGGATGTCCACCATGTATCGATGACGCATCGCCGTACGTCTTGTTGTCCCACCCATACGCACCAAACGTTTTGGGCACACTTTTATTATGCGTACAGCTAAGGAGTGGAATTCCCTGCCGGAGTCTGTGTTTCCCGATAGCTATATCTAGGGGTCTTTAAGTCAAGAGTGAATAGGTTATTTCTAGGCAAGCTTGTTTCACCGTCGACCACATCATTGCTTACCATCAGGTGAGATTGTGGTCAAGCGCGAGCCTATAGGTTATAAAAAATAAAAAAAATAAACTCTCCCCGAAATGTAACCGATAAAAAACCGACAGGCTAGCAACTCGGCGCCGATGTTCAAGGCTCTGGAGCCTAGACTCGACCAGTATCTCATTGCCGATAAGCCTCTTGGCCCGTTTTTCGATCGACTCGAGTGCATCCAGCTGGTATTTGGCAGATCCGTCCCAGAGATGAGAACAGTACTCCATGCATGATCTAACTTGCGCTTGATACAAGATAAGCAACTGCTCTGCGGTGAAGTACCGTCTCACCTTCGCAAGAATCCCCAACTTTTTGGCAGCCAGCTGAGCTTTTGCCTCAATGAATGGACCAAAATTGAGGGTCGATGTCAACGTAACGCCAAGAAGCTCAAGTCGGGCCGTTATCGGCACGGTCACATCTCGGAAAGAAGGAGCCGGGTGGAACTGGCTCCTTTTAGCGGAAAAAAGACACGCCTGGGTCTTAGCAGTATTGAAACTGACCAGATTGGCATCGCCCCATTCGGAGACTGCCTTCAAGGTCAGATTCAAGCGCCCAACCATGGCCTCTCGCAGAGACCGGACCTGAGGCCCAGTAGCGCGCGCGTCGGAGACGTATCTCTCAGCAACAGTGCTGTCGTCCGCATACCCAAAGGTGCCGGGTTTTAGCAGATCGTTTATGTGAAGCAAGAACAATGTTGCTGAGAGCACCGATCCCTGAGGAACCTCGGCATTAATATCCAGTTGGTCAGACTCGGTCGGTCCCTCAGGAAATCTGCAATCCAATCGCACAGACCACCGGGCAGACCGAATGAAGGAAGCTTACCAATAAGGCTTTCATGCCAGACCCTGTCAAAAGCCTTCGAGATGTCCAGGGACACGGCAAGCGCTTCCCTATGCCTGTTGATGGCCTCACTCCAGATGTGAATGGCATACGCTAGAAGATCCCCAGTTGACCGATTTTGGCGGCAGCCATATTGGCGGTCACTGATGAGGATGTCATTAGCTTCTAGGTATGCCAGGAGTTTAGAGCTTTTCCCGGTGGGCCGGTTCGATTCGCCAGCCGGACCGGCCCGGGCCAATGCATGACCGGCCCGCGGAGCGCCTTGGAGCCGGACTCCAGCTTCATATCAGCTCAAAACCGAGGGTACTCCCCGAAAGCTAAAGTATATTGCTCCGCTATCTGTTTAAATTTTAATTTCTTAAATCTACAATAATTGTAATAATTTTGATACATACCGAAACAGTTGGATCCGATACTGAGGTATGAGTGTTATCCACTTAAAAACCAACTAATTTACTGGGAAAAGTATTCAATAACCACACACAACTTGGAAGCTTATCGTGTCTACCGCACATAACTTGGAAGATCATTGTTTATACACTTGCACTTGGAAGATCATCGTGTCTAACTGCATAAAACTCGAAGAACACTGTGTCAAGGTGCGTAAACTTTGACAATCCGATCATCCGGATAAACGCGCTGCAGATTTTTTGTTGTTAACCTTTCGAGACTGCCACTGGACGTGGACGGTGTTTCTCAAACTTTCTACCGGTCACTTGCAATGTTCAAGTGTAAGAGTTGTAAAACGGAATCGCGAGATGGTGTCACCTGCACTGCCTGTGAGGCTAAGTTTGACTTTCCCTGTGCCGGGATAACTAAAGGGGGGTGGAGAAAGCTTGGAGACCGTAAATTGACGTGGAAATGTCAGAACTGCAAGATTGTCTCAGCTACTCAGACCTCTAGTCCTCAGCTTAAATACCTATCAACTAAACTGGAGGCGCTTCCCACGTTGATAGAGAGTGTGAAGGCAATCCAGAGTGAGCTCGCCGATTTAAGAACAATGAAGCAAGAATTCTCGGCAGTGAGATCGTCGTTTGAATCTTTTAATCATGACATAAAAGCCTTAACAAGCAAAGTGTCTACTCTGGAGGAAGAAATCGAGACCATGAGGATCACTAAGGAAGAGATTACCAATCTGCATGATAGAATAATTAAACTTGAGAACCAGCAGGCGGACGGTGAGCAAAGGTCTCGCATGAATAATATCGAGATCAAAGGAGTGCCTACTTCCAATGATGAAGACGCAATAATGGCTAAAATCGGTAACGCAATTGATTTTAAAATTCCAAAGGAACAAATAAACTACGTAGCAAGAGTGCCGTCACGAAATGACAAGCAAAACAAGAACATAATTTGCTCCGTGCACAACAGTTACCTGAAGAATGATTTTATAGCTGCCTCGAAGAAATATAAAAAGCTGAATGCTGGAGATCTGGGCTTACAGGGTAATAACAGGGTTTATATTAACGACCACCTAACACTGGGAAATAAACTCCTGCTGAATAAAACCAAAGCCCGTGCCAGGGAACTCGGTTTTGAACATGTGTGGGTTAGGGGTTGCCAAATTCTGGTACGAAAAAACGCCACGTCTCCAAAACATCGCATCAAAACAGAGCAAGACCTAAAAAAGTTTTTATGTTAATGGTATCGTTTCGACTTTCTTGCGGATTGTTTCGAATAACTCACTCACGATTGAGAACCACAGGTGCGTGTTTTTTCTATACATTCCATTCTCGCCAATCTTTTGTTTTCTTATCGCTCGGTGTCGGCCGGTCCGTACATCACTGTTGTTATGATTTTGGACGCTATGGCTATTTGCACAAAGCTCAAAATTATTTAAATTACTTTAATTATTGCTTTTGCCTTTCTGCTTTATTTTGCACAGTGCTTTTTGTACCTAATTGCTATGTCACTATGGTACTAATTTGTCAAGTTTCGCCCATGATTGTTTATTTTGAAGTTGACTGTTTATTTCCAGGATTTGAATGTACCTTATGTTTTACGTACCCATTTGACTTTGAGCATATTATACATATACATATTATTTACGATGAAGCCTATTAATGGTAATATATATTACCAGAATGTACGGGGACTGCGTACTAAATCAAGTAAATTCTTCAGAAATGTATGCCTTAATGGTTTTGATGTTATCTGTTTAGCTGAAACGTGGCTAACGGACGGATTCTCTGATTCTGAGCTGTTCGATGACAGGTTTCTCGTTTGGAGACGGGACCTGGATTATTCCAGAACTGGTCAGTCTATGGGGGGGGGGGGGTGTTATCATCGCTGTTAACCGTGAGCTGGTTGCGGACGTGCGTAATGAGTGGTGCTCGTCTGCTGAGGACTTGTGGGTCACACTAACATTGCAACAAAAGAAGCCTAGAGTAGCATATAAAATGCACATATGTGTTGCTTACATCTGTTGTCAGGGTAGGGGAAATTCATTGGTAGCTCAGTTGGCTAGTTTCTCGGATAACCTTGTAGATAAAGTTTTAAAGAATGCTACTGACAAGTAGGTTATTCTCGGGGACTTCAATCAGCCAAACATTGTGTGGCTTCCTACCGATGATGGCACATCCTTGTGCTCCACTAACCTGCAAGGAACTGTCCAGTCTAACCTAATAGACAACTTTAAGTTTTTTTTTTCTAAGATGAGAAATCTGGTCCTGACTTAAAGTAAAAAGGTTGAGTCACTATCATAACTTTGCTCTTAAATTACGTAAAATTTCGATTTCTTATCTCGCTCACACTTCGTAAAATGACTCTCTCCGTCTCTATCGAACTAGAAACGGAGTTTAGCAAAGCTTTAGGTAAGCTAAAGTCATTTTAAGGAAGTATGGACATTTTGGGTAAAAACCGATACTATTTACAAAAAAAAATTTGACCAATTATTGAAAACGTAATCTAGCAAGTGTTACACCATTTTTGAATCCTTATTAAATGCGCCAATTTTTCATGTTACTTGCCAAACTAGCGTAGTACATTTTTTTTTCAGTACAGTCAGTTAAAGTTGGGCGAAACAGTAAATTTTAATAATTTGGTTTTGAAAAAGTTTAATTTTCTTCTAAGTAGGAGGAGTTGGCTTTAAATTTTAGGCAAAAATCTACACAAGCATTATTCAAGATTACATAATAATAAAAAAAATTGATAAATTATGGGATTTGTAGCAATTGGAGTTAAAGAACCATTACAGGGATTGATTTTTTTAGTAAATTTTTAAAGTGAACATAATTTTTTAAAAACATGAGATAGATTTTTTTTCGTATTTTTCTGAGAACTGTTATAACTTGGTCTATCACCCATTTACGGCTTGACGTCGATTTCTGGGACACCCTGTATAACACCGATACACAAAAAAGGCTCTAAAACTCAGATTGAGAACTACAGACCGATCTCAAAGTTGTGCGTGTTCGCTAAGGTTTTGGAGAAGATCGTCTATAGACAGGTTTATTCGGCTCTAAAGCAGAGTTTTAGCGAACAGCAGCATGGTTTCTTGAGGGGTCGGTCAACAACATCTAACTTAATCTTATGTAGTGACTTTCTAGCGGAGTCCATGTCAAAAAGGTCTCAAGTCGATGTTATATACACCGACTATAGCAAGTGTTTCGACCGAATTGATCACGATATTTTATCCCAGAAACTCATCTCGATGGGTATAAGGGGTACCTAATCTGTATCGCTGGTTTACGTCGTACATTGAGAACAGGTGTCAGACTATTGTCCTTAATGGTTATTCCTCCAGAGCAATGAGAATTCCTTCCGGGGTACCACAAGGGTCATTATTAGGGCCCCTTTTATTTAACATCTTTATCAATGATGTCACGTCCTGTTTCGTATACTCGAAAATATTGCTTTATGCAGATGATATGAAGATCATGAAACAGGTTTCTACAAACGAAGATGCCCTTTTACTACAAGAGGACTTAAATACTTTCAAAAAATACTGCGAAACAAATAAATTGGATTTAAATGTATCAAAATGCTATGTGTGTTCGTTCACCTCGCAAACCGAAACCGATCCACTTTGAGTATAAAATCTCGGATACACCAATAAGCAGAGTAAACCTTATTAGGGACTTAGGAGTAACCTTTGACTCAAAACTTATTTTCGACACGCACATAGACAACATAGTCAAAAAGGCCTCTAAGGCACTTGGTTTTATCCTCAGAATCTCGTCACAGTTCAGAAGCATTAAGACTATTAATATACTGTACTGTTCTTTTGTCCGCAGTCACTTGGAGTATAGCTCTCAAGTGTGGAACCCCAAATATAACGTTTATATCAATCGATTAGAAAGCATTCAAAGAAAATTCTTAAGGTACATTCAATTCCGATCAAAAGTATATTTACCCAATTATGTCACTCGCTGCAGAAGGTTTCATATTCTTCCTCTCTATGAGCGCAGGAAAATTGCAGATTTGACGTTACTGTTCAAGATAATGAACGGATCGGCGGATATACCAGAGTTGGTGAATAGAATTGGACTGCGTGTACCTGGTGCATATTTACGTAGACCGCACCTACTTGATACACCGGTGGTGAGAACTTCCTATGGGCAAAACGCGTACCTGGTTAGAGTGAGTCGTGGCTTTGATGCAGCCTGCCGGGAGGTCGATATTGACCTATTTAGTACTGGGATTAATAAATTAAAAAGAAACCTATGTATTAACTTCTTTAAAAGTGTTTGAATCCCTAGTCCTTTCTATTTTAAGTACCTGTTGTTATTGTAGTGGACTGTTCTAATGACTTACTGGCTCTAACTTTATACATTATTGTCGTTAGTGGAGTGTTTGTAATTATACTATAGTGCTTTTGTTTGTATTCCCTATTGCCTTTAATGTTCTTATTTGTTTTTTTACTATAAGTGAAAACTTTTAATTGGCCTTAATCTTGTTATAATAACGAATAATTGTTAAAATTAGCTGTAAGTTTTCCGAATAAAATAAAATAAAAATAAAATATTCCCTTAATTTTTACATCTTCAAATATTTTGGGCCCAGTAGGTCACGCCAAGCTGGACCTAGCTGGGTGCGCAACCGATTGAGTGCTGCTCTATAGGTGCGAAATGTGGAAGGTCACAAAGGATACAAAACAAAACATATAGCACCAATGCCAAGTTTTCGTCAACCGCTGTGCATCAGCCTTTGCTAATCCGAAAAAAAATATTAGTCTAGGAATTTGCCGCGTTTTTACCCGACTACCGAAGGAGGGTAATGTGTTTATCAGTCTATGTATGTATGTAAGTATGTATGTATGTTTGTTCCTATATGGCGTTCAAGAGACCAAACGCGTTGGCCGACTTTGATGATTCATACGTCAATCGATGCGTCTTAACCCTGCGAGTGTCATAGGCTACATCAAAATTGGATAATAGAAAAATGGCGGATTTTGGGTGCCATATTGCATTTTGCATTTTGCTTTGCTTTATTCGCAAATGGTACGAAAAGTAGAGTATTTTCCTCGGTGATAAAGCTGTCTTAGTCTTGGGTGAACTTAAATCCCTCACTACACTCAGGACTCGTATTAAATCCCTCGCTTCGCTCGTGATTTGAGTTTTTAACACCCTCGCTACGCTCGGGAGTAAACCTCGAGTCCTTCGTTACGCTCGTAATTTAAATCGTCACCCGCGACAGAAGACACTGCTTTATCCCCTTGGTTAATAATCTACTATTCCAACACACTTGCTCGTAAAGTGAGCCTTATTACATCGATTTTAGGGCCATAAACCGAGCTATAACACACGGTAATACTGTATTTTTTTTAGTAACAACAAAGAGGTTTTATGCCGCTGAAAATCCTTAATATAAATTTTGGAATAAATAAATGTGTTCATCTAAGGATGTACACATTTATTTATTCCAAAAATGTATGTATAATTCACAATCTATACCTACAGATATATAAAAGAAGAAACTGATTGACTGACTGATCGATCAACGCACAGCCAAAACCGCTAGGCCTAGAAGCATGAGGCAGAAAGATTTTTTAAGTGACGTAAGCGAGCACTAACAAAGGATTTTTGGAAATTCTACCTCTAAGGGGGTTGAAAGTTTGTATTTAGTTTCTTCAGTTTGAAAGTTAGACACGTGAAATTTTAGATTTAAGCTGTTGGTTGATAAAAAGAATTCATGTATTTATTATTTTTTGGAAATTCTACCCCTAAGGGGATAAATAAGGGGTTAGAAGTTTATATGAAATTTCTTCGGTTTCGAAGGTAAAACATCTGAAATTATAGGTTAACGCTCTTGGTTGCTAAAAAGAAATCATGTATTTATTGGTTTTTGGAAATTCCACCCTTAAGGTGGTAATAAGAGGGTTGAAAGTTTGCATGTAATTTCAACAGTTTGTAAGCTAGACACGTGAAATTTTTGATTTACGCTCTTGGTTGATAAAAAGAAATCATGTGTTTTTAATAGGTTTAAGAAATTCTACCCCAAAGGGGTTGAAAGTTTATGAAATATTTACAGTTTGTAAATTGGACACGTACAACTTTAGAACAACACTCAACGTTGATAAAAAGAATTAATAAATATTGATTTTTGGAAATTCCACCCCTAAGGGGGTAAAATCGGGGTTAAAGTACAGTTTGAAGGTTAGGCACGTGAAATTTTAGATTTTAGCTCTTGGTTGATAAAAATAATTCATGTATTCATTATTTTTTTGAAATTCTACCCCAAGGGGATAAAATAGGGGTTTAAAGTTTATATGAAATTTCTTCGGATTGGAAGGTAAAACAACTTAAATTGTAGGTTTACGCTCTTAATTAATAAATGCCACTCCTAAGGGGGTAAAAAGGGGTTTGAAAGTTTGTATTAAATATTTACAGTTTGAAAATTGGACACATGACATTTTAGATTTACGCTCTTAATTGATAAAAAGAATTCATGTATTTATTGGGTTTTGGTAATTCTAACCCTAAGGGGATAAAATAGGGGTTGAAACTTTATGTGATTTTTTGCGGTTTGGAAGGTAAAACATCTGAAATCGTAGGCTTACGCTCTTGATTAATAAAAAATCAATGAGTTTATTGACTACCGGAAATTCTACCCCTAAGGGGGTTAAAGGTGGAAATTAGTTGGGCTTATATATTTGAAACTTGTCATAAATACTAACAGCAAATACTAAAGGTTGTTATTACAAGTTAATCAAAACTACTCCTTTCGATTTACGGGGTGTTGAAGATTTTTGAAGAACTTTACTATACAAGGCTTCTTTTGTTGTAGGTATGTGTATGTGTGTTGTGTTGCAGTATTTTTCCATTAGTCCGAAAAATAAAACAGCCTAATGATTCCATTCAGCACGAATTACAAAGAAAACAACAGACGTATATGCAGTATTACGATAGGAATGCAAAGAATTTATCTACTCTTTGTACAGGCAAGTAGTAAAAATAAAAGATGATAAGAATAAGAAATGGATAGCAGTTAGTAGTTTGGTTTGTGGAATTTCGAATGCAGGGATAAGAGAAAGATTACTACGGGAACCAGATTTAACGCTGGAATAAGCGATAAACATTTGTCAGTCAGTAATTATTTCTAAACAAAATTCAGAAAAAATGTGCACGGAACACCGAGTATTTTTTTATTTTTTTGTCAAATCTTTTTATTACAATTTAATCTTAAACTAGATAGATACCTAACTATATTATATATAAGAACAGGTTTTTTATTCTTTTTCTTTCATATTTTTCAGTATCCCCACTTATCCGGAGGCCTCACTGTCCTGCCAAAACGAGTGATATAATTATTATCGCTGTTATGAGTGTCACTAACATTAGGGACAGAGTTATTGATATCGGGAGCCGAGTTCAACGATTCACCTGACTGACTACAAACAATGTCCTCATAATGGTCGTGTACGTCATAGCTAGTGATAGGTTGCGTTGGCTGTGAATCTATGATTACGTGACGTCTATTTCTCACTATTATGCTTCCCGTGTGTAACTTTATTTGTTAGCTGCGGTCCCTCAACTTTTTTAATATTATACCTGCTATCCATTTCTTATTCTTATCATCTTTTATTTTTACTGCTTGCCCTGTATAAAGAGTAGATAAATTATTTGCATTCCTATCGTAATATTGCATATACGTCTGTTGTTTTCTTTGTAATTCGTGCTGAATGGAATCATTAGGCTGTTTTATTTTTCGGACTAATGGAAAAATACTGCGTAATTTTCTACGTTGTAGTATTTCTGCGGGAGAGGATAACTTGTCACTAATTGGTGTGTTTAAATATTCTAATAGTAGGCACTATTAGAATATCTAAAATCTGATTTGCAGTGAAGACTTTTCTTCATATTTGTTTTAATGGTTTGCACGGTAGGTACGTTCTGCTTGGCCGTTTGATTGTGGGTAATGAGGCGATGACGATGACGTAACATGTTTGTATTTCCATTCACGAGCAAACTCACGAAACTCTTCTGATATGAACTGAGGTGCACAGTCTGACACTACTGTTTGAGGGATTCAAAATCGGCTAAAAGTGCATTTCAAGTATTTTATTAATGACCCGGAAAGTGTGCTATTTAATTCCACGACTTCTATAAAGCTGTAATAATCTACAATCAATAGGTAGTTAATTCCAGCAAAATAAAATAAATCCATCCCTACTCTTGACCATGATTCCCTAGGTAACTCATGAGGTATCAACTCTTCTTTGCCGTTATTTCTTCTATAAGTTAAACAAGTCTGACATTTGTCTATTAGGTTTTTTAGTTGTTTATTCAATTCAGGCCAAAATAGTTACTCTTTAGCTCGAAGTATACAATTATCTAAGCCTAAATGAGCAAAATGTAACTTATTTAACATTTCTTTTTGTAATTTTTTGGGTATAATTATTCTGTTTCCTCTCCATAACAACCCATACGCCTCTGACAACTCGTGTCTGTACTTCAAATATGGTTCAGTACCTATATCCACCTTACTCTTGTCTACGGGCCACCCTTTCATTAAGTATTTTTTCACTTTTTGTAAGAGGTGGTCTACTTCTGTCTCTTTTTGGAGTACTGTAAAATGCGAATCTGTTAACTCATTTGCCACTGATATAGATCGTATCGCTTCAATGATTACATTTTGTAATGTGTTATCACTACAGTTGGATGACTCATAAGCACGTGAAAGTGTGTCTGCGATGTACAATTGTTTACCGGGTTTGTATATTAATTGAAAAGTGTATGGTTGAAGTCGTAGTAACATGCGTTGTAACTAGTGACGGATTAACCCTTAATCAAATTAAGCAATTGCCTAGGGCATCACGTCTGGGGGGGCACCAGAAGAAGCACAAAAAATCCTTCCTTAGGGCATCACACTCACTCTCACGTCACCAAAATCCACACCAAAAAACGTTTCTAGGATTAATTGCATTCGGCAATTCGAATGCACTGGAATTGCGATCAGCCAATCACAAACCACCCCTTCCCCGCGAGCTCCCCGCCTGGCGCCCCGGCAAATCTGTGTCAATCAAATGTTTTATTTTTTGAGTAATAAGTGCCGGCCATGCATACGTAATACAATTAATTTGATAATTAATAAGTAAGTCAATAGTTTTAAAGCAGACTCTTCAATACCCTGAAGAGCATTGTGGATTGGATTTTTGGAAATGCAGAGGCCAGTTTTATGGCAATGCTTCAAATATGTCTGGGCATTACAATAATGGCATGCAGCAGAAGATTCTAGAGGCGAATCCGTTTGCAATATATATCCCATACGCAGCCCATTCTCTCAATTTAGTAGGTCGAAGCGCCAAACTTTTCTGGTTCAACCATAAGGTGGCGCATATTAAACGATCATTTGGATAATGAAAGTGTTTTGAAATCTTTATCAGTAACGAGATGGGAAGCACACGCTAAAGACATCAGCTATTTCACAGACAAAGACAAAAAGACAAAAGATATTTATTTCAACTGGGCCACCAAGCGGCACTTTTGAATGTCACAATTTAAATTTAAATGGAATACAAGTTGATTCTACCGTGCATTCGGAAAGTAGCTTGTTATGGAGAAGAATGCACAAGAAACTCCATACTTACTCTTAAAAAAAAAAAAAAGATTCTACCGTGCATTCGGAAAGTAGCTTGTTATGGAGAAGAATGCACAAGAAACTCCATACTTACCTACTCTTTTAATAAAAAATAATGATTTTTACAATATTTAGGTACATGAGTACATACATTATTAATTCCCATATGTGAGGACAATGCACCCAGAATAGCACTACACACTATACTATGTAAAGGTATAAAGTATTAAAAGTACTCACACATGTACTGTGCAGTTATACAATAGGTACTAGAAAAACATCAACATCCGAAGCAGTTGAGTTATGACCAATCCCAACTGACGGCGCCCGTTCACGAACATGACGCATGAATCGGCACCACCCAGCTCAACCATCATGAAGGGAACCGAATGAACCAACACACGCGCCACCATCAGAGAGACATTTGAGAGAGCATGACACACTCAACTGCCAGGGCACACACAAGTCAACGAACGACACATAGGTATTATATAGCAAATGGTAGATTTACAGTTGGGAACATAGTACCCACACACGTGCTGTGCAGCTATACAATACTAAAAGAAATCGAGTCTATACAACACAAACATAAACATATCATTTCTTTTTGCGCCCTAGTGGTTGTGGAGCAGGACTAGCATTGAGCCAAGCATTTTTATCAGTGATATAATCCCCCAACTTATAATATGCCTGCCTGCATAGTGTGCGTTTTATACAATTTTTAAATTTCGTCTCATTCAGTTCTAGAATATGGGGAGGAATTTTATTGTAACATTTTGTACAGTACCCCATGAAAGATGAGGCCACTTTTGCCAGTCTGAAACCTGGTTGAACTAATTGGTCCCTATTTCTAGTAATGTAATTATGTCTGTCTCCGTTTTTACTAAAAAGATGTAAATTCTTTCTCACGTACATGATGTTTTCATAAATATATTGACAAGGAACCGTCATGATGTTAATGTCCTTAAACAGTTCCCTTAGACACGGGGTCTCATTGCTAAGAGAGAATATTTGGTTCAAATAAATCTCACTAGATGACGCGACATGTACACATAATTCAATAGAATTGTGTGTAAAATTAACATTATCTGGCATTGAACATAAACATTGTATGTTCTTGTTTAATTAACTCTCCTAAGTACAAAATTATGGAATATTGGGCTCTAAATTCACATTTCAAAGACTATTTGAACGGATCATTTAAAATTGATGCCATAGATGGCGCATTTTTAAATTTCTGAGGCATTCAACTCGATTGTTAAAATTTGCATTTTAACACATATTGGTGCAAAAAAAACTGTAACAACGTGCAAAAAAATACTATAAAACGAACCTTCACTGAATTTAAAGAAAAAAATATTCACGAACCTCGTATACCCTTTTACTTGCAAGGCGCTGCTAACACCATCTATAGCCGTGAAACGGGATCGAACGCGATTGATGTACTCGCAAAAATAACAAGATTAAGCAGATGAAAAACGCTAGTTACGTCGGCACGGTTTTTTTGTATGGGATGAGGCATCTGTATGCTAGTATTATATTATCTGTGCCTTAGAGAATCACGCCGGCGAAGATTGTAAATCGCTCTGATGGCTCGTTTTTGCAGAATAAAAATAGACTCAATGTCTGCAGCCCTTCCCCATAGTAAGATACCGTAAGACATTATACTATGAAAGTAACTAAAATAGACTAGTGTGGGATTCCCGTATCCACATACTTACGACACAATATTGTAAACACTCGCCGCACGAACAGACGACATACCAGCCTCGGAACTAAATACGTACTGAAGAGGATGCGCCAGCCAGCGCCGGTAATATTTATAGTGTGCGTGCAGACGGCGCTATACGTCGCGCACGCGCGAGAGTGAGATGGGTGCACGTTCATCGTAGATCATTGCTACAGAGTTGTTTTATGTTTAGGAGATCAGTGTTCTCCCATCGGTCAATAAACCAACATTATATATAGTGTACCCTGTTCATACTGAATGTTCCAAAATTGTATGTAAGGAAGGATCTTTTACGAATAGATAAGCAAATTATTCCCTGCAACATACGTGTTTAATTTCGCTATCCGTCTACCCCCAACACTAGCCTAGCGGTATCCACATCAGTAAATTGACGAATCTTTCTGACAGCATAAGCTGCCGAACTCAGCCGCCCCGCAAGTGATACTAAATGAGGACCCCATTGTAACCTTGAGTCTAGCGTGATCCCCAGGAAAACCGTTTTATCGACGAATTCGAGCTTCTCCTTGTTTAATATAATGTCACAATCAGTACTTTTGACATTTGGCAACGAAAATTTTATGCATTTGGTTTTTTTACCATTTAATACTAAATTATTGGCAGTGAACCAATCCTGAACCTGCCGTAGCGCGTTATTTACGTCGTCAACCTGACAAGTACGTCTATTTACTTTAAAAACTAATGATGTGTCATCAGCAAATAACACCATATTTAGTTTGCCTTCGAATAAATGGGGTAAATCGTTTATGTATATTAAAAATAAGAAAGGACCTAAAATTGAGCCCTGGGGTACCCCCATTTTCACATTTAACCCCGACGAATTCACACCGTTTATTTGAACTAATTGTTGTCTATCACTCAAATAAGATTTAGGGCCGATTTAACCAATTATATTAAACGCGATTAGTCCAAATAAACTCAGTTTACGCAAATACAGCATTCTGATTGGTAGTTACTCAGCGGTGTCAACCAATCAGAACGCTGTATTTGCGTAAACTGAGTTTAGTTGAACTAATCGCGTTTAATATAATTGGTGAATTCGGCCCTTAATCAAACTTAACGCTGATTGACCTAGCCCGTAATGCGAGACATAATAAAACTATAGATGCATTAGACGTCATTTCTGTGGATGACATGCAAAAAAGAGAAACCAGAAGAGAAGCAGCAAATTTTTCAAATAAACTACAAGAACTCCACTTCATACTCGTCATGTGGGACGAAATTTTGCAAACCTTCCGAAAAGCAACAAGCAGCAAGGTATTACAAGACCCAGAAGTTACTCTAGAGACTTGCGCTAATCTCTACAAATCACTTGTGAAAAGCAAAAGAAAAGCTACCAGATGTGGAATACAAAGACACCCGTCAAAGACGAAGAAAGAAAATGCCCAATGATGGTTCAGCTCTTGAAATAAGTTTCAGCCCAAGAGAACAATTCAAAATAACGTGTTTTATAGCATCATTGATAAATTAAATGCAGAGATGCGAAAAAGAGGAGAGATATACAAAGAACAGCAGACAAATTCTCATTTTTGAATAAAATACCCGATGCCGATAAAATTATGTGTCCCGATCAAACTGCGGAATACATTCAGCATACAAATCTAGTAAACACATATACAGAAGACCTTAACACCGAATTAATAACAGTATCATTCATATGTGTAAAATAAGTTCCAGACCCAGTGATTCGACTCGCACAAGTTTACACTGAACTCACGCCCAATTCTATAAAATGATACATGATGATAAAATTGAATCAGTTTTCCCTAATGTGGAAACAGCCCTGCGTATATTTTTATCGCTTATGATTTCAAATTGCTCAGCGGAAAGTTCTTTTTCAAAATTAAAAATATTAAAAAATGACAAAACGACAAAGATGATTTAAGAAAGGCTCGATAATTTATCGATATTATACATAGAGTCCGTTATGTTAAAAACGTTAGACGTTAATACTATCTTGTGTGAATTCAATGGCCGGAAAAGCCACAAGGCGCATTTCAATAGATAAATAAATAAATTATGCTCTGGTTTTTATTGTTGTCGCACCTTCTAAGGTACGTTTCGTCTCATCATCATATTTTACAAAAAAAAAAAAGTTTTTAGGCGGTAAAGGTTTAAAAACCGATTCTAGTTGACATACGGATAGGGGGGCCCACAGGCATGGATTGCTTAGGGCGTCAAGTAGTCTTAATAATCCGTCACTGGTTGTAACCTTGGAGGGCAATCTATAATTGCTTTCTTAATGACCGTTATCAGTGGCTTATGATCGGTTTCAATGGTGACGTCTGACCGTCCGTAGATGTATCCATAGAACCTTTCGCATGCAAACACACACGCATATAGCTCCTTTTCTATTTGTGCGTAACGTTGTTCCGTTTTAGTTAAAGAGTTTGAAGCGTAACAGATAGGGTGGTCGTTTTGTAACAACACGGCCCCTAGTCCACTTTTACTGGCATCTAGTACTGATATTGTTATAGGTTTATGCATACTATAAAACTGTAAAACTGGTTTTTTAACAAGACACTGTTTTAATTCAGTAAAAGCTTTCTCGTGTGTTTCCATCCAATGCCATTCTATGTTTTTCTGCAGTAACTCTCTGAGCGGCTTAGTCTTATCAGATAAAGGGGAATGCCCATTTTGTAAGGGAACTTTGAAAAAATTGTTGTATCTTGATGAATTTGCTTGTATATTGTAGAAAATACACGTTATATTCATAATTAGAAAATATTTTAATTTATTTTGCGGGGTTCTCGAGATATAACGATGTTTCTGTTCTTGAAATGAACCCTTATTACAATGCAATAAGGTGCATACAAATGTCCAAGTGAAGGCACCTGATATTTTGTTGTCTGTACATCCATACTAATATTATAAATGTGAAAGTAACTCTGTCTGTCTGTCTGTCTGTCTGTCTGTTACCTTTTCACGCTTACCGCTGCACCGATTTAGATGAAAGTTGGTATGAAGATAGTTTGAGACCTGGGAAAGGACATAGGCTATATAGGGCTTGGGAGTGAGCTGCTCCAATTAATTTAGTTTTTTTTGTTTAAATATTTTGCACCATGAATTTTGTTATTTTTAAAAATTTTAATTTTTTTTAATTTTTAATTTGTTTTCTTGCAATGACAAGAATATTTACTTTTTAAAGTATTATATTATTTTATTTTAATTATTGTGAATGTGAAGACTATGTGGATCATTATTTTGTTTTTTAATTTATCTTAGTTTTTAATCATGGTCTGGCAGTTTGAGTAGTTTATGCGGCCTACCCGAATGTCCTTTCTTTGGTATTGTTCGTCGAATCGTTGAGCTCCTTAAATTCTGAGTTGAGCTGCTTGGTTATTGACAAATGCGTGCACTGACTGGACAGGTCCACTCAATCTGGCTGGTTCTTTCCTCAAAAGACCATTTCAGACATCAGTCTACATGGTCTTCACATGATCGAACCAAGATTTTGTCAGGACTTTAAAAGAGACTGTGACCTCTGAGTTTGTTTCGGCCTTTCTTCTCAGAGTAGTCAGATATGAAACGCCGACCTCATCTAGTTTTTAAAAAAAAATATGTTAGACATGTAAAAGCGTTTGTACAAACCAACTTACAGAAATAAAATCATTTATCATTTATCATTTATTTATCATTAGGTAGGGTAGGGTAGGGTATGGTAGTGTAGGGTAGAGTATTGTAGGGTAGTGTAGGGTCGGGTAGGTTAGGGTAGGGTAGGGTAGTGTAGGGTAGGGTAGTGTAGGGTAGTGTAGGGTCGGGTAGGGTAGGGTAGAGCAGGTTTTTTTTTTTTTTTTTTTCTTGACTAGCTCTGTCAACGTAGTTGACGCCTATTTAAATCTGTTCTCATTCATACCAGTTCTTGCTTTTATGCCTCTCGTACTTTTATTCCTCATTCTATATCTTTCTATCATTCTTCTCCTGCCAGTCCAATGGGTGGGACTCCCATTTTACCTACTACCACAGATAATATAATACTAGCATACAGATGCCTCATCCCATACAAAAAAACCGTGCCGACGTAACTAGCGTTTTTCATCTGCTTAATCTTGTTATTTTTGCGAGTACATCAATCGCGTTCGATCCCGTTTCACGGCTATAGATGGTGTTAGCAGCGCCTTGCAAGTAAAAGGGTATACGAGGTTCGTGAATATTTTTTTCTTTAAATTCAGTGAAGGTTCGTTTTATAGTATTTTTTTGCACGTTGTTACAGTTTTTTTTGCACCAATATGTGTTAAAATGCAAATTTTAACAATCGAGTTGAATGCCTCAGAAATTTAAAAATGCGCCATCTATGGCATCAATTTTAAATGATCCGTTCAAATAGTCTTTGAAATGTGAATTTAGAGCCCAATATTCCATAATTTTGTACTTAGGAGAGTTAATTAAACAAGAACATACAATGTTTATGTTCAATGCCAGATAATGTTAATTTTACACACAATTCTATTGAATTATGTGTACATGTCGCGTCATCTAGTGAGATTTATTTGAACCAAATATTCTCTCTTAGCAATGAGACCCCGTGCTACTACCTAGTCTCAACTTTATTTCTTTATTATTTCTAAATTTAGGGAAAATAATTTCTTCAACGTGTTCTGTTTTTATTTGTTCTTAAAGAATTACAGTTTTTATATTTCATATTTTAACTACTAATTACTTATATCTTAATTACAAACTTAATATACTCTCTTTAATATATGCATCTTAATTCTACTTAATTTTCTATGTTTACATATAATATACACTTATATCTATGAAACACAGATTTATATCTCCGTCTTATTTCTATTAATTACAATATCTGCTACTTTAATACAATATTTTAGAAATTTCTCTCTGTTTTTACCTCTTATTATTTCCGCAATTTTATCTTCTATTAATGAAATTCCAATTTCCTGTTCCAGGTTGAACCTGTCAACAGCGTGCGCAGGACAGTTTAATAGCACGTGTGGAATTGTCTCGTTTACACCGGGATCGCAGATGCACGATGAGCTCTCCTTGCGCTTGAAGCGATTCAAGTATTCGGAGAACCCAAATGTGTGCGGGAGTGTTTCCAAAAGAGTGGAAACATGCAAATATCACACCTGTACACAAGGATGGAACTAAGAGTAACGTGGAGAACTATCGCCCAATCTCTATTCTCTCCACCTTGTCAAAGGTCTTTGAGAGACTCGTCCATAATGAAATATATCCATCGTTGCACAACTCCATTATACAACAACAGCACGGTTTCGTTAAACAGCGATCTACTACCACAAACCTTGTCTCCTTTTCCAACTTTTTGTTTGATAGCCTCGATAATGGCCTGCAAGTTGACGCAGTCTACACAGATTTTTGCAAGGCCTTTGACAAGGTGGACCATGAACTACTGCTGGATAAAATTGCCTTCAACGGAATTCGAGGTAACTTGTTGCGGTGGTTTGCATCTTATATTTCAAATCGCTGCCAAAGAGTGGTAATTAACGGGTATAGATCAAACACCATCGAAGTTACATCCGGTGTACCACAAGGCTCTATTCTTGGACCGTTATTGTTTATCATATTTGTTAATGACATAGGTTGTTGTTTTCACAACACAAAGTACCTATTGTATGCAGATGATCTGAAGGTCTATAAATCCATTAAAACAGCTAACGACTGCATCCTAGTACAGCAAGATCTGGACAGACTATCAGACTACTGTCATAGAAACAAACTAAAGCTAAGTTTACCTAAGTGCAATTACCTTACTTTCACAAAAAATAAGCACATTATAAACTTCGCGTACACTCTCTGTCATGTGCCTCTTACTAAATTAAACTCAATTAGAGACCTCGGTGTTATACTGGATTCCAAACTATGTCTAGACTTACACATTAACAGAATTGTGAGTAAAGCTTTCCAATTATATGGCTTTATCATGCGATCTGCCGTAGACTTCAAGAGAACCTCGTCATACCTATGCTTGTATAAAGCCCTAGTTCGGTCACAATTGGAGTATGCAGTGTCAGTATGGAATCCCTTCTACAAAAAGTATGCTGAAATGGTTGAAAATGTTCAGTACAAATTTTTACGCGCCATGCACTACAGATGCCATAAGTCCTACTTACCCTACTCTCAGTTACTCAGCAAGTACAAGCTCCTGCCCCTTGGATCTCGGAGAATATACCTTGAAGCCATTATCTTGTATAAAATTGTCAGAAATCAATTTAATTGTATAGATTTAAGTAACATGATTTGTTACGCTGTGCCTAGAACCATTCATAGGCGACAGGTTCGCGCAGGTACTCTCTTTGCAGTGAATTCATGCCGAACTAATTCTGGCCAGCGCGCACCTGTCCGCCGAATGGTTGACTCATATAACAGTACCTTTGAAAACATCGACATCTTCAGTTGTTCAATGTGTACATTCAAAAGCCTCGCCCTATCTTCTTTATTAAATAAAACCCATAATAAATAAAATTCACATGTGTTTGATGATTTGCAGCAATAGCTTTCTGAAAATCGTCAAACATTCCAAGGTCATACTTATTTTATATTGTGTAATATTTATACCTGCTCGTACAGCTCCTAGCGATACACTCACTTATTTTTTACTTTTAAACTTTTATGTCTACCTGTGGACAGCGTTGTGGGTTATATTATTACTAACATTGTCATTGTTAAATTAGTTATAAGTTCTTATAATGTAACTGTTTGCTGTTCCTTTCAATAAAAAATAAAAATAAAAATAAAATAAAAACCCACCGTGCCCCGTCAGGACCTGCGTGAGCACGCCCGTTGGCCGCACCTGTCTTATAATGCGAAAAGCCGCGATGGCATCGGGAAGAAATATCTTCGTCACCGAGGCAGTCTCGCCAGACATATATCTCCGATTCCATTCATCGAGCGATCCCAAACGGATCTGGCGTCGGATGAATGAAATCGGACATTGGTCATAGTCCGGCTTCCTCCGTGACAACAATGCTGCCTCCTTCGCCAACCCGTCCGCGCGTTCATTCCCCGGCAGGCCCGCGTGGGCTTTGATCCAGAACAAAGACACAGCTTTGTTCTGCACCAGAGCCTGAGTCAGGTTTGTTCGCGCTCGGAATGCCAGGGGATGGAGAGAGCCATGGTTTACAAGCGACTGCAATGCTGACATTGAGTCGCTATACAAACCATAGCTCATCTCTTTGCGCTTGAGGATTTCATCCGTTGCTTTGCAAATAGCCAGAAGTTCCGCTTGGTAGACAGTGCAGTACGCGGCGAGGCTAAGCTTGAGGCTCCGGATTTCGCCTTCATTATCCCATAGGGATAATGCGGCTCCGACCTTCCCCTCAATCCTGCTGCCGTCAGTGAATATTCGCACTGCCTGCACATTGTTGCTGTCCACAAGCTGTTGATCTGCCAAGCACATGAACTCCAAGGCTATTTGTTTGGCAGGGTGAGACGTCTCTGCAAATCTCACGGCACCCTCAATCTCCCGGTCTCCTGGCAGAAAACGGGACGACCCTCTCCTCGCTTCATACATGGCAGCTGCCTCTTGTATGCGCAGGTCTAGAGGCAGTATCCCGGACAATACCAGTGCCGAGTTAAGAGAGACAGTACGATAAGACTTGCAGAGCTTCTGGACGAAGCCTCGTTGGACGGAGCCTAGGGCCTTCCGCATCCCAAGCTTTTTCACGGCGGGAGCCCAGGCACCAGCCGCGTACGTAACAACTGGTTCTATTACGGCGGTATATATTGTGCGGATGACTTCACTATTTAGCCCCCAACTGACTTTGGCCGCTCGAGATAGCTTCTTGTACATTGCCACGGACCGCTTGCAGACGCTAGCCAAGTGGTCGTTGAAGGTCAACTTACTGTCGATCGTCAACCCCAGTACTTTTATTTTGTTGACCATTTCAATGTTGACCCCGGCCATGCTCAGGGCTGGGGTGTCGTACTTAAGCTTGTTTGTTATCACCATCGCACATGTTTTATGAGGTGCAAACCGTAGCTTATTTCGGACACCCCAGTCCTGAGCACGAGCGAGGGCTGCATTGGCTTTTCTGGTGATTTCCCCAGCCGTATCGCCATCCACCACCAACACGATATCGTCCGCAAATGCTTGGACGAAACATCCCTCTGGGGGGTAGGGCAGGTTAGGGTAGGGTAGGGTAGTGTAGGGTAGGGTAGAGTATTGTAGGGTAGTGTAGGGTCGGGTAGGTTAGGGTAGGGTAGTGTAGGGTAGGGTAGGGTAGTGTAGGGTAGGGTAGTGTAGGGTAGTGTAGGGTCGGGTAGGGTAGGGTAGGGTAGGGTAGGGCAGGTTAGGGTAGGGTAGGGTAGTGTAGGGTAGGGTAGGGTAGATAAATGTTTGGTCTTTTTATGGCAAAACAAAGTTTGCCGGTTAAGCTAGTATAAAATAAAGCACACGGATGAAAAAATATACAAAATATAAATCCTATTTTTGAATAATATTGAAATCGCAGACACGATACCTCATAAGTTACCTCATAAATGTGCCATCGAATCGAAAAGAAGAAGAAGAATAAGGGGCCTGTGTATGGGCAATCTCCTTTGGTATGACATCAAAGTTTCCATGAACTCTTTTGTGGAAAACTTCACTAGCTGAGCATATGCCGTATGGCATTCTCAAAAATTTGTAACGGCCAAACGGAGTATTGAATGTACAGTAATCTGTGCAATCGGGATGAAGTTTAGTCTGCCAAAAGCCGCTAGAAGCATCGAGGCTACTAAAATATTTAGCCCCTGAAAGATTGGACAAAAATTCTTCTAGAGTGGGTAAGCGAAAATGCTCACGCTTTATTGCTAAATTAAGCTCTTTCGGATCGAGGCAAATTCGTAAGTCACCATTTGGTTTCTTTACTATTGTTACACTGTTTATCCAATCTGTTGGCCCTTCTACTTTGGCTATTACACCTTTTTGCACCATTTCATCTAACCCAAACCTTCAAACACATCTCCATATTCACAGATGCTGCATCTGCTGATTCTGCTCTTCAGATTCAGCAGACTTGCGGCAACTTGTGCAAGGCCTTGCAATGTTGCATCTGCTAGTAACGACCTCGCCACTCCAGAATTTTTCAGTCCCATTCCAGCCGGTGTCCATGTCGCAAAGAAATGGGAAACAAGAAAGACACCGACTTCTAAAATTAAGTTATTTTTCACTTTGTAGTTTTTTGTTTGTAATTCAGTAGTATTTTTTTGCAAAAATGTTTTTTTATATGGGATACAATTTACCCATTATTTCCAATACCGGAGGTATGATGTCTCAAGCAGTATCATTCGCCTGGGAAGCTATAATCCAGCCTCGTGCAAGCTAAAATTGTACAGCCAGTGTATTGTCCCAGTAAATCCAATGAAAAAGAAGTGTCATTCTTGTCAGTCATAGACATTGAAGATTGACCAATAGACTTGTTATGTCTATAGTTGGGGGAGAGAAGCTAGGGTATGTTTTGGTGGGAATCGCTGTTGGTGAGAACAGCATTACCTATAAAATGCCAAAAATAACTTCTGCTGTACTCGTGGCGGAGTACCGTATCAAGCAGAGCCCTAGCCAGTCCGAGTCATCCACGTCCCCGTCGTTCTCCCTGGGACCTGCTGCAACCGCGCCGACGCGCGTCCGCCACCCCGAGTTGCAGCTGAGCTAACGGATGCAGGGCGAAGGGCGAATATTCTGCGCCTTAAAACAGAATCGTCTCACTAGGGAGGATACCCGAAATAAAACCGAGCACATCCGAAGGCTCTAAGGCGGCAGCCCCGCTATCGGATTAAGGCACAGTGGGCTAATCACCCGCTTGCCCGACAATAATTAATTGATTCCTGAAACCGAAACAGATAGAAACCGGACTGATCTTTCAACGACGACTTTTGGCATGAAAAAACGGACACGAATTGCTTATTGGAACGTACGCACGCTTAGCGATGACAGCCGACTAGCCCAAGCAGAAGCAGTAATGCTTAGCTACAATCTTCAGATACTCGGTCTGAGCGAAGTGAGGAGAAACGGTTTTGGTGAGCTGAGAACGTCCGGGGACTTGACTTTGCTGTATTCAGGTAAAGAAAATGAGGAAGATGTGCGCGAGTATGGCGTGGGGCTCCTCCTTTCTAATGCAGCTAAGAATAGCCTCTTGGACTGGAAACCGATCTCAGACCGGATCATGTGTGCCCGTTTCAACTCAAGAGCCCGGAAGATCTCCATTATTCAGTGCTACGCCCCAACCAATGCATCAACAGAGGATACCAAGGACGACTTCTACAATGCCCTCAACGCCACCCTTAGGAGCATAAAAAAGCAAGATATCGTCATCGTCATGGGGGACCTGAATGCTAAGGTTGGGCGCAGATTCCCTTGAGTAGCTGCTTTTAAAATGAGAATCACGCCTAAACGGCTAGTCGTAATTTTTTGGAAAAAATATATGTTATACTAGAGCGTTTCCTTAATAATTTCATCTGAGTACATTTTAAAATATATTAGTGTATCATAGTTTAATTAATTTGCAAAGTAATGTCTAACGCGGACCAAAAATCGACAATCACGCAAAAATCATTGGACGTATTTTTATGAAACTTTCACCATCTAAAAGGCAATTTAATTATCTAAATTTTAATCTAGGGCTTTTTTTGAAATTATTATTAGTAAATAAATGTTATTAGTTTTGCCGACTAAACTTGGTGCGCGTTGAAGCGGGGGCCCCACCGGGCGACGGGCGGCAGTGCATCGCTGACCACTGTCACGGGAAGACGCTGACGCTCGCGCGCTCGGAGCAAAAGGACACTATTTTATTTGCTTGTTTATAAGGTTCGCGCTTAAATGGGCGGTAAATTCAAATTTTTGAAAGTGAGATGGCTTATAATGAAAAAAAAAATTGATTACTTAGGTAAGTAGCATATTTTAATTATCAATAATGTATTCCTAAAGTTTAAATTAGTATAGGTAACTAAATAAAAAAATACACATAACATAAATATAAAGTAAATTTGTAATAAACATACTTTTATTTTATTAAAATAATTATGTTATTTCTGTTTTACCAAAATAGCAAATAACAAAGATTATCTAGATATAAATGCAGAGACGAGGTGAGTATTGCCATTGCATTCAATGTAACCATACCACCATCCTAGTAGGGACAGTCCGGATAACATTTTCAAAAAGTATGTGAATGTAATTATTAGCAATTTGGCATAGTTGTAAGTATAGTACTCCACTCCAAGTACGTACTGCTCGGGGAAAATAACTGTGCACCCGGCGCTGTCACGTCACTCTGTCGTTCGTCTTGCTCGGGACAAACGTAGGGCGCCTAATTTAATATTCCGACTTTAGTATTATTTAAACATATTTTTATTATTATTTTATCAGTAGATTTTGCATTATAATATCAGCAGCCTAATTGCGTAAGTGAATTCGGAAAGGCAAAGTGTCTTACCCCATGAAAGAGTATGAACAATCGACCAATGACATAGACGGAAATCCACATCGCGTCTTTCATCTCGCATGTGATTGGTCAATTGTTTATCAAGGCAAAGGGTATGACTCCATGAAATAATATGAACAATCGACCAATCACATAGACGAAAATCCACATCGCGTCTTTCATCTCGCTTGTGATTGGTTAATTGTTCATGTTCTTTCATGGGGTGAAACCCTTTGCCTTGCCGAATTCACTTACGCAATTAGTCTGCTGTTTATAGTTTTTATACATTTTTACTAGTAAAAGAGTATCTAATATATAAAATTCTCGTGTCACAGTTTTCGTTGCCAAACTCCTCCGAAACGGCTTGACCGATTTTGATGAAATTTTATATGTATATTCAGTAGGTCTGAGAATAGGTCAACATCTATTATTTTTTTTTAATGGATAGGGTAGGTATGTAGGGTAGGGTAGGGTAGGTAGGGTAGGGTACGTAGGTTAGGGTAGGGTAGGGTAGGGTAGATAAATGTTTGGTCTTTTTATGGCAAAACAAAGTTTGCCGGGTCAGCTAGTTTATTTATATATTATAAAGAGTTTTATATTTGGCACCACCAGGCGCGGATACCGGGGAGAGGGGTTGGGCAGGGGAAATGGTTTTCATGTGGGCTATTTATTGCTTTTGGTTTTAGTAATACCTATTTTTTTTAAACATTAAAATATTAATATTATTTTAAAATATATATAGTTCGTAAAATAATAATTTAAATAACAATTGCCATATTTATGCATATGAGTGTTTGGTATTTGGTTGTTGTATGAAATAAGCATCTCTTGATGTTTTTATTTTAGATGTTTGAGTAACAGCCTGACAGCAAAGGAGACACTGTTAAAACCTTTATTATGGTTTGTTCATCTTTTATTTTTTTGCCCCAGCTGATATAGCATAGATTGTTTCGGTGTATTTATCATTGTAATTATATTTCAGTTCTGCAGAAATTTAAACAACTATATCTGAGGGGGATCCATCATCCTTTCACAAAGTGACCTAAAATGAGGAACAGTCCCTACTAGGTAAACAATGGTTTTAACATAGTCGGCTCATATGAATATTTATATGATATATTCTTGTAGAACGCAAAAGAAAACAAGAAGGAGAATAAGAAAAGAAAAATAAACGAAGGAAAAACCGAGCAATAGCGATAGACACTAGTACACAAGACGACATAATACAAGAAAGACAGGACAATACAAAGAAACACATCGTATAGATATAAGTGTTCTCGGTTTTGAGGAGTTTTAAAGCTAATAAAATAATGTTAATAATTCACATCATTATATTTCAAGTATCCCCCCCCATTCCTGGATCCGCCCATGCACACAAATCACATGTCTTTATTTTATGTTTTTATCACTTGTTAAAAATAAAATAATGTTAATAATTCACATTATTTTATTTCAAGTATCCCCCCCATCCCCCACTCCTGGATCCGCCCATGCACACAAATCACATGACTTTATTTTATGTTTTTATCACTTAATAAAAATAAAATAATGTTAATAATTCACATCATTTTATTTGAAGTGTCCCGTGCCCCCCCTCCCTTCTGAATCCGCCCATGCACACAAATCACATGTCTTTATTTTATGTTTTTATCACTTGTTAAAAATAAAATAATGTTTATAATTCACATCATTTTATTTCAAGCATCCCCCCCCCCCACTCCTGGATCCGCCCATGCACACAAATCACATGTCTTTATTTTATGTTTTTATCACTTGTTAAAAATAAAATAATGTTTATAATTCACATCATTTTATTTCAAGCATCCCCCCCCCCACTCCTGGATCCGCCCATGCACATAAATCACATGTCTTTATTTTATGTTTCTATCACTTGTTAAAAATAAAATAATGTTTATAATTCACATCATTTTATTTCAAGTGTCCCGTGCCCCCCCCCACTCCTGGATCCGCCCATGCACACAGATCACATGTCTTTATTTTATGTTTTTATCACTTGTTATTATTTTTACACTATTTATCTATCACTTGTTACCTTTACGTTACTTGTTACCTTTTCACGTCTAAACCACTATGCAGAATACAATGAAATTTGGCAAGGAGATAGATGGCATCCTGAGGAAGGACATAGGCTATTCATAGTATTTTATTGTTTTTATTGGTAGGTACGTAGGGTATGGTAGAGTTGGGTGGAGTAGGTAGGGTAGGTAGGTGGGTAGGGTAGAGTAGGTAAGGAACGAAGCCGCGGGGGACAGCTAGTTGCCTATATATGAATGAGCACATTGATTACTTACGTAAATATATAAACCACTAGCTTCTGCTAGCGGCTACACCCACGTGTTGTGTTTTGTTGCTCCAAGGGAACATTTTACCGGGATGAAATAAATGTGATATTCCGAACTATAATCTGTCTCTGTGCCAAGTTTCACCTAGATCCGTTCACCCGTTCTGGTGTGATTGAGGAACAAATATCCATCCATTCATCCATACTTTCGCATTTTTAATATTCGTAGGATCTCACCACTAATAAAATAATATTTATTATCAGAATGCTACCTTTAATGCACCATGGTACATCAGAAATGACGACCTTCACCGCGACCTTAAAATGAAACTCGTCACCACCGTTATTCAAAACTTTGCTGAAACCCACGAACACAGACTTCATCGACATGTGAATGTGGAAGCAATCCAGCTGCTAGATAACACGGACATAGTGCGTAGGCTAAAGAGAACTAAACCATTTGAGTTAGTGTAGTGTATAATAAGTGAAAAAATAATAGCAAAGAATACTGTGCTATACATGTAACACGTGAACTAAGTGTTTTTAACGTATTAGACTCTAAGAAAGTGCTACCGAACTGTATAAAAGTGCAAATTGACTCTATTCTTAGTCATAACATTTTACATTATAATAATAAGTTAGAGTTAAATTGCTTATTAGTCTATTAAGGCTAGATTGTAATTTGTTATTAAGAACATTAGTTTTTATTAATATAGAAAAAAAAAAAAAAAAAGAATGCTACCTTATTATTTCTCACTACATAAAAACAAAAACAGTCAGTAGTCCTCGCCGTCTGAAGCGTATGGTTACCCTACGAAATTACGAGCGTGTAGTTGCGGGGTCGCGGGGGTGCGGCGCAAGCTCCTCCCAATCGCTCAAGGTCGCTGGGGCGTGTTGTCGCCTTAATACTAACCGCGAGCGGCATATGGGTACACAGGGACTTGGAGTGTGCAACGAGAATGGGGAGCGATTCATCGAGTTTTGTCAGAACCACGACCTTACCATCGGAGGAACATTATTCAATCATGGCGACCATCATAAGTACACGTGGAACTCCCCCGATGGGGTCACCAAGAACCAAATTGACCACCTCGCCATTAGTTCTAAATGGCGGTCTTCACTGCTCGATGTCCGCAACCGCAGGGGCGCCGATATTGATAGCGACCACCATCTGGTAGTTGCTGAAGTCCGGCTCAAGGTTGCAGTTTCCCGCGCGGCTGGAGGACCTGGCAAGATTGGAAGAAGGTTCGAGGTGAGCAAACTGCATGACTCAGACACGCGTAAATCTTTTCAGATGGAATTGCGCAATCGCTTTTCTGTACTCGATGCTGCTACGGACTCATTAGACGAGGAGTGGAACCGCATCAAAGTGGCCTATACAGAGACCAGCTTCGTCGTTCTAGGGCACAAATCGACTCATTCTCGAGAGGACTGGATGTCACAACGCACGTGGAACCTGATCGAAGATAAAAGGAATCTTCATCTGAGACTGCTTGAGACCCATAACGACGCCATACGAGCAGACCTTAACACGCAATACCGTCAGAAACGCAAGGAAATCTATCGCAGTACCCCAAAGATAGGAGACGGTGGGCTGATGGTATTGCTGATCGTGCTCAACAAGCTGCAAACTCCGGCACCTTGAAAGAGTTGTACAATGCTACCAAAACCTTGGCAGGTAACAGCAAGTTGAGGAAGAAGCCGCTGAAGTGTAAAGATGGTCAGCTCATTGTGACGTCAGAAGGGCAGCTACTTCGCTGGCGTGAACACTTTGAAGAGGTCTTCCGTCTGTCAGCTACATCGGCACCTGACGCGCTGCAAGTCAGTACTCCACCCACCCAGCTTCTCAACATTAACACGGAACCACCGTCAGCCTCTGAAGTTGCGGAGGCAATCCGCTCTTTGAAGACAGGCAAAGCACCAGGACTCGACCTGATAACTGCGGAAATGCTTCAAGCCGACATACCCACCGCAGTCAACGTCCTGACGCCGCTCATTGAAAAGATCTGGATCGCCGAAGAACTACGAGACGAATGGAACAAAGGTCTCCTTATAACTGTTCCCAAGAAAGGTGATCTTAGCCAGTGCGATAACTGGAGAGGTATAACGTTGCTCTCGATTCCCTCTAATGTTTTTTACAAGCTCATCCTGGACAGATTGTCGAAGGCCGTGGATCCTCTTCTACGCAAGGAGCAGGCTGGTTTCCGCTCGAACCGCTCCTGTACGGACCAGATCAACACTCTCCGTATCATACTGGAACAGGCATCAGAATGGCAGAGGGAGATTTATCTAACCTTCGTAGACTTCGAAAAGGCCTTTGATACGCTGAAGTGGTCTAGTATCTGGTCCCGCCTACTGGAAATTGGAGTGCCGCCGAAAATAGTCCGTCTGTTGCAGAGTATTTATAAGCAATATTCCTGTAAGGTTACTCATAACGGCCTCATATCGGATGACGTAACAGTGCACGCGGGTGTCCGCCAAGGCTGCCTCCTGTCACCGCTCCTCTTCCTGGTCGTTCTTGCTGGAATTTTGCTTCGCATCTACGATAACAGGCGCCGCGGCATAGAGTGGGGATTATCCAACGTCTTGGAAGACTTGGATTACGCCGATGACCTATGCCTGCTGAGTCATACCCACGCCGATATGCAAGCAAAGCTAGAAGATCTACGCCAGGAAGCGGCAAAAACGGGGCTAAAATAAACATCCGGAAGACCCAGGAAATGAGAACTAGTGTGAAGAACCACTCACCGTTGCTGATTGGCACAGAGGCAGTGGAACGCGTCCACAAATTTACATACCTCGGGAGTGTCGTGTCGGAGACTGGGAGAAGTGAAGAGGACATCGTTTCACGGATCGCCAAAGCCCGAGCAACCTTCGCGCAGCTGAGACCTGTTTGGCAATCGCGGAAACTGACCCGAAGGATTAAACTCAAAATCTTCGGGTCCAATGTCAAATCCGTGCTACTCTACGGGTGCGAAACGTGGAAGGTCACAAAGGACATCTCACGCCAAATACAAGTCTTCGTCAACCGCTGTCTTCGTCGTATTCACGGAGTTTACTGGCCCGAGACCATCTCCAATGTAGAGCTGTTGGAGAAATGCCACGAGAGCCCAATCGACCGCCAGATCAAGCGTCGCAAGTGGAGATGGATTGGCCACACGCTCCGAAGGGGTCCCGATCACATACCCAAACAAGCTTTGGACTGGAATCCCCAGGGGAAACGAAAGCGTGGCCGTCCCCGTCAAACCTGGCGTCGCACAGTGTTGGCAGAAGCGACGAGCATCGGAATGACATGGAGCGAGGTGAAGCGTGAGGCTCAAGACCGATCGCGATGGAGGACATCTGTGGACGCCCTCTGCCCCATCTAGGGGTTAAAGGACATTAAGTCAAGTAAGTCAATCATTTATTATTTTAGTGTTGAATTGTGTGTTTATTGAATTAAATTGATACACACAAATTGTTATTTTATTATATCATTGATTAATAACTCCAGATAGCAACGCCATCCAGTGTCACGCCACGATCAACTGGTGACTCACCCATGCCAAGCTGGTTCTCACGTTTGGCACAAGATGTCGCTTTAATATATTGATAAAAATAATCGTTACAATATTGTATTATTAGAAATCAGAAACGAATTAGATTAAAAAAAACAAACTTTAATTAACCTAAAATTATAAGAATTTACAAAACAAATACAATCAAAATATGACACAAAAGAATGACTCAAATACAGTAAGAAGAACACAATTTTAAAGACTCACGACCTCCTCGTACGACGGATGACAGCAGAAAGGGAGCGTGCGCCCATTCTACACCGCTTTTATACCGTCATCTGCCGTACCCCTACCCTTAACCTAAATAATAGCTAACACGGCCTCTCCTGACACCCTGACGTCCACGGCAGGCTTGGTCGACTGATCCAGTAACAGCTTAGTCAACTTCAGGCATATCCAGGCCTCGTGCTTGTTCTTCTCTCGGGTCATCAGGTCTAGTAAATGGTCCTGGTGCTGGCTCATTATTTTCATCATCATCATTCGCTGAAATCATATCGCAATATTACAATTTGAATCGTAGTAAGTTTCTAAATTAGTAATATTGGTTAAAGTTAGTTTTAGTTGTACTGTTACGAGATAAACATTAATTGAATGCCTGTGTTCTAGAATAAAACCTGAAACATTTAGTTTAATAAAACAAAATGAACTATTCCATGGTTACATCTAACTTAAGTTCTCTAGAACACTACACATTCAGACAACCACACCATAAAACATAACATGCTTAATAAAGAACACTGTGAGCCTACACTGCACAGTGACTGATCGGTTTGCAAAGCCGACCAGCTTCCGAGGTCGTGGGTACACCCCTCTGGGTGTACCACACAGACAGACAAGGATCCAATAGCACCATTCGTCAGAATAGATGCAACACTTCCGGATCAGAGAGATCATACAAATCTGAGACTCACCCTCAAAGAAGGCAGAGCAAGACTCGGGAGTCCATTCACCTCCCCAGGGAACCATAAACTGCGCAGCAGCATATGTGATCTTCCCGTATGATCCAGCCAACAGCCTCAGCTCATAGCGGCCGTGTGGAAGAACACGCACCACTCGGTAGGGGCCGCGCATTCCATGGTCAAGCTTGCCTGTGGACTGAGCATACTTGATGACGAAGACATGGTCGCCTTCCTGAAACTCACGAGGGGGGCGTCTGTCCCGGTTAACATAGGTGTCCATTGCTGCCTGGTTTCTAGTTAACCGTTCGGCCGTCCTTTGCCTAGCGATTTCTCTTCTTGCCTCACGACTACTTGAAGCAGGCTCCTGGGCGATATCTCGCGCCAGAGCACGGATTGCTGGCGTAGTGTTTTCATGGCCCACCAACAGTTTTAGAGGCGATGTTGGTGTAGTCTTGTGCTGTGTTATATTAAGAATTAGTTGCAGACGCCATAATTCCTCAGCCCATTCATGTTTTCTGTGATTTGCCTCAATTCGTAACATGTTTAAGACAGTTCGAGCATACCGCTCTACTTGCCCGTTAGCGTGATGCATCTCAGCAGTAATGTGATGCAGCTCGATGCCGAGGACTTGCGTCCACGTTTTGAACCCAGACGACTCGAACATGCGGCCTCTGTCGGTCACTATTAATTTCGGTGTTCCAAATAAGGATATAACAGTCTTACAGACCTGCTTCAGTTCGTCCAAGTCTTGGCGGTGGATAGGAGTGAGGAGGCAGAACTTGGTGAAGGCGTCAACGACCAGCATCACGTGCTTAAATCCTTTCGATTCAGGTAAAGGGCCCAGCACGTCGAAGTGTAGGGTGTCGAACGGGACGTCAGGTTTAGACCAGGAGGAAATAGGTTGAAGAGGGGCTCTAGGAACACGTTTATGTGCAACACAAGTTATACAATGACGTATGTATTTTTTTACAAAAGCCCTAAGGCCAGGAAACCAAAAATGCCTAAGTATAAGCTCTAATGTTTTATCAGCGCCTATATGGCTGTGTTCATCGTGAAAGACCCTAAGGAGGCTTAAGCGTTGGCCCTTCGGTATATAGCAAAGGAGCCTCGGCTCTTCCCCTACCTGACTGTACCGGTAATAAAGAACATCTTTTTGTACTTGATAACGTGATGGGTCTAACTCTCCCCGTTCTACAGCCTCGATTATGTTACGGGTCTCTACATCACCGGATTGCGCCATTTGGGCCCAATTACGCGGCCTTTCAATGTTATTAACCGAACTAATGGGGTTGCGACTCAAATAGTCCGCGTGCGGCAACATGGCGCCTTTTCTGTATGAGATGGTAAAATCAAAATCTTGCAAGTAAATCCACCATCTTGCCACACGCGGTAACAAATCTTTCTTACTCTGAGTAGCTTTCAGTGCGTTACAGTCTGTAATTACCGTGAAACGCGAACCAACTAAGTAGTGCCGAAATTGCCGCAGTGCTTTTACTACAGCCAGGGTCTCGAGCTCGTATGAATGATATTTCGGCTCAGCACCCTTAGTCGCCTGGCTGTAATAAGCAACCACGCGCTTAATGTTGCCTTTGTGGACTTGCAACAAAACAGCACCGTAGCCCAAACTGCTGGCATCGGTATGTACCTCCGTGGGTAAACTTGGGTCAAATATAGCTAAAACAGGTGCGCTGGTCAGATTAGCGATTATCTCCTTTCTGACACACTCTTGATCTGATCCCCAACTAAACTGAACGTCCTTGCGGGTTAAACGTGCTATGCATGCTGTCTTAGTCGAGTAGTTTGGGATGTATCTACGAAAATACCCTGCTAATCCGAGAAATTGGCGCACCTGCTTGACATTTTGCGGGGGACTAGAATTGACTAAGGCCTGTATTTTTCCGGGAGATGGTCGTACTTCGCCATTCGATATAATCCGCCCTAGGTATTCAATCTCGGTACACAAAAACGAACACTTTTTAAGGTTAATCGAGAAACCCGCCTGGGTTAACGTAGCCAAGACCTCTCGCAAGGTCCGCAAACCCTCGTCAACTGTATCAGACAGGATCAGACAATCGTCGATATATACCAAAACTTTTCCAGCCTCTATGCAATCGCGTAACGTAGTGCTTATAATGCGCTGATACACTATGGGTGCATTAGCCAAGCCATAGGGCATCTTTAAATATTCAAAATGACCCTCGGGCGTTACGAAACCGGTCAATGGCACAGATTCGTCATCTAACCGAATTTGGTGAAAGCCTGTGGCCATATCTAGCGTGGTGAAGAATCTACACTTACCCAGCCGATCAATGTGGTCATCAATTAACGGTAGAGGATATCTGTCCTTAACAGTTATTTTGTTCAAGGCGCGAAAATCAACACACATACGGTCTGAGCCGTCCTTCTTTTTGACCAACAGAATAGGGCTAGAATAGGGCGACTCCGACTCCCGTATGATGCCTTTAGACAAAAGGTCTTGAACAATGTCGCGAACCTTCAACTTTTCACTGTGAGACATTTTATAAGGGCGATAATGTACAGGGACATCGCTGCTGAGTTGAATGCGCATACATCCGGTATTGACAGTTGATGTAGCTGTTCCCGAGATCATGTGTTCTGAATAATCTTGCAAGATAGATTTTAACTTAGTCAAATCATCACCGGTTAAAGGAGTATCGATAACGGGCTGCACATTCAACGCCGCAGTCGATACAGCCGACGGATTTGAATCACGGATAATGCGTTGAGTATTCTTAGTTCGTATGTAAACAACGCCATCTCTATTAAGCACATCTGTCCCGATAATAACAGGGGCGTTCATACATTCGCCCGGAACTACCAACAAATCTACTTGCAGTGAGATACCTTCCAATTCGATTGTAAGCGTGACATATGAATCAATTTGAGTAACTGACTCGCCTACCCCCTTTATTTGACAGTTAGTAGTTTTCTTGGCACAAGAAAAATATGTTACAATCGAGGACGACATTAACGATACACCAATGGCGCCACTGTCGATTAAAATGTCTACTGGAATGCCCTGAATGACACGTACGACAATATCACTGCGCTTTTGCAAAGGAGCCGAGCAGAAGTTAACTTTTTTATTATTATTACGTTGCTCATTAACACGTTGTCTGGCAAAACATGATTTTATATCATGACCCGGCTTTTTGCAGTAAGCGCATGTGATTTCACTTGAAACTGGCTTACTTTCAGATGGAGATGGTTTTGACTTTGAATCGGTATTGGTACTTGACTTAGGTCGTTTTGGGCACGAAACTTGCTTGTGTCCGGGCTCGCCACAACCATAACACTTGGTTAGAACTTTCTTAAAACCCTGTGATTTGTTCTTGTCCCTATTGACGGTAAAATGGTGATTTGTCCCTTTACTTGTATCCATAGTTTTGATAGGTTTCACAAAAGTAGACAGATAATTGACCAAATCAACGGGTTTTAAGTTAGCATTCGTCGCTGTTGCCTTCACTTGAGGATCAGTTAGTCCCCTCAAAACAATATCTGTGATCAGATCATCGCTAAGACCTTTTACGATACGCAACCGCAATAGTGACTTGCGTGCATACTCGGCATAAGTACGGTACTTATCCGAGTTAGTCGACATTACCTCAAACAAAATACCCGCCGAATCTATTCTTTTAATGCACAACGGTTTAAAATCACTTTTAAAGTTTGTCCACGTTCTATCATTTGATACCCACTCATTGAGCCATGATTTTGCATCACCCTTTAGACAGTTCCCTATGCGTGATAGACATTCGTGGTCACTCCATTTATTGGCAAGTTTAGCCCTATCGACTTCACTAAACCATGTATCAACGTCGTGAACACTGGGATCGAAATTTGAGACGTAATAATGACTAGTACCTAAAGATTTCAACGAATGTATCGCTTCAACAATTTGTTCCGTGCCTGGTCCAGCGACGGGCTCAACTGACACTGGGGCATGCGAACGCCTCTCTAGCGCCTCCAAACGTGAGAGCACAGTATTTAAAGAGTCACAATTTCTCTGCAATGGCGGCAAGGAAGGCGTACGCACAGATCGTGAAAATCTCTCTCTGCGGTTTACATTAGTGGCACGATTTGGCGAGTACCTATCACGACGGCACCCTCCATCACGAGAACGGCGGTCTCGCGAGTCACTCCCCTGAGAACGTCGTCCCCGCGAAGCCAATCGACGATTGCGTACACGCTTAGCATGCGGCGAACGACTGCGCGAGTAGCTACACGAGTGCCGGCCTCGGGAACGCCGATCCGTTGAGCGACGGTTATGCCGGCGTCGATAACGCGGTGTAAAACTACGCGAGTGATTGCGTGAGTGCCGAGATTCAGGAGTTAGATCCCGCGAACGGCTATGCGAGTGTTTATTCGGAGAACGATTATTACGCTGGCACCTGCTACGCGATTTCGGCGAGCGTCGATTACGAGAACGTGAACGTCCCGGCTTATCCATGTTTCAAACTCAGTTATAAATAACAAAACAAAATGTCAACACAAACCTAGTCAACGTGAATGACTATAAAATTAAAAGGAACGTAGGTAAGCAAAGAAAGACGTTCGAAACTTAGTTAAAAGCACCAAAACAAAGCATCGACACAAATAGCGCTAATGTAAATGACAGTTAACGAACAAAAACAAAGAAAAGTACCCTCATAAGAAAATAATATTCGAAACTTTTTAAATTAACCAAAGAAAAAAAAAAAAAAAAAATATTGTTCTAAGAAAATGGGTGAGAACAATAATCAGGATGAAAGTGGGAATGCTTTCTTAATCCCACTTCTGATATTAGAAATCAGAAACGAATTAGATTAAAAAAAACAAACTTTAATTAACCTAAAATTATAAGAATTTACAAAACAAATACAATCAAAATATGACACAAAAGAATGACTCAAATACAGTAAGAAGAACACAATTTTAAAGACTCACGACCTCCTCGTACGACGGATGACAGCAGAAAGGGAGCGTGCGCCCATTCTACACCGCTTTTATACCGTCATCTGCCGTACCCCTACCCTTAACCTAAATAATAGCTAACAGTATAATTTATGAGTATTGTTTTTTGGCTATACTGTTTTATTATAAAGCGATACTGATTTTGGGCATTCTCCTTTATCGGACACGTCATTAAAGTTTCGTAAATCGTAAACCGTAGATATCATTTACTGCACATAATGAAGTCATCTGTACTTAGATGAATACAATACGAAATCATGCGAACGAAGTCGCGGGCGAATGCTAGTAAACTATATAATAATGAAAGAAGAAACTGACTCACTGATCGATCAACGCACAGCCAAAACCGCAAGGCCTAGAATCATGCAATTTGGCAGAAAGGTTCCTCAAGTGACGTAAGTGATCACTAAGAAAGGATTTTGGGAAAATCCACCCCAAAGGGGGTGAAAAGGGGTTTGAAAGTTTGTATGTAATTTCTACAGTTTGTAAGTTGGACACGTAAAATTCTTGATTTACGCTCTTGGTTGGTAAAAAAAAAACATTTTATTGGTTTTTAGAAATACCACCCCTAAGGGGGTTATAAGATGTTCGAAAGGTTGTTTGTAATTTCTATTTTTTGTAAGTTGGACACGTGAAATTTTAGATTTAAGCTCTTGGTTCACAAAAAGAATTCATGTATGAATTAGTTTTTGGAAATTCTATTCCTACGGGGATAAAATAGGGGTTGAAACTTTATATGAAATTTCTTCGGTTTGGAAGGTAAAACCTCTGAATTTGTAGGTTTACGCTCTTAATTAATAAAAAATGCAATAAGTTTTACCTCCTTCTTATAAGACGTCATTTTAAAGGGTGGCAAATATTGTCTATGCCGGGAGCGACGAAATTGAGAAATCCAAAATCCGTAGCTCGGGCTTTAACCCGAATAACATTTCTGAATCTATTTCGTTAAAAGTTGTCATGAAAGTAAATTCATAATTTATTTATTATATGGTAAACCAACAGCTATACCTACATAAAACATTGAGGTAATAATGTACATAAAATGAATAAAACAAGTGGAGAACGTTGCATTTCGCCAATTACAGGTGGTCACAGCTAGAAATATAATATAAAATGATAGTTGGAGACCACAGATAACGAATATCAGTCTTCAACAAAGGTTGACATTAAAACACAATAAGAAATTTTATACAATTTTGCATTAAGTTATATAATAATTTTAAAGAGGTCTTAGCTAGCAGCAGGCACAACAATCAGAAAAATGTAGAAAGTAAGTAGGTACCTAAGTAAGGGGCGGCTTGTACTACACGGCCTAGGACGGCCAAGACTTCAAATCGCGCCCTAGGCCTGTTAGTCTGTGGGTAAATCAGGCTCTGCTTGGGATCCTATATTATGTAAGCGACAATACAATAGGTAAGTTAGGGTAGGAGTCGTTAAAATTAAAACTATTTATTCTGAAGCTTTTCTGCCTAACTTTAAAAATATAATCCTATTTACCCGACTGCCGAAGGAGGGTTAATGTGTTTATCAGTCTATGTATGTATGTATGTTTGTTCCTATATGGCGTTCCAGAGTCCAAACGCGTTGGCCGATTTTGATGATTCATCAAGTGTCTTATGCTACATTAAAATTGGACAATATTAAAATGGCGGATTGTGGGGGCCCAATTTTTTTTCTTCCAATCCCATCGTGTGGGGTATCAAAATAAAGGGTTTTAAGAGGTGATTTCAAAAATATATAACTAATATGTTTAAATGTATCCAATTCGAAAAAAAAAATAACTAAAAAGTTATAAATAAAAAAAGTTAAATAAAAAATCAAAAAACCCGACTGCTTCTTCTCATATCTTATCTGTTATCTTGTTTACGACTTTTTAGTTCGCTTTTGAAGCAGTCGGGTTTATTTTCTTGCATTACGTTTTCTCTTTTGGTCCGAGTCGTCAAAGTACTGTTTTTTGATTAAAAAAAAGCAATAGACAGTTATTTCTGAAAAAGTCTATTAATTCGTAGTGTACAAAAAATTAAAACCAGTTTTATTTTTACCCGGCAGCAAGGAAAGGGTTGTTTTTCGCGCGTATCTTGTATGTAATATTCTTTACAATGCATGTCCTCGAAAATTTTAAAACTTTTCTCAAGTAATAAAAACTCTATGCGTCGGGCTGACGTTGGAGTTAGAAATTAAAAAAATACAGGAAAGTAAAAAGCACTAGTGAAAAAAAGTGACACTTTCCGCACAGTTTGGCTGCTTGGAAAACCGCTCTTTTCGAGGACATGCATTGTAAAATAACATTTTTAATTTTTTTAGCACTTTTACTTTCTAATTTATGTGTCTATGGATGCGCGTGCTGCGCTGTCATGGTGCAATGAGAATCTGAATTGCCCGCCATACTGCATATTTTTTCCGTCTCTACTTGGCCGCCCAAGTGTTCACAGAAAAAATAAATCTATATACGTTATTATATCAATTAGTGTTCTTCAGTGCCGTTAAAAAAAAATAAACATGGCGGATTTTGGACGCCATAATGTAGAGGTTGCAATTTTTTTTTTCTTCGTTAGCCATCGAGTGGGGTATCAAAATTAAGGGTTTTTATCGGTGATTACAAAAATATATATCACATAAATGTTTAAAAGTATTTATAAAAAAAATATTCACTAAAAAGTTGTAAATAAAAAAAGCTAATTTAAAAATCAAAAACCTGATGGCTTAAGAAGCGAAGTCGGAGGATCAGGCAGTTCGCGAATATGTATCCTCCGACTGCACAGCATGTATTTTTCTTGTTTACAGGTTTTTAGTTCGCTTCATAAGCTGTCGGGTTTTTGATTTTTAAATTAGCTTTTTTTACGGTATTTGTTTCTAAGTCTTGTAACAGTTTATAGTAGTCTATGCTTGTAACACCGAAAGCCGGAATGTCATTTTCATTTTGTCATCTGTCATTGTGTCAATTTGTGTGATTTGTGTCATCGTCGGTCGAAAATTCTAAAAATAATAGAAATTACTGCAAGTTTTGTAGATTTACTAGTTATTACCGACTCAAACGAAATTCTAGCATCATGTCGGATATTAAAATAGTAGCAGCGAGCATTGTGAACTTCTTAAAGCGGCAGCTAGAAGGCGACTCGCTCAGCGTGGACTCACGCGAGAGCGTCGAGGTTGGCGTGCAGTGCATCGAGACTGCGTTCGAGCTGGGCCCCGAGGATACGGCGCGCGGCGTGGATCTGCTGCAGCTCGTGCGTGCACAGACGCGCAGTAGTGCGCCGCTCAACTCGCCGCCGACTCGCTCCGAGGCCGAGAAGCTTAAGAACGAAGGCAACGAGTTCATGAAGAGCGACCGCCACCGAGAAGCGCTGGACAAGTACACGCGCGCCATCGAGCTCGACCCCTCCAACCCAGTATACTTCTGCAACCGAGCCGCCGCGCAGTTCAAGTTGGGCGACAACGAGGCGGCCGTGGCCGACTGCACGGCGGCGCTGGGGCTGCAGCCCGACTACGGCAAGGCGCACTCGCGCCTGGGGCTGGCGCTCACGGCGCTGGAGCGGCACCGGGAGGCGCGCGCCGCGTACGCGCGTGCTGCGCAGCTGGAGCCCGACAACGAGTCGTACCGCCAAAACCTGCGCCTGGCCGACGAGCAGCTGGCGGCGCACGGGGAGCGTGCGCCGATGGACCTGGGCGGCCTGCTGCAGAACCCCGCGCTGCTCAACATGGCCACGGAGATGCTGGCCGACCCCAACATGCAGAACCTCATCTCGGGGCTCATGAGTGGCGGCAGTGCGGCCCCGGGCGCAGGCGGGCCTCCAGGTGGCGCAGGAGCGGGCGGCATGTCGGCGCTGCTGGAGGCGGGGCAGGCGCTGGCGCAGCACATGCAGGCCGCCAACCCTGAGCTGGTGGAGCAGCTGCGGCGCCAAGTGCGCCCGCCCGGCCCCAACCCACCACAGTGAGCTGAGTCTCATCTCCTAACATGTTGTTCCTTGGGGAAGATTGTGTAATCTTTAAGATGTAATATAATTTTATTTTATTCACACCAGCTGATTTTCAAACCAATAGTGGGAATGATAATATTGACTTTTACTTTTGTTATCATTAGGCACTCCCCATGCCTATAACTCGTATGTCATTTGGCTGACGGCTCACTTGTAAAATTGATAGTTTTCTATCTGGCACCAGCCGCCTCCTGCTGAGAAATGTATATATATTATGATGGAATAAGCCAGTCAAGATGAACTGCTTTGAAAATACATTCTTTAAGTTATTTTTATATTTGATAGAATTATTTAGTGGCAATGGAGGTACTCGGTAGCAATATATTATGCATTTATTTGTCAGCAGATAATTATTTAACCACACAGAACTCTATATACTTAATCAGTAGTTAGATTAAATTGTATAAAGTGAACTCCAGTATGGAGAGATGCATGGAGGCCTAGCTCGGACGCCACATGCGATGTAAAATATTATATTTAAATAATGTGCGGAATGTTAAATGAGAGACAAACTTCAAGAGAAGTTTATCTCTGTTTAACCCAAATTATAAAAAGCTAAGGTTTCAATTATTGGTATTGTTAATAAATTTATTTAAATAATATTTAGTGACTTTGTTTAGCAGTTTTAAGAGTTTGCATCATAGCATAATTTGTTAGTCTAAAGTGGCTTCATACATTTTTTATTTGTTATCACATCCTGCAGTCTGCTAGCTGAAGCTTGACCAGAGTTTGGTGTTAGTTCAGCATGTGGGGTCATGGCAGGAAGCCTTAGTGTTGACTCTATTCTCAGGAATTGCAATTGGTAGGGCAACAAGGTTAGAATATTAAAAAAAAACCTTGATCCACTAGAAATTTCTCCTGTATTGTAGGTACGTTTACAAACATATAAACTCACATACACAAACACTTTTTTAATATCTTCATCGGCGACTCAGATATACTTAAAGTAAGATAAATTAGAAAGAGAAGTCCGACATAGACTGTCGTCATTGTCCGTTACCCTCTATACAGCTGCCATAGATGTGGTGGCGAGACTGAAATTAGTTTAAAAATTTTATACCTCGTCAGTTTTGCTCTGACAGCACAGCATGATTTTCTTATTATTAACATCTTTTTGTATATTTAGCTATAAACTGGTTTTATGTATAATAAACTGTTTTTCATCCAGTAGGGAATTGACGATGCTGCCCGTACTCACATTTTGTAGATTAGGGCTGCTGCTAACTTTAACCTACCCTTGGGTCCTTGGCGAAGCTGGCCTGCTGGAACGATCCTAACATAAGTTATACAGCATTCGCCAACCTTCTTGGCCGCCCTGAAGTTGGCTTTCCAATACGCAAGGCACGGCGCGCTGCTATTTTAGTATGAGATTTACTACTGCGCAGCCATTATAGCCAACTTCAGGACAGCCGACAAGTTTGGCGAGTACTGTAGCTGTGTATAGTTCTCGCCAATTTCTGAAGTTGGCTACAATGGCTGCGCAGGCAGTAGCAGTAGTAATAACTCGGTAGAGAGTACTTTAGTCCATGCTGTGTAAGGAAGCTGGAGGTTACCAGAATCTGATGGTTATTGACAGTGTTGCAACATTATTATCTGCCACGTTTGTGGATAGCACTGGTTAAGTATTATTAGTCTGAGGGTTAGAGTGAGAACATTCTACCTACGCAACTCAGATGAAGTTTTTTACTTTATCTGAGCTACGCAACGATCACTTTATTAATTGGTAGGCACTTATTTTTTCTAATCTATTTTTTTTTATTTTAGGGATTTTTATCCAAAAAGAACATGTCAACCCCATCATACCTTTTATAAAAAAGTTAATTTACTTAGCAATACAAGAAAAAAATATTACTTATAATAATAGGTACTACGAAAGCTCCTGCTCACTGCTGTACGAGTATAACGGGGACAACACTTTTTAGGGTTCCGTACCCAAAGGGTAAAAACGGGACCCTATTACTGAGACTCCGCGGTCCGTCTGTCTGACACCAGGCTGTATCTAATGATCCGTGATAGCTAGACAGTTGAAATTTTCACAGGTGATGTATATCTGTTGCCGCTACAACAACAAATACTAAAAACAAAATAAAATAAATATTTAAGGGGGGCTCCCATACAACAAACGTGATTTTTTTGCCGTTTTTTACGAAAATGGTACGGAACCCTACGTGCGCGAGTCCGACTCGCACTTGGCCGGTTTTTTTATTTTTTATTAAAAAACAAACTAAACCACACAACTTTCTAGCTGCCTCCGATTTAGGGCATGCTAAAAGAAAAATTTCGAAATTTAAAGACTGTTAAACACATTACCCTCCTTCGGCAGTCGGGTAAAAAAACCCCGACACATTTTTATTTCATGCTACATAATTTATCTAGTACATAGTAGATACGCTTCGATCGGCAATCTATTGAGCCCTTAATTATGACACGATGTCTTGCGAAAACACCCCGATTCAAACAGTAAAACGCCCATAACTTTTGACCGATTTTATTCAAACATAGCTAAGAACACTCGACAAAATCACCTTTCAAACAAAAAAACTAAATTAAAATCGGTTCATCCGTTTAGAAGCTATGATGCCACAGACAGATACACAGCAACACACATCAAACTTATAACACCCCTTTTTCCGGCAGGGGTTATATTTAACTTAAATTCGTAGCGATTTCAGTTTATTATAATGTACTCTGTGGAGTCGCGTTCATCTTTATTACTGGGTTTCTCCATGAAATGGCAATAATATGTGAGTGACTGATCCCTCAATGTGCGAATTGTTAACTTATTTTAATTATTTGCCATGATAGTGGAGGTCAAAGAGGCATTCGCTCCACCATGTTTGTGTACAATACTGTAAAGTAGGCTTCATCCGGTTAGATGGGAAACCGACAGATGATTGACTGAGATTACTGGTGCAGCCACATCTTCTGTGAACATATAACAGAGAGTATAGGTAGGTATATTGCCCAGAGACAGACACGCTGTAGGTGGCCAGAGCAGTTAGTTACAAATCGCGTTCCCAAGGGTTCTCCCTCGACATGTTACCTTAAAAAACATAGCATCACGCCTTAATCTGCGAAAGGTTCGGCAGAGGTACAAATATAGTACCTACACCCACATTCGACCAGTTATGTAGGAGCGGATCTATTGCCACCGAACGGGCACAAGCCCACGGGCTGTTTCTGAGAAATTCCAGGTGCAAAAACCCAATAACACTTCGCCCGACCTGGGAATAGAACCCAGGACCTCATGCTCAGCAGTACAGTAACACCACTGTGCGACCACTAGAAGGTACCCTAAAAAATCGTAGGTAATTCTCAAAATATGGCACTACATTATCTGTTTATTTTTTCGTGGTAATCCGCGATCAGTTTTAGACTCTTAGCGGATGAGCTGAAGGTAAACATTGGCGGGAAGCGTGACTCCAGCGAGCCCTCTACTTCATATTCGTGCTTACGTCCACACAGGTGTGGGTGGCCTACACAATGTCTTTTCCTGTATCTTCTTGTTTTCAGTGCGGCAGCCAGATCGTTAAGGTGCCTTTCCGCAGCCTAATTGTGTAAGTAAATTCGGCAACGGAAACAATCTGGTTGGTGGTGGTGGTTTCCTTTGCCGAATTCACTTACACAATTAGGCTGCCGGTCTTTCCTGGTATATTTTTGTAATGTTCTTGATCTCGTCCATGACCGTACTCATTGATAACTTCTTGTATATTTCAGCGTTCGTCACAAGCCAGGGAACGCCACTAATTTACCGCAAAATAGCATTCTGCATTCTCTGTATTATGCTAATGCTTGAGTTACAGGCACTACCACAAAGTTGAATGCCATAAAGCCACGCTGGCTTCAAGATCACTTTATATATTAAAAGTTTGTTGTCGGTACCTACTCAGTTTACAGTTTCGTCCCATGATCCAGTGTAAGTTCTTGTATAGGATACTAGCTGACCCAGCAAACTTTGTTTTGCCATAAAAAGACCAAACATTTATCTACCCTACCTACCCGACCCTACACTACCCTACCCTACCCTACACTACCCTACCCGACCCTACACTACCCTACCCTACACTACCCTACCCTACTCTACCCTACCCTACCCTAACCTACCCGACCCTACACTACCCTACGCTACCCTACACTACACTACCCTACACTACCCTACCCTACCCGACCCTACACTACCCTACCCTACACTACACTACCCTACACTACCCTACCCTACCCTACCCTACCCTATGTCCTTCTCCTGGTTCTAAGCTACCTCCCTGCCAATTTTCAGCTAAATCGATTCAGCCGTTCTTGAGTTATAAGTGAAGTAACTAACACGACTTTCTTTTATATATATAGATTAAGTACGTGTCTCTTGGTCTTAAGATGTTTCTTCCACGTCAGACGTCGGTCGAAATGTAACCCTAGCTGGTGCGGTAGTCGCTGTCGTGGTGAGATAGTGGGACGTCAGCTTTGTAGTCATGTGGTTATTATATCGAGACTCCCTTGTAGCATGTGAGAGGCCATAACAGGATCTGTGTGACTCGCCAGTATTGCGGTGTCATCAACAAATGTTGTTATAGTAACTTCATCAGTCTGCGGGAGATCTGCAGTGTATAATGTGTACAAAACCGGTCCAGCAATTATATTACAGAATCGCGATGTCACGTTAAACATAGTTCTCGCCAAACTTCTTGGCTGCCCTGAAGTTGGCTACAATGGCTGTGCAGTAGTCAATCTCATACAAAAACAGCACTGTTACGTGCCGTGCTCATCGGAAATCTGACTTCAGGGCGGCCCAGAAGTTTGGCGAGCACTATAACTAGGTACTAAAGATTGAAATAAAATCCACCGAATGCTTTCTTAACTATTTATTACACTCTATGTATAATTTATGATAATTGTAATCAATTTACATATCTTTATGTACATACAGTAGCAAAATGTAAAAACACAGCGCGCGAGCCGCCGGCGCAGCGACCTCTCGCGGAACTAGAACTACCCGACAGCTGACGAGTGACGTCACAAGGCAGGGCCAAGCGGCGGCCGCGCCGGCGACGCGCTAAATACATTCCAAAACATCTAACCGATATAAAATTCTGTATTTACACAAACCCCACACGAAGTGTTACCGTAGGTTAGTATTCGACTATACACAGTTGTAGTGCACCCTCCCCCTACTCCCCCCTCCCTCGCGACCCCACCCACCGTCGTGCGAAGCTTTACATCTAATTATATTAAAGCAAAGGCACCGTGGATCATCGATAGTCCCATAATATATAAATGCAGCACATTTAGTAGAAAAGTAGCGCGAAGAATTCAACGATATGACGAAGGAACAATGTAAACACTCGCCCCCGCGGCCCGAGGGCCGAGCGCACACAACTATCGCGATATAATAACGCTCACTAAGATAATGTTACCCAGGACTCTCTAGTAGGAACAACTTAACTACAGAACAAACGTTCCATACATATGATGACGATTTATGATGTGTTTACTGAAACAATTTAATCAACTTTCTCAAAGGAAGTTACTGACCCAAACATACGATTAACTACATGGCTTTTACATTGATACACAATTATTCAGAGAGATGGAAGAAGAAATAAAGAATGATCTATCGCAATAACAATCACAAATCGACTACAAAATAATTTGATGAACATTTATCAAATAAAGATGTACTTAAAGTAGAACGTTTATAATTAACAAACAATAATTTAAGAGCGAGTGATCTACTAACAGTAAATTAAGTAAATAAAGCTAATACATTGGATGCAGCTATTTGATCAATCATAAATTTTGAACTAAATTCAATTATAAAATATAATATAACTTACAGATTGAATGTAAGCTAATAAATAATGCTTTAATATTTGTAGTAAATAAATCTTCAATACTTTATATTATGCTATACATGAATAAAGAAAATAATTGTTTAGAATATGATAATGTTATGTTGTAGCTGTATGTCACAGCTTCACAGCGTCCGTTGTGTTGAACAACGTGTGTGACGTCATAAGACACGAGCGTCAAGTGCAACACAGATCATGTTGAACGTGGAGAAATGCAGAACTAACATGACATGCACTGGATGTGACTGATGATGACACCTTCCTTCGACCAGCAGTTCAATATGACCAGTGTCGCTCTACAGTCGTGTTGGCGCGGCCCTCTCGCACACATAACTATTTATTCAGGGAAGGTGATACATGAACATTGCACAAACATACGGCGCCCGCGACCTCCTGCCGCGCGGCGCACACTCCACACAGCCTCTAGTGACACCTACACTACGCGACCGACAGAACTACACAGCGTTAACAAAACACTCAATGTGACATCAAACTGATTAGCAAAAGCATCAAATTCGCTGCCAAAATAATCTTCGATCATTCATTATAATAAATAATAAAAATATCTGACTTACAAATTAATCGGTCTGCGACTCAATAGGCTCTTTAAACTTGCATCTACAAACATACAATTGTTTCTAAAACATGCAACATATTTTTCTCATTTTTGATAGTAAACAGTGCCCAAATGTGCGGATAACATTAAACAACTAGATGTATTGATTTATAAAAATCGTTTCGTGATTAACAAATAATCGAAGTTCGATAAAATTCCTACTTTGCATACATGCGAGAACGAAACTCGAAGGTAAAGTAGTTATGGAAATGTCGTCAAGTGAGTCGGTTTCACCTGTATCGTTAAGTGCGGTGTCGTACGTAATGAATGAGCGCCAGGCGGCTCAGTTCCGCTTGGAGGGCGGCACGAGGTGGTTGGGCAGCTCGGACGGCAGGTCGTGGCCGTCGATCTTCACGTGGATGAGGTGCATGGCGAGCGCGAACTCGTCCTCGTCCAGGAAGCCGTCCTTGTCGATGTCCGACAGCTTCCAGATCTTGCCGAGCACAGAGTTCGGCAGCTTCGATTTCACCATCTCCGTCTTGGCGGCTGTCGACAAACCGCCAGGTGAGCGAATGTGAGCAGCGAACTGCGTCGGCAACGAACGTGGCTAGCACACAGTGCGACAACTACTAGTTACGACTGAAGTAACCAGAAAACGGAAACGAATATTGTAAGTATCGGAACCATTCAAAACTGGGTAGTTACTCATAACCACTTTCGTTGCCAACAGGATTCAGGCATCAAAAAGGAATAACACATGAAAAAGCGCAAATAAATAAAACAAGCCAGGCATAGTACAGTCAGTTTAGGTACAATTTGAAAATGATCATGCAACGAGAAAGATTATATCGTGAGTAGAAGCGTGACGATAAAGAGGCGAGATAGCACGGTATTGGGAAACGATAGCGAACTTAGATAACACTCTGTCGAAACTGATGGCGAAATGTTGAATTATACAGCCGAGTTATACTACTAATACTTGAGCCTAAGCTAACTCGTCTAATACTACGATAGGAACAACACACCCATGTCTACGCAGGGACAACGAAATGGATACAAAACAAAACATCAACTATCACAATAAAGACTAGAACGAAATCAGAATTTAGCAAGGAACCTAATACCTACTAATAACTTACTAGGCTAATATACTTTGCACGCATGCAACGTAAGTGTAAGTCCTACTAACTACAAAATGTGTTCCCTACAAGACTTTCTACATTGGCATTGAGTTCGTCAATTTCTCAGAGAAGTATTTGAGTATATGGACGACATTGTCGCGATAGAACAGCTCGGCGAACGACTTTATCCGCACGGCCTGCTGCTCCGGCCCGAAGGTCACCAGCCTGGCCTTGTCCAGCCAGTTGCGCGGCGCCCGGTCTACATAGAACTCGATGTAGCGTTCGCCCGTCAGCACGTATACCAGCGACATGAACACGAACTCCGCCGTTATCAGCAGCGTCACTATGTTCAGTGACAGCAGCACTATGAACTTCACTGTAATGAACAACGATCCTAAGAAGCCTGCGTTCTTATCTACATTCACGTCCAGCGGCGCGGACTCCGAGTCTGACTCAGAACCACTATCGTCAACGCTGTCATAACTTTTATCGCCATGCCCGGAGTTCCAGTCTGAATGAAATTTGGAACCGTCAATAGTTTTAGTTTCGAACCCCTCGTTCTGATCCCTAGATTGCCTGGACTCGCGCCTATCGCCTGCGCCGTCGATGGCTAGCGCATCGTCGAGACTGTGTATGGAGACTGCGGGTGACACGCGGCCACTGATGCCCGCGACTTGTGCCTCGCGCGCGTTCATAATGAACTGCGTGATCAATTTACAGTTTTCTGTTGAACTAGAGAGAGAATCTACGAGTTTCGCGAAGCTATCGTCATCCCTGTCAGTCTCGCTATCTTTCAGCCGCGTGCACAGGTCGGTGATGAGGGAACAGTTGTGTGTGGTCGCGAGCAGCGCCTCGAGCGCCTTGTCCACGACCAGGTGGCCGCGCAAGTGTGGGTGCGTGTGCAGTAACAGTGAGAGGGTGCGGATGTCGGAGCGAGTGGGATGCGTACCGGCGCCGGTGACTTTGCCGTCGATGGGGTTGAGCGACTGGAACAGCTGGTCGTATCGCGGCTTCTCCTTGCTGCAGATCCACTCGGGGTCGCCGTGGCCAGCGTCTACGCCCTCGCCGCGCCCGTAGCCGAACGGCGACACCTGGTCCTCCACGCCCTCGAACGCACCGCCTGGAATGTTACATACACAACATTATTGGTTTGATCAACTACAACAGAGCTCAAGTCAACATAAATAAAGTTATCTCTGGGCTTTATCTCTTACGGAGACGTGAGGTCTCTTTTATTTATGAAGATTTTACACGACTGCCGAAGGAGGGTAATGTGTTTATCAGTCTATGTATGTATGTATGTTTGTTCCTATATGGCGTTCCAGAGAACAAACGCGTTGGCCGATTTTGATGGTTCATACGTCAATCGATGCGTCTTAACCCTGCGAGTGTCATAGGCTACATTAAAATTGGATAATAAAAAAAATGGCGGATTTTGGGTGCCATATTGTGGGGGCCCAAATTTTTTTTTCTTCTAAACCATCGTGTGGGGTATCAAAATAAAGGGTTTTAAGAGGTGATTTCAAAAATATATCACACTTGTATGTTTAAAAGTATATAATTCGAAAAAATAACTAACTAAAAAGTTACAAATAAAAAAACTTAATTCAAAAAACCATAAAACCCGACTGCTTCAAAAGCGAACTAAAAAATCGTAAACAAGGAAAAAATCGTGCTGTGCAGGCGGAGGATACACCAGATTTTGGTCAGCCAGCCCGCGAATATGTATCCTCCGACTGCACAGCATGATTTTTTCCTAGTTTACGACTTTTTAGTTCGCTTTTGAAGCAGTCGGGTTTTTTATTTTTTGAATTAAGTTTTTTTTACTTTAACGACTTAGACTACCTAATACCTTTCTATATTATAGCTGTGTGTTTTGATTTACGTCGATAAACGGTGTGGGAAATACGTGAGTAATAAAATCTTATGTGAGACGCCTGCCATCCTCACAGTTATCAAAGAGGTAAGGTGGTATCGCTGTGTACGGTGCTACGGCGGTATATTTCGGCCGGAGCGCGGAGGTTGCTTGCGGTATGTTTGTAGCGGGCTCGGAAGTGCAAACCAACACTCTTATGTTATTTTTTATTTTATGTGAATTTCATATAAACACGTAGTTACGTGCTCGGCCGGATTACAACCGGCAATGTACTGGACTAAGTACCTATACGAATATGTAAGGACTGTATGCATTTACATCGGCTATCGGGCTTTCAAATAGAATCTCAGCAACCTGATAATTAAATAAGCTGTATAATTTGTTTCCCAGATTGTACACAGCAAAATAGGAAAGTTACATGAACAAATCTCATTGTCAAGAACATAACGGTTATAGGCCAGCTGTTGCGGTGTACAGCCGACAGCGTGTACGTCAAGGTTTTATTTGAAATTAATTTATCAGTATTGTATAGATAGCCGGCACTGTCCAGACTGATGGCCAAATTTACTTACAATGATATTGGGCAAAATTAATTTATAATCAATGTTAGGGGCGTACCGCTTTATCAACCAGTGATTCATAACAACATAATTTATTGAAAAAACTGATAGAGTAAATATAATTGTTTTGAATTATATAATTACAAACAATAGCATCCCGTTTTTCTTCAGATTAAATAAAACTGCAACACCAAGACTCGCCTGGAAAACCATAATTATTGCTTTTGATCGCATTTTGCAATGCTATCCAACATATCGCTAAGCTAACATAGGTACATAAGCGTAGGCAGATAAGCGGCTCATTGTAAACAGAATAATCTCGTGGAGCGGCGCTTCTATATGAATATTAATGAGTATCGCTGTGTTAGAGTTCACCTTGCACTTCATTCAGCAAGTCAAGAGAGCATTGATATGAGATACGCTCTCAGCGGCGCGGGCGACACTTACGTTACCACAAGGTCGGCTGTTCATTTCTCTGCTGGCGCAATGGGCCAGTGACCAGTCCGCCACTCGCCACTACTGTGGCTGGAGTAAGTGTGAGTAAGTATGAGTCACTGTCACCGCTAACTAGGTACCACTTCGGATCAAGCAGTTGAGTTGCCTGTGTCAGTGTGTCACTGCTGCCATCAATATTGCTCAACTACAAAGGTTAAAAAAGAGTTACGCAAATTCAATGACCACATCACACCTGTATGAGCCATTAATTGGTCTCCAAACCTACCCACGATTTACCACCCTACGGAGTCTTGTTTTCTCCAAACCAGGAACAAGCCAACCATTGTTAGGATAATTGATATAACTTCTATTCGTATATTAAATAGAGGACAATATTATTCAAGGGCCTGTCAAGCTTCCTACACGAGTAAGTTAGTGCGAGGGTCGTCCTTAATTGTTGCAACACGTATCGTTGGCATAGCTCTGCGCCAGCGTGTGCAGGTACTGCTAGGTACTCTCGCATTAGCACAATCCGACCCACCTCGCCGACAGTACTCATATTCGGAAGCCATAATGGGTACTACTGCTGAACTTTGAAGAAAAATCTAAATGGCGTTGGATACCAACTTCCATAGAACAAACCGACTGCCAAAAAAAGCACTGCAAAGCGAAAAATAACAAATAACTTACTTTTCCGAAGTCGGTGTCTTTGGTTCCTATTGTTTTTCATTTTTCGACCCCGACTTCGGAAAAGAAAGTTAAGTTTTAAGTTGTTTTTTTGTTAAAAAGTTTTTTATTTATCTCTTTTTAGATTTGATAGGTACCTCTAATTGACACAAAAATCATTTTAAGTACATCTCATGACGATTCCAATAAGCCCAAACACGACTAGGATACATTGTTTTATTTCGGAGTTCCAGTGCCTACCTGTCGGCTTCATCATCAGATTCGATGGTGCCATTTTCATCAGTACTATTTATTTATTTATTTATAAGTATTTGCTTCATCATAGTCGTTTAACTATTCGAGATATCTTATACCCATGACATACTTAGCATTAAGGAGGTTCATTGGCCAGCTGTGGTCTTCTTCACCAAATGATACTTTCTGAGTGCAAATGATTGCATTGTTGATGAAAATACCAAAATCGCTATATGTATGCCTATAATATTTGAGTAGTTCCCTCGATTTCTCCAAGAGTTCATCATCCAATCCTGACTTGATGACTACGGGACCAACTGGGAAGTATACACTTTAAAACAAAAGAAGAATTTTCCAAATCGGTCGACGCGTCTTTGAGTAATCGGGAAACATACAAAAAAAAGCAGACGAATTGAGAACCTCCTCCTTTTTTGAAGCCAGTTAAAAAATTAAAACCTCTTACAACAGACAACAAGGGCATAACGTATATTTGAATAAAGTTGATGATGCAAAAATTGACAAACAATATAATATTGTGCTCATAAAAAGCAACAATCGGCGCAATAACTGTAAATGAAAGGCGAGGACATTATTGATTGCTGTGTCAGCGCTAAGCGCGCACGGCGCAGCCGAGCGGACCAAGTGTTTTATACGAGCCAAAGAAACGGCGGTATTGTTCTAGCACTCTACTTGTGAATGCTACTTCAAGGATTTAATACGACAAAATTATGTAAATGTAGGTCAGTATTTTGTTTAGTTGATAAAAAGTGCTACGGAGGTGACTGGCATTGTTGATTTTTTCACTGGACCCATCAGAGCGTCACGAATGAATTGCTGATGCACCGCTGTGCTGACTGCTACTACAGCGACAAACCGCAATTGAATCAATACTCAGATAAACAACTTTTATCACTCATTGTTATTCGAGTAACGCTTTTATTTTAACAGCGAGGGTCATTTAGTTGGATCAACGCCGACAAATAGGGCAAGGCAAGAGAGACAAAGTTTAGGAGTGTAGAAGACGAGAAGTTGTCGATGAGTGTGTACCAGGAAGTACCTTTGCCCAGCAGAGAAAACAGATTTGAAGCCACACGTCATGCTATAGATCCCGTGCCAAGATCTGTATTAAAACAATCACTTGAGACTGTTGTATTTAGTTGCTTATCCTCCAAAACATTCGAGCTTAAGAGTTCTTGAGGAAACGATTTGCAAATATTTATTAAACAATTCTGTTATTTCATTAAACAATACGAAGCACGGTAAGAACATAATATATGTACAATATGTATTGTTCGTACATTATGTGAGAAACCACACGCAATTTATAATGTTCTCGAGAGATTAGAACAAATGGTATGCCGGCGTGGTCTATATTTACACAGAGTAGGCAAGTAGTAGTGGCACCAGAGCCAGAGTAACTAACAAGTGCGATTGAAAAGAATTGCCGCGGTATGACGGTATCACATGTCGCCCACCATGCAGCGAGCAAAACAATAACAATCGCAAACTGATTGGACCATGAATACATACTCCCACCGCAATAACCTATAATAAATTAAACAATGATTCAATGCTAATACCGACGACCGCAGGACACATCATATTAGTGTAATTTCTCTTTTAGGGACAATGCTGCAATGCTACATCTGCAATTCCGGCTTGTCTCGAGGCCCAGCATATCCACTTCTTGGTCAGATCAAACTACATGAATATGTCTGGATTAGTTAAGTTAAGTACTATTAGAGAGACCTGTCTGTATATGGGAACTAATACAATTAATTGTATCGGCGACCTGCGAGTGCCAATCCCTGTCAGGTACTGCCGACCCTACAAGCAGCAATGCGTTAGTGTGTCATTATCATTATATTTTTCTGTTTTGCAGATGCCATCGTGATGGCAACCGAAGCAAGTGGGCCATTCGCACGGCGACAAGTGACATCAGCCCAACAATGGTACGTCGATGTGAAACCAGCGCGCGGCGTACTTGTGAGCGGAGTGTATCACAACTCATGTAATAGTTAATGGCGCAGTAATCTAGATCGCGTTTCATGCGAGTGAAAGTGCAGGAAGTGCGGCGCTCGCCACTGGCGGTGGATGGCCGGCAGTGGCAGCGCGGGTAGCAGGCTGGCAGCAGATCGAAGACTGCACACGACTGCGACCACCGGCACCGCCCAAGAACGCTATAATACAATGTCCACACATCGGTTTCGCTGCCCAGGCAGTCGCTATGTGTGCTGAATCCTTGCTTTTCAGTGCTCAACCTCCTAACGAATAAGTCATAGCGTAGCGAAATGTTCAATTGTTCATTGAGTAGCCAAACGGATCAGGGCATTTGATGTTAGGGCCAGTAGGGTCGGAAAGTTGTCAGGGGTAGAGGAAGATGAATTAAAATATCCCACAGGCGCTTTATGATAAGATAAAGCGCTACAAACTGAATGAAAACTTTATTGCAACACAAAACAATGAATGCATGTGCAGGCAATTTTAAGAATCCGTTGCTGCAATTGAGCAGTAGCGGCAGATTGGCGCGGATCCGCAGCGAATGTGGTGAGACTGCCGTAATTACCACGCTTGCCACTCAAATGGATGATGGCGATTTGTAATTTTTATTGCAAAGGTTGTTGCCCCTATTATGCTTTCTGGCACAAGCAGCACATACTACGTAAACGACTTAAGTACTTGTTTCAGGATAGTTAGTTACAATATTAACTCGACTGATTTTACAAAAACTTGAACATTATGATCTAATAAAACGTGTATGTATGTAGGCATGTTTCAGTAATGGACCAAGATAAGTGCGATGTCATAGTCAAAGCAAACTTAGTTATCGCCAGTTAACACTTTGCTTTTAGAGCCGTTGGACAAACATCTAATATTTAGTGTCCAATGTAAGGCGCTGGCGTCACGAGCGAGGACACCAAGAAGAGACCTTGATATAATCACTGTGTCTCTGATTATGAATGGGAAAAATAATTTGAAAAGATACACCTTATCTTTCTAGCTTGTTCATCGCAGGGTTCTATATACGTAGACTCAAAAAGAGCATTATTATAAATATGCTAACCCTAGAATAGTGAACGATACAAGGAAGGAATCGGTTTTGGGAATCCAATCTTGGATGACATCAAAATCAATAATATTGTGTTCCACATAGTTATCGTGAAAGAAGATCGCAACCGCTTGTATCTACCTACATCGAATTCGTCCGCGTGTCACGCCGCAGGGGAGAGACGTCTTTCCTAAATACTGTACGGATTAATTTGGGTGTTCCCCAGTGGCGCTGGCTCAAGGTCTGTCCAGCGCAGGATACCTGTATCCTCGCGGTAAGGAGGATGTGCATCCGTCGATCTCCCACGCATCGCTCATCACTGACCGCTCACGGGCACTCCTCACGCGCCGCGACCTTGTGCACCACTGAAGGACGCCTAATTGTGTAATGAACTAATGACGACCGACATTTTCCTTATTCGATGATTACCGACTACTTTCGTTTGGGTTTTTAGCAGGAAACTGATTCATTCGATTTAGCAATAATGTACTTAGCGTCATTGGCCTGGTTTTATTAATTTGACCTTATATGTAGGTACGATAATGTTCAGGGAGTTACTGGACAGTTCCCGGATATCAGGGCACCACTTTCAAAAACCAAGTTTCCTTAAACAATATCACTAGGAGGAGAAGGAGGACATATTTTATATGTAAAGGAAATATGCTCTAGATATAATATCAATAAGGTGTCTTTATCTATAGCCAAAGAAGTTGCTGTCGCCTGTGCCATCTCTGATCAGTCGTGTGAGTCTGCTGGACTGGCAGTGAGCGTACCCTTCCTGATCCTGGCATTCCTGCCCAACATCCGTCTGTAACCTTAGGTCGCATGGCGCAGACATCCTGAACATATCTATATATTTATTTATCACACACTAGGTAGGTATATGGTAGGTTAGGGCTGTAGGGCTTATAGGTCTTAGGGTCGTAAGGACTGTTAGGCTGTAAGGTCTTAGTAGGCCCATTAACATATCATATACTTTCATGTACTCTGTCACACCCTTAACATTACTGCGGCCTTACGTGACGTATGTTAGGGTGGGCATACATACTAGTATTAAAAAACCGGCCAAGTGCGAATCGGACTCCGCACGAAGTGTTCCGTAACATTATCGCATAAAATGGCAAGAAAATCACGTTTGTTGTATGGGAGCCCCACTTAAATATTTATTTTATTATGTTTTTAGTATTTGTTGCTATAGCGGCAACAGAAATACATCATCTGTGAAAATTTCAACTGTCTAGGTATCACGGTTCATGCATGAGATACAGCCTGGTGACAGACAGACGGACCGCGGAGTCTTAGTAATAGGGTCTTTACTTTTAAGGGTTTTAACCCTTTGGGTACGGAACCCTAATAAAATGAAATACAATCGTCCAAACATCCACGTTTGAAGCGCCGATCTACATTCGTCTAGAATGTTCCGTACCGTTGTTCTAACTGTCGGCTGTTCAGAGGCATTGTCAAGCAGAGCATAAAGTAATGATGAGTTGGATTACAGCCGACAGCCGACCAGCCGAGGGTAGTAAGGACAATGGCGGCATACAGTCACGCGCGCATGCCAGCCACGTCGCGCATGCGCGGTGCGCCCGCGCCGCCTCGCATCCATTATTACGATTATCATACACCATCGAGCCAGCGCATCATCATAACCGTTATTATAGCTTATTTGCAACACTTGATACGAACGAAGTAAAATCCGTTGCAAAACAAGTGCAATAACTAAAATGCGCGAGATTATCTATAATATAATAATAAAAACCGGCCAAGTGCGAGTCGGACTCGCGCACGAAGGGTTCCGTACCATTATCGCAAAAAACGGCAAAATAATCACGTTGGTTGTATGGGAGCCCCACTTAAATATGTATTTTATTCTGTTTTTAGTATTTTAACGGCAACAGAAATATATAATCTGTGAAAATTTCAACTGTCTAGCTATTACGGTTCATGAGATACAGCCTGGTGACAGACACAGACGGACCGCGGATTCTTAGTAATAGGGTCCCGTTTTTTATTACCCTTTAGGTATGGAACCCTAAAAATGCAGGTGCAGGTCCGGTCTGTAAGTGATTCTGCGACCGATGAAGTCGAACTAGTTGCTGTCAAATAAAACTTCTTTTCATTTTAACCGAGTGTTTAGATGAGAATCAAGAAACCAGAACTAAAGAGACAGTCTTAGATATTTATAGAATGGCTAAACTCTTGTTAAAAATAGCTAACAAACCAAGCCACCTGTATAGGGCATTTCGCAGCCTCTCAATCTCAATCAACGTGCTGCGAGTGGCTATCGCGACGGGCGCGCCTCCATCTACACGCTGCGCACGCGCGGCACACATCGCCGGCTTCCGAACCTTATCATACTCCGGCACGAGCATCGATTTCATTTGTTTTGTTTTTGTGCCCCACAAACAACAACGCTATCAACTTTTACCTTCAAAACGAAAGTGTGGCAGAACGAACTTGAATTTGCATCCATAAAAATACCGAAACATATAGCAACGGGACTATCGCAAGTAGGTATGTACAGGACACCAAATGTAATCAATTTTATCGGGATTGGTTGACAAAGGCGAAGAGAACAAACGGGCGATCCAATATTGTTGTATGTGAGTGCTTGAGTGGTGTTGTGTCGTGATGCGAGCACAATGAGGCGCCATTGAGCATTGAGCGGCAAGTGGGTCGGCGGGCGGCACAATGGATGCTGCTCAGATGCGTCTCAATGGGCGCTGCGGTGACTGGGGAGCGCTGATGTCACAGCGGATGCGGAACAATGGCCGCTACAATTAGCGTCGCGTGTGTCCGACTGTCGCATCCGACGTAAACACCGCGCAACCGCGCGTGCGCCATTCCTATACAAAATAGTGATCCATCAAATTCACTGAATCGAAGCGATCACTGATCTCACTGAATTAACCATCCTTTTGGCCTCTCAGTGCATTCACATACCCAAAGGCCGTAAGCACTCAGGTAATGGGAACGTTTGTTTATTATGGTGAGTCTCGTTAGTCACTATCAATTTGAGTTTGAGTCATCGTGGTGACAGGACTAGACAGCTAGACCCTGCGTTACCGGGCGCTGTACTGGGCGCTCGGCCTTCCTATCAATAATATAATGTCACTGCCGCAATCTTCTTCATTCTACGGAACCTTACTCAAGGAAAGTTATTTCAATTGTGAGTCTAAGTTATTGATGATGATGATGTTGATAACTCTTTTTTTTTGGGATGGGCAATCATACAATGACTTCTCCCGCTCTGGTTGAAGCGGGAGGGTGTGTCAGACTTTTACTGACTAAAACCCACCCGTGTTCCTCCTTCAGTTGCTTGTCCAGGGCCGCGGTAACTCTCTTTCAAATTTATCCGCGACCCATGATGTTGACGTCTAGAGAGCATTTATCAACTTTTATTTGCTAAATCATGAAATATTCTTAATTACTTGTAAATTCCAATCGCGAGGGACTGTTTTAATGGTGCATTAATGAGGCAAGCGATAGCTGCTTGTGCGGTTACATAACTCGGCCGGCACTCCGGCGGACTGGCGAGGAAGCGGTGTTGCACTTCTGCGCCGGCGCACCTTGCGACACTTCCCCGCGAGCACACGCGATGTGTCCACGATGCACTTATCGGCCTCTAATCTAGCATTTCTTGCAGTTTAACGAACTATAGCAAAAATTGATCTAGTTACACAAACGAATTACTAGCCACATACGGACTATGAATTGCTTACACAGTTTCGCACGAACACGCGAGCGAATACTTTTGGTTCTAGATCGCGGTGAATGCAATGCATGTCGCATTCGCATGTTATACATTTTCGTGAACTAAAGTAGGCTTCAAGGTTCAATTTATAAATACTAGATATAAAGTATTGATTAAAACAGAATTGAAACAAACATTGTAACGTAGTGCGGGACGCTGCCTGGCTAACACATCGCGTGTAGGTCGCGACTCGCGACTGGCGAGTACAACAACCTCTGCTGACTAGTGAACACGGCTCATGCCCATTTTCCATTGTAATCATGATTAATCTAGAGCTAACGAGCGCAGCCGGTGAAAGTGCCGCCAGCGAACACCGGTCGCGCTCCCATTGCGCCTGCAGCCCGCGACTGCACGGACACCGACCGGCACCAATACATGCCACTCCCTTTTTGGGGGGCCTTGACATTCGCACTCAATTCCACGTTCCGTCCTACTTCAAATAAGCTTTGCAGCCGTGAAATCGGACATAAGTATTCCACTCAATCATCGATAACACTTGGAACACCTTGATAAGATTAGGGCAAATATTTGATGAGCGGTCACTAAGTGTAGCGGCCAGAGTAGTAGTGGTGCAGTAGTTACGATCCGTAGGTCGTGGTTTCGACGACAGGCAGGCATTACTTTGTGTAATTTATTTCATCACCACTGATATCAAAACGGTGAAGGTAAATATCATGAAGAAACTGGCGGGTGTACCCCATTGTTGCGAAGTTCATTACCGCGATGTACGGTACTGCGAAAGTTTACTATCGCGACGTTCGTTTTTGCGAAAGTTCGTCACTGCGAAGTACGTTACAGCGAAAGTATACCATTGCGAAGTACGTTGTCACGAAAGTTCTTAACTGCGATGTACGTTACTGCGAAAGTTTACGATGGCGAAGTACGTTGTCGCGAAAGTTCTTAACTGCGATGTACGTTACTGCGAAAGTTTACCATTGCGACGTACGCTGTCGCGAAAGTTCTTTACTGTGACGATTGCGGTTTTGATAATACGCTATTGCGATTTAGCTCACCTAGTAGGGTTGCTGATACTAGTGGTAGTAGAAATATTATATTGTTGGACATGACTAACACATGAGTAAAAATTGTAAGCAAATTTTATTATAATTGAACCAAAAGATAGTAATAATAAAATAAACATAAACAAAATTCATCAGTCAATCAGTAGCCGGCAAAGAAACCTATACGTTGTTATGTCTTAGTTATGTAGATACCTTTAAACTAGCAATTCTTGTATATATGTATGTATATATATAATCTGGCGTCAACGGTTTTCATGAAATTCAGTATGCAGGGCCAATCGGGAGCGATAATTCGATCTAGCTAGGTTTAATTTTTAGAAAAGATCGTTTTCTCTAGTTTCATCCGAGAAGAGCTCGGTCGCCCAGGTACTGTAAATTAAGTATCTAGTGTGCGATATACTTAAACTAGACACTGTCTAGTTTAAGTATGTCTACATGAATTTTGCTTTTGTTGATTTTTCTTTTGTCCATTTACAAGTCTATTTAGATAGGTACATTAATTTTGTTTATGTTTATTTTATTATTACTATCTTTTGATTCAATTATAATAACATTTGCTTACAATTTTTACTCATGTGTTAGTCACGTCCAACAATATAATATTTCTACTACCACCAGTATCAGCAACCCTACTAGGTGAGCTAAATCGCAATAGCGTATTATCAAAACTGCAATTGTCACAGTAAAGAACTTTCGCGACAGCGTACGTCGCAATGGTAAACTTTCGCAGTAACGTACATCGCAGTTAAGAACTTTCGCGACAACGTACTTCGCAATCGTAAACTTTCGCAGTAACGTACATCGCAGTTAAGAACTTTCGTGACAACGTACTTCGCAATGGTATACTTTCGCTGTAACGTACTTCGCAGTGACGAACTTTCGCAAAAACGAACGTCGCGATAGTAAACTTTCGCAGTACCGTACATCGCGGTAATGAACTTCGCAACAATGGGGTACACCCGAAACTGGCATGTCTTAAAACCAAAAATTCGAAGACATGTGACAGAATTACCAACACGCACTGGGCCCGCCTGATAGATTATGGCCAATAGAATAGAATAGAATATGTACACCATATGAGTTACAGAAAGTATAGATGAAGAAAACCTTACACTGGGTGACACAATGGGCGGCCTTATCGCTAAAAGGTCCATTTCCCCTTACAGAAAAGAGTCCTGTGTCGCAGCAGTGGGACTGGGAACATTACAGGCTCATGATGCTATGCTGTGGGCACAAAGTGGCGAGTGTGACAGTGAGGACGACGGCAGTTAGTTCAAGTTGTGACACGGAGCGCCCTTAATTACGTTTCCGTATTAACGCGGCGAGTCACCAGGCGCGCGCGTGCGCCGCCCGTAGGAACACCACTCACTTGACGGTTTAACTACTGCCCGATTATTTATAATTATATGTTGTATGTGAGCTTGGATTGCCAAGAATCACGAAGACTATATTTTCAGGTACTTAAAGGTAGTGTCATCGAAGCGAATGCCATCAAGTAGCCGACTAGAAGCTGGATGATTTATAGGCTTCCATGCTAAGAGAAATGTGAGAAAAGAGAATGAGACGAAAAGGTCGGTGAGTAGGTACACCAAACTACACTTTATCCAATTGGTTTGGACACTACAGTGTTTAGATTTTCAACTCGGATGCACTCCACCGAGATTTAGTCCAGGCAGTGGCCTGGCTGAGTGATGCACCGCTGATGAGCGTAGCCTTGCAAGCCGGAACTTGTTACCAAGCTTCACATCTAACACTGTGACCCTCACATAACCTCGACGAGGAAATCATTTATTTCTAATTTGTAATACATGCATTAGCGCATAATTACACTGAGACTCAGATAAGGCAGCAAAAACAATCAATATAATACTCGGTATTACTCGTATAATGTCGATTTCACACGATCACGTAGTACGTGAGTGCAATGCTGATTCAGTAACAGTGTATCGCAAACATATAAGACCTACTTAGCTTCATTAGCGATGACTAACTGAAGGAACTGATGACGCACACTACAAAGAAAATGAAGCAAGAAAAAGTTACGAGTGTGTAACTGTGGGCACAAGCAGTTAGCGAGCGATACGATACACCTATCGTAGATAGCAGAGATAGCTGATGCCGCACGCCGCACGCCGCACGCCGACCAGACCGCTGTTACCGAACAGATTAGCCGCGATAACTACAGCTCAGCAGATAGTACTCATTGGCATTGCATAACGTGTTTGTTACATTACTATAATTGCTCAATGTGACTACATCGACAAATTAAGAGTTGTGCCCGATCTGATGATTCAGCACTGGCGATTTAAGATTAAATTAACATATTGAGGGACTCAGAAAGTAAGGGCCCATCCCCTAGGGAGAAGGTGTACCTTGGAAGAAGTACAATCGATTCAGTACCATTTCTCTGTTGCTGGCTTGCACCTTAGTGTGCACAAAGTTTTAAAAAAAATAGATCACCAGGAAGAGGTGACCTAAGAGGGGGGAGGGGGAAGGGATGGTAGGGTTGAGACCACAACCCGCCCCTTCTTCCCTTACCCTACTCTTTTTTCTCGGTGTTTTTTTAAACTTTGTGTATGCATTGTGCTTTTGAGATAAATCAAATACCACTACTAATCAAATACATCAGGAAATAAACATTTAATTCGAATATCGTTTAGAGCGGGCGCTAGCATTAGGAAGGGCATGGGCATTCGACGCGCTATGCTATAGAATCGGCAAGGTCGTCCGCGCAGGCGCAGGTGCGCCACTGGTGCCCGGGGTTCACTCACCAAGTAAACTCGTTCTGACATTGCACTACAATGACGGAACTATGACTATTCTTCGTGCTCACGATGTACGGGATTTGCCTTATAGAGCGGAGCATTGAACGATGCAAATAAGTTATTTAATGTACGCAACAATCTCTACATTGCATTGTAGAATGTAGTTGCATGTCTATTTTAGTGTTTCTTGGTTACAAGGACGAATCGAGATGTCTTGGCTCGAATTAATATCTCTATTCAGCTGCCGTTTTAAGGCACACGCCCTTGTTGGAGCGAGTATTCACAGGAAACTAGTTCCAGTCCAGGTGTAGGTTATGGATATATACATGTCTAGTTTGTTAATCCAACGAAGTGTTCGTTCGTGTTTTTCTGGATGCGCTAAATAGTTCGGCTGAAGACTGCAATGAGTATAACGCGAAGTTGTAACCGATCGCAAAACTGTCACCTTAGTGTAATACGGTGAAGGTTACGTGTCGCTAACAATGGACGAAATGCTACCAAAAGCAAACACACAGTATCGATGTAATTAAATATTGTACGACTCACAAACGGTGCGGGAGTAAACACGTAGTTAATGAATAAGTCATTTGAACGCGGTCGAGTGATCGGCTGCCGAATATACAGCCAAAGGGTCAAGTGCCGAGGCTAGGCACAGCTCCGAGTTCAGCACGAGACTGAAGTGCTAATGATTCTCTGTAGTTCATGGAAACTTTTTGATACGAGTATGCTAATATGGCCGCTGCCATATTTAAAGCAAAGATGAGCAATGAAATACCTAATGACAAGTGTTATTCAAGTGCTAAGTCACAGATATTAGCCATGCATGCAGCTGTCAACTTAAAAGGCATGCGCATACATTGAGGTATTTAATGGATTTGTGTATTCTAACTCTACATAAACCTTTAGTTATGTATTTTGCACGAACAGACTGCGGTATGATTCATGCGGTGACTTATTTGAAGGCGATCGATATCGACTGGTGGAAGTCAATCGACTGCAGTTTCGCAGGTGTCCACCCTTTAACCCTAACAGTCGCTTGCCATACTTAACCCGAAATTGTTATAATTTACATGGAGGTGTGCCAATTCATTGCTTGTTATTGGCCAGTACTTCAACACACCCATTACTGTATTATATTATAATTTATAATTAATTTCTGTGGAAAATTCCATCGATGGGTCTAATTATGGACTATGGTCTATGGCGCTAGTGCACGAGTATGGAGCAAATGAAGTGATTTGCTTGCGCGTGCGCCGCGCCGTGTTGTGCGGCTTCGCGACAATTAATAACACGGAAACATTAGCGTGTCAGTTCGTCACCGCGAGTGTGTGACCCCAGCACGTCAGCCCGCATAATTACAGCTCACCCACTAACCAATTCATCGTGAAATCAACGGAATTGATTGACACAACAGGAAAAAATTTACCAAAACTATCCTAATAGGTAGTCATAGTCCAACTTTGGTCTTTACTTTATCGTTAATTAATTACATGGGCAATTGAAATTGATGTTTTTATTTTTAGAATTATAAAGTTTGCTATCGGTCTATTACATAATGACAAATAACTAATAGAGCAGTGGTGGCCCAGTGGTATCGGCCGCGACTTATAATACTCACAACGGATCTTTGTGGCTCTGAAGTTGGTTCTGGCAACTTTTGCGCACGAAACAGATTAACTGCATAGAGTAAACGAGATAGGGTGATGCGACAAACGTATGCGAGTGAAAGAGACAGTTATACAATGCTATTTTCACTTTCAATATTGACACAAAAATAGCTAGTGCGCAGCCTCTTGCAGCCAATTCAGAGCCACAAAGATCCGTTGTGAGTATTATACAAGTTGTAGGTCGCGTACTGTTCGAACCCAGGCATACGCTTTACTTTGTGTAAATTATTAACCGACTTTGCAAAAAGGATCTGACCTAACCTGAGAAAGACTCAGAACTTTATATAGGGTGAACCGATTTTCATCAAGATCTGATGAAGAACTTCGAAGAAATACATCAGAACTCTTCAATAAATGACGACAAATCAATCAGGATAGTTGCAAACGCAGCTCTGGTTATTGTTTACACCATTTCATAACATAACATCACATTGGTACGCTCTAAAGGGGTACGCAGGTGTGAACTGTTCACCCTGGTATAAAAATTCGAAGACATGTTACATCCACCAAACCGCACTGGTCCCTTGTGGTGGATTCCCCATTCTCCCTCACAGAGAAGAGACCTGTGTGTGTCCCAGTAGAGGGAACATTAATAGGCTGATGATGATGATGAAATGACTAATTATAATCTGACTACTATAGTAAATACATTCTTCATTAGCCGTAATTGCAAGACAAATAAATAATAGCAATAACAATCGGCTGTCGGAGCGAAGGTCTGCGCGCACCGTGGAGTGACGAGGCCACACCACATGTCTGCAATGTGTGACATATTATAGATGCGTTGTCGTAAACAGCACCTTTACGAGCGGCCTGCAGAGTAGCGGCTGTATGAAATAACTGAACTGGCGGATTAAGAAACGTTTAGTGAGTGGCAACACTTCCTAGTATTTAACGGACCAGTGGCTCCGCACTTAATATCACGGTGCATTAAGATGACCAGTTACGTAATAAACCTAGCTAGCGCTCCGACTGTCACTACCACTGATCATGTAATTGTAGTGACTTTACCAGCGGAAGACATAGCAAATAGAAATAAAGAACGTTCTCAATCACCTAACTGATTCGATGCCTCCTTTATCGATCGTCACATATCACATAAATACTTATTTACAATCAGTTTGATATCAATGCGACAAGCAACGAGTACTATAATCGTGGTTCCATGACATTAAATTCTTTAATATTTTGGAATTTTCCATCAATGAATTCAATCAGTCAGCAAGATATAGACTACGTCGAAAGAACAGCAATGACGATAACAATTAGGTATTATTGTAACTTTACAGGCAAATCAGTGTAATCGACGGACACAGGAACATTTTCCGGAATGCGTGTCTAAATTAACTATATTTCCTGTTCATTAAAATAACCAAAAATAGTCTGGTTTGCTCTGTTGCAGTTGTTGTAGGAAATAATATTTTTTGATTAAATAAATGATACTCCTAGATAGATAACATTTACTTATTAGATGGTGAATATGGTGATCTGTATTGATTAGTGGAACGATCTCGTCGTTCGTTAGTAGTAGTTCGTAGATCGTTAGAAGAAGCATGTCCCCCTGTACTGTACATTAAAGGTTTTGGAAGGATTAAGGTTAAGAGGATGAAGGATTAAGGTTTTGGAACTCTTTGTGTTTTCCACCATCTACGCGGACGGACTAGGGGCACAACCAAAATACCAAACATCTCCTAGGTTCATTCACATATCATTCATCACTATGAATCGATAAATGTAAAGCCACCAGAGCTAGGATTCTACGGACACTGGCCGAAGAGAAACTTATCAGTCGTGTGGGGAATTAAGCAGAGATTTGCAAGATTGAGTTAGCGGCTAATTATAATTTCAGTGGACACCGTGAACGTGATGGAAGATCGTTTGTAAACGCGGCGCGGCGTCGGCACTTTCGCCTAATGCTCCCGCTACCCCGCGACGCCCGGCTAAGACCTCGGCACCCGCGAACGACGCGACCGAGATTCTTATTGTCATCAACGTCAACTGCTATTATTTGTACACGATTTATCGCGAAAGTAGTATAATCTGCATCGAGAAGTAAATCGATACGTCTTATTTAACCGTATTTTTCTTTAAAATTGCTATAGACAATTCAGCGAATAATTAATTTGTCGCTCGTATTAAAACAACTATCTTTGTAGGTCGAGTCATCGCCTGATTCACTATAAAAAATACGAGTTGATAAGAGAAAGCATTGAGATTAAGGTTTAAGTGTTTTTGTAAACACTAATTCTCATTGGGAATTAATCCAGTAGGTTCCGTGTTACATAAAAAAATTAACCATTGACGGGTATCGAACCCGCGAGATGCGGCGTAGAAGCTCTACATCTATAGTTTCTACAAGCTGATGACACCAACAGCGGCCGAAAACTGTGTGTTAAGTTGATGGAACAAAATAATAAACATTCCTGTTTGTTAGTTATTTTCCTGATTTGGACATAATATTATTAATGGCGTATGGCGTAACTCATCATTATCGACATCACAACAATGGCTGCATAGAACATTGGCTAGTTGCTTCATCAACTATGTATTTCCAATTTTCGATCATGAGGTCAGACATCATAAGTTAATAATTTCTAATTATAGCGCTTGCCTAACGCATTTAACAGCAACGTTAGCGAATTCCCGGCGATGCGTTATCACTCTGATAACAATATATTTAGGTCAATATCTCGTGATAGTAGATGTGTACCTTGCTCTTACAGGCCGTTTACACCGTACGTAAATACGTGCTGAGTATCATAAGCCATATTTCGGCTTTTGTAAGTCTCTTAGACTTGCAAAAATAGTATATGTGCGGGTCCTAGAGGGCGCCGGTGTCGGTGTGCTTGCACTTGTATGTAGCCTTGTCAACAGAGTGATAAGTGCCGCTCCCATGTTACGAGTACTACAAGTGTGTTCATTGTGGCACTTTTAGATAGTATTTCACAAAATTTTATTTCACCCACTTACACATAGGTACTTCAGTTATAACTGGAAAAATTATTCAGAAAATTGTTGCACCATGAAGTATTTTGATAATGATCTTCATAAAATAATAAGCCACACTTATTCTGAGAAACCTCAAATATAAAGATTTCCTAGAATGTAATCAACCTGTTACTTATCTCGTACTACATATTCCACTTGCTAATAAACAGAATTTGAAAAATATGTATAGGTACACCTCTGTGTTAGCCTTCAGAGAGTACCGGTGTGATGCTATGTTGTATGTGTATGCACTTCAGGGATTGACCACTTCCAATAATAAGTTGTGTGCCTGAATAGAAACTTTTTGGAATAAATGAGTGTAAACAACTCACCCTTTATTAGTGGTTCCATGACAATGTTGACGTCTTCCTGCGGGATCATGTCCATGAGGCGCGCAATGTCGGTTGCCAGCATGTGGTCCACCACCTCCAGCAGCTTGGGCTTCAGCGGGTGGAACTTTGTGAAGTCGTGGTTGGCCAGTATCTCCTGCATCTTCTTGATGTCCGGAAAGTCTCCGGGGGAGATCTGCTGCTCCCTCTGGATGCGGTCGTACACCTGACCCAGATTCTTTATCAAGTCTTTCTTTTTACCATCCTTACCAAACATAGAAGGCATCTCTTTCCTTAACTCACTGACAATGTATGCATGAACCTTAGCGAGCCGAGCCCTCTTGATCAAATCATTCAGTTTGCGCAAAGCAGCATTTCGTGGCAGGGACTGCATATCTCTGAAGAGATCCTGCTCTTCATCCTCAAACAATCTTCTGTTGACATCATAGCGTAAAGGTTGGTCCCAAAAAGATCCAATGTATACTCTAGCCACCTCCGGTGTCTGCAGCACTTTGCCTAGCGACCACATGAGAGCACCGTACACACGCATCAGTTGCTGGTGATCGATCATATCAGCTTTGTTCAGTACAATACGAATTTTGTCGTCGTGGCCGCGCAGAGCCTCGATACTTCGCCTGAACTCGTCCGATATGTCGAGCTTGTGCGCATCGAACAGCAGAATGATGCGGTCCACGCGCTCCGCGAACCACTCCAGCACGCCCGTGAAGTCGTAGCCGCGGTCCACGCGCTGCTTCTCGCCCGACAGTATGCCGGGAGTGTCCACGATGGAGATGCCCTTGAGCACGGGCGATGCCACCGTGGAGCACTGGAAACGGTTGAGGAAGGCGTTGCCGAACTTGCTGAGCGGCCGGAACTGTTTCTTGGGGTCCACGACGAGTGCGTTGCCGGGGATCACGCCTTCCTTCTCGTCGTACATGACGGCGATGAACCTGTCGGTCGTGGGCTCCGGGCCTATCCTGATGCCGGGGAAGTCTCGTTCCAGCAGGTATTTGATGAATGTGGTTTTACCGGTGGAGTATTGTCCCACAAGCAGGATCATAGGCTTAGCATCGAAGTCCGGCTCCTCGAGCTGCGGCGAGTGGAAGTCGTGGAACTGGTAGTGCTGCTCCAGGGGTAATAATTTTGTCTTATAAATCCTTTTGAGCCCTTCCACGACATTTTCGAGAGTCTCGGATTTTTCACCTTCCTTCTTTAGCCAACTAAACATTTTGTCTGTAAATTGATTCGCTTTGTAATTATAATAAACAGGACGGCACGGGCACTAGTTCACTCACTGCGACACTTCAAAATATTTTTACAACAAATACGGTGAGACCACCACGATCATCCTCCCCCACAAAAATGAAATCAAATGTCAAATGACGTGTGTGACATGACGCATGATGTGACGTGACTTAACGAATGTTACTATTACAAACAATACAGAATTCGAATTTATGGCAACAAACTGAAATCTATTTTTCATTATTATTTTTTTCGGTCATATAAAGGATTTTCACATTCCCTAAATCATTCTCATATTTCTCATACATAAGAACAAAATATGTTATTTACAGAATACCTTTATTATTTTGTAAAGAAGTAAACATATTTTGTATTTTCAATCCCAAATATCAAAAATAAATGGAACGTAGATTCAGACATTTTTGACAGTAGTTTCACTCGTACTTACCTACGTCAATGTCATTTAATTCCTATGTCATTTGCATTGCACACCAATCACCCACCATTCGCAACAAATTCGCAGTGTGGTTAATGTTTAAACTGTAAAAAAAAATATGACGACTTTTCACGATGAAATAGAAATTGAAGACTTCGAATATGAGGAAGATGAAGACATGTATTACTATCCGTGTCCATGCGGCGATAGGTTTCAAATAAGCAAGGTAAGAATTTATTAACTTCATTACTACATGTGTTAAATTTGTATTTGCGTACTGTTTAATTGGTAGCATCACATGGCATATCGTTATCGTTGCGCCCACTAGATCAATACAGAAAACCGTTATACCAGTTTCTATTAAATATTTGAAACTGGTAAATGATTAGTTTAGCAATTGAGCTGAACACAATAATAAACTGACATTTTGTTTCAGGAAGAATTACTGGAAGGTGAAGAACTAGCGACTTGTCCGAGCTGCTCACTTATAGTCAGAGTTATCTATGATTTGGTGAGTAAATATTTTTTATAGGACACTTTCGGGCAGGTCCCTACAAAAAGTTGACATTTTTTTTTTATTTTTTTTAATAAGCTTGTAGTTGTAATAAAATATTTTAGAAATAGTTTACATATAAGCTCTATTTATACAATTGTTTTAGAAATTAAACTACTGCACCTAATGTACACTTTTGTGAACGTACTTACTTTTTAATAAATTATTCTTATTCTTACTTGATCCCGGGAATATGTTCCCTTGGGATGATTCCGATTTTCACGCAGGCAAAGCAAAGGGCTAAGCTAAGTCTAGTTTACAAAATTAAAAAGAACATACAAAAATGCGAATTCTGTTCAATTGGTTTCTAACATATTTGTGACTTGTTTTCCAGGAAAAGTTAAAGGCAGAAAGTGAAGAAAAACATAAGGCAGACAGTAATAGAGAAGCTGTGAGGGCGTAAGGCGAGCCAGTCAGTGATACACTTTGAAGCGGCAAGCCTTGCTGATGGAGCACTGAGCAGTGACCCCAGCCGAGAAACGCGGGGCCCATGGACCGGACTGTGATGTTTTGTGAGATGAAATGCAGTTTCTGAGCTATAAACAATCACCTGTTGGTTTTATTACTTACCAATTCCACTCATCCTTTGGTCTCTTAAAGATGTTTCAAGGAATATAATTAGCTATTATTCAAAATATGTGACAATAATAGATTATTGTATCTGTACAAATAATAACTACTTATCTAAGGGGTGAAGTACAATTACACAGTAGATTGTAAGCTAGTCGTCAAATACTGTTAGATGTGCATTTGACCCATTTTTTAATCTGAACAGGAATATGTGCACTAAGTTGTGGTGATAGTGCTCAATATGTTACGAATATGTTCATTAATAAAAAATAATCATTTATTTAGACACAGTAGTCTATTATGTCAACATTAATTTCATATCTATCTTTCTAATAGGGTTTTAATTGCCAACAGTATATTCTTGTCATATCTATCTTTTTAATGGGGTTGTAATTGCCAACAGTAAACTGTTAAGATGTAAATGAAACAGCATAAAGTGGCAAGTGATCTATTTTACACTCCTTAAAAAATATGATAAACACATTGTCTTACATTTACAATAATAGTGTATAATTTGTTCTCTAAAATAATAATATTTAAATAAGTCACATGATAGTACAATCAACTAAACAAGAACTTGACTAGCTAGTATGAAACTTGACCTATGCTCCACATACCTAGGATACTGGAGCTAATCTGTGCCATATTGTCATAAGTTTTAAGAAGACCATTCATTGGCAGTTCAAATGCACCCTGTGTGGATTAAAAATTATATGAGATCACTAAGAATATTTAACTATGAGAAAGTTTCCAATTTGGCCATCTTGATGTTTTTTAAACTGCAAATAAATGGGGGTGTGTAATTATCAACAAGATTACAATACATAATATACCCACTAAAGACGTAATTGTCGCTTATAACAATAAGTTGTAATAATACAATAAGTACATTGTGTGAATGTTCATAGATTACTGTGATAATTTAGGGTATTGATAACATTATTGCTTACAATAATTTTATTATAATATTCCCACACCCCTCCATTGTATGTTCCCAGGATATCAAGATTACAAACGGGAAATATATACATTAGCTTATTATTATAGATCTACTTTTCTTCATAATTAATATTGAATGTAGTCGTAACATCATGGGAACAGGTGGGTTCACGTGGCATTCAACATTGTAACTGCTAGTGTCTAACATGGAGCTAGGCTATATTATTGAACACAGAAGCTTCAGATAGCGGTCACATTGGAAGGATAACGTTGAGCTAATAATTTAGACTAACATTGTGCCTATGTAACAAACCAATAAATATTATTTAAAATGTATAAAATGGACTTTGGAAACTACATAACTAGGCAAGCGTAAAGCAATAAATACTGGAATGAATAAAACAAGCACACATAACGTAAGCCTGGCTGAACAAGTCTTCAAACTTAATTAAAATACTAAAAAATAAATTATTTAGTTCCTACTTATGTAAAGAATAAATTTGTCATAGTAAAATATATGCTTAGAATGCGTTACATGCAAAAATTATACTTATGAGCTAATAGGCTCACTACATTGATCATAAGTCTGAGAAACACTTGACTTGGTTAACACAATGTAGTGTGAAGTAGTAATAAGTAACGCTCCAAGCATAGTTCTATCATTAAAGTCAGAGAGTCGAAAGGGTCATTTGAATTTGGTCAAAAGCGTGTATGATATATTACACAAAATAAAAATTAAACTTTGCAATATACATATCACACATATAATAGCTAGTCTTGACTCCTGTCTTCTTTCACCGCGCTCTTACGCCGCAATTTTCTTACGTCTCACATAATGCGAAAGCATTATCTTCACTTTTTTGTAATATCTTAAATTTTGACAATTTAATATTATATAAAAATATTGGAGATTATGATTGTTTCGAGGTACTTATTTGATTTTCAGATGACTGTATTCTAAGTCATAAGACATAATGTCAGTTCCCGTGTCCACATAAAATGAAAAGATGTACAGCATAGCATGTTTCTGTACTACAACAAAATAGGAACTTATGAATTTGTACAATTTAATGCATTATGAAAACATGGGAGTGAAAAAATTTTGAACGAGTCGCTGAGCCCTTAGTGTTTTCGACTGACCGAGTTCGGAACACAACAAAGGTTCGATTAAATGACGAAACGAAGTAGTTGTCGCGGGGTCGGCCGGGGTGACGTCACGGCCGCACTGAGCGCCGCCAGCTGCGGGCTGGGCGCGGGCGGCGCGGCCTGTGGCGGCGGGTGGATGTTGAAGTGGCGCACTAGGCGGGGCGCGGGCGCGGGGGCGCGGGCGCGGCCGGGGGTGACGTCACGGCCGCACTGAGCGCCGCCAGCTGCGGGCTGGGCGCGGGCGGCGCGGCCTGTGGCGGCGGGTGGATGTTGAAGTGGCGCACTAGGCGGGGCGCGGGGGCGCGGGCGCGGCCGGGGGTGACGTCACGGCCGCACTGAGCGCCGCCAGCTGCGGGCTGGGCGCGGGCGGCGCGGCCTGTGGCGGCGGGTGGATGTTGAAGTGGCGCACTAGGCGGGGCGCGGGGGCGCGGGGCGCGGCCGGGGGTGACGTCACGGCCGCACTGAGCGCCGCCAGCTGCGGGCTGGGCGCGGGCGGCGCGGCCTGTGGCGGCGGGTGGATGTTGAAGTGGCGCACTAGGCGGGGCGCGGGGGCGCGGGCGCGGCCGGGGGTGACGTCACGGCCGCACTGAGCGCCGCCAGCTGCGGGCTGGGCGCGGGCGGCGCGGCCTGTGGCGGCGGGTGGATGTTGAAGTGGCGCACTAGGCGGGGCGCGGGGGCGCGGGCGCGGCCGGGGGTGACGTCACGGCCGCACTGAGCGCCGCCAGCTGCGGGCTGGGCGCGGGCGGCGCGGCCTGTGGCGGCGGGTGGATGTTGAAGTGGCGCACTAGGCGGGGCGCGGGGGCGCGGGCGCGGCCGGGGGTGACGTCACGGCCGCACTGAGCGCCGCCAGCTGCGGGCTGGGCGCGGGCGGCGCGGCCTGTGGCGGCGGGTGGATGTTGAAGTGGCGCACTAGGCGGGGCGCGGGGGCGCGGGCGCGGGGGCGCGGGCGCGGCCGGGGGTGACGTCACGGCCGCACTGAGCGCCGCCAGCTGCGGGCTGGGCGCGGGCGGCGCGGCCTGTGGCGGCGGGTGGATGTTGAAGTGGCGCACTAGGCGGGGCGCGGGGGCGCGGGCGCGGCCGGGGGTGACGTCACGGCCGCACTGAGCGCCGCCAGCTGCGGGCTGGGCGCGGGCGGCGCGGCCTGTGGCGGCGGGTGGATGTTGAAGTGGCGCACTAGGCGGGGCGCGGGGGCGCGGGCGCGGCCGGGGGTGACGTCACGGCCGCACTGAGCGCCGCCAGCTGCGGGCTGGGCGCGGGCGGCGCGGCCTGTGGCGGCGGGTGGATGTTGAAGTGGCGCACTAGGCGGGGCGCGGGGGCGCGGGCGCGGCCGGGGGTGACGTCACGGCCGCACTGAGCGCCGCCAGCTGCGGGCTGGGCGCGGGCGGCGCGGCCTGTGGCGGCGGGTGGATGTTGAAGTGGCGCACGGCCGCTTCTAGCGCCACATTGTTGCCGCTGAAGTATGCCGACACCGCGTTGTGGAACAGCAGCAGCTGCTTATTCATCACCTTCACCTGATACACCGACAGATCCTTCAGTCAAGTTTTTTTAAGTTTAGTATGAAATAGTTTAGTATTACACCAGAACGACTGTAGGCCTATCTCGTGCAGTAACTTCAGTTTGACTGCGGAGCCGTCCCTTGTCCCTTGGGCGCTCGTGGGGTGTCTGGTGGCGGTCGATGTTGCTGAGCACTTACCCTGTTCTCGTGCAGCAGCTTCAGTTTGACAGCGGAGTCGTCCCGCAGCCGCTCGTAGTGTCTCCGGTGACGCTCGATGTTGCTGAGCAGCAGTTCGGGAGGGTTGCCGCCGCTGGCCTCCAGCTCGCTGCGGTATGCATCGTACTCCACCCTGCAACACGAATATAGCCATTCAGCCCAAGGAAATTGCAATCTACAATTAATTAATTATTTTCTTCTTCTGTTGTAACAGCAATTAGTTTTCAATATTTTAAACAGATGTGTTATTATGAGTCAGCTAACACAAGGAGTGTGCTCTTCAGTGAGAGAAATTACTCAAATCTGTAGTAATTCATGTTCATGCTGATCAAGAATAGGATGTCTTTTATCGTCATGACAACTTTGATAGCTGCATCTTACAGACTTAGGTCTGTTCCAGTCAGCGGCTGTAGGAGGAACCCTCACGTACCTGGCGGCCTCGTACTGGCGGATGGTGAGCAGCGTGTCCTCGATGGTCTTGTTGGTGAGCGTGTTGAGAGAGTTGTTGAAGAAGTGCAGCGCGGCCAGCAGAGTGTCGCCGTTACGTGTGAGTGTGCGCTGCGTGTCCGCGTTGTACAGGAACCTGCGGTCACCACACGTCAGTCAGGGAACTATTGGCAGCATGCGAGTGGTGTGGGTGTGGGGTGTGGAGTGTGTGTGGAGTACTGACTGGTTCTGCAGCTCGGGCGACTTCTGCGCCAGCTCGGCGAAGGCCTCGCCCAGCGCGCGCTGCGTGGCGGCGGCGGCGCCGAGCTGCGCCGTGAGCGCGCCCGACAGGCGCAGCACGCCCATGTACTTGCGCTGCGTCTCGCGCAGCATCTCGATCTGCGCCTCTAACTCTGCCGGGGGGATATACATACATACAGAAACTCGCGCAGAAACATAAGTTTGGTCATGTTGAGAGGTTAAAAGAAAGGCGACTAACAAAAGGTATTTACGAGACAGTGTGAGTTGAAACACCTTGAATATGGATAATCTTCTTCAGAAAAGCAGGTGTGCAGTACTCACAACCAGCATGCATTAATGTCTAGATGTATGAATGTAAACGTAGCAAAAGAAGTATGTTAGGACATACAATGTATACAGAATAAATGCAAAACCTAAGAAAAGTTGGACTTCTATCGAACTTTTTCATAGTTACGTTAACCTCAATATGTTCAAAGGCATTACGAAATTGTTAATGCTAAAAAGTACTGTGGTGCTGTCACTGTTAGAATGAATATGCATTTGACTGTACCAACAAAATTGTGCAAATAAATTGCTGAAATTGTTTTCTCATTAGACCATTGCAACAATGCCTACACTATGAAGTATAATGTTTAATACATTTGAACTTACCAGTATCCACAGTTCGCGAGCTCTTACCGAGCTTCTCATAGAGTATCTGTTTGGTGCACTTGTATGTGGAGACACCCCAATTGCGGATGGCATCAAGCTTGGATGAGCCAGCTCGCAGCAATGTGCTGGAGCCCGCACCATTCTGTGACACATCTGGGGGAGCTGGCATAAAATGACTTAAATTAATATTGGCATACCAAATTCTTCTCAAAACTTGAAAACTTCTCTGCGGTTAACTCCAATGAAGTTTTCATAAAATTTTCATTGTTTGCATCTGATAATACAATTTGAGTATTGTTTCCTTCTTGTTTGTTTTTTATAATTTAATATTTTCAATCATAAAATAATGTTGAGAGATCAACGTCATCGCACCATCCAGTTACAATATAAATTCCTATTTTATTGAAATTATCTGGATGTTTCACTATTGTCTTGACAATCAAAAGCAATATAATGAGACTGGCCTAGTTAACACACTGGAATACTAGTGTGTGTAATATGGATGCAAAATATACATTACTCTTGATTGATTTAATAGGACAAAATGTGATTTAGAAACATAGCACCAACTTCCAATTCAGTTTTATTGGGCAGAATCTAATGAGATGACTCACTTACTAACAAGATGAAGAGATAGATATTGTAAAACGGGTATAGAGCTCATTATTTATGTGCCATGTTTTGTATATATTTTTGTTGGGAATCATAAAATAGGAAGACCGTAAATGTTAAGGTACAAAACTTTGTCCAGATCTGTGTAGATAGTGACAGGCTAAGCTGAACATAGCATTCTGACAGGTTGAAATGTTCACGTACAGCAGTTGTACCGTGCAGGCGAGGCGCTTACCGTACGCCGGCGGGAAGGGCATGGAGCGCGACGTGGGGAACTTGGGCTCCGTGCCCGACGTGATGGAGTCGCTAGACTCGCGCAGCGGCGGCGTGTCCTTCAGCATCTCGTGGATGCTGCGTTCCGATTGCCTGCACGAAAACAAACTATTACACCCACACACTAGCTACAACGGAAGCTGCTACATAAAACAGATAACAGCCCGATATTATTGTTTCAATTCAAGACAACATTTTCTCTCAAAGACGACACACCATTTAGACATCTTGGCGTATAATTGAGGTCTGCCTACAGCGACTAAACAAGTCGATCGCAGAAAACACTCTGAACTTCTTCAATTACCCGACAAACTTAGCATTTTTCATGGAAATGCCGGAAAATGTTACAAGAATTTTATCAATCGACGCTAACTACACTAATGACAATGACAATTATTGACAAAAAGCCCATAACTGTCTGACAAGTGGTGACAGCAAGATAGAAAGTTATGTTTACCGTATGTTCGAAAGAGAAGGCAACAATATTTTCATTTTGACGTCTAGGAGGCTACATTTATATTTATTGCTATAGCAACAATAATTTATGTTTGGATACAGCCGCTTGAGGTGCATGATTAATTTGTGTTCAACCGGAGAAAAGGCGGGAAACTGTTGAAGTGGAAAGGCGCGCTTTTTTAAAATAATTATTTTAAATTCAACTTCTTGTGTTAATTGTAATTTAATTCTGTAAATATTCGTACTATTAGGTCTTATTTGGTGTATATATATATATAAGTGTACTAGAAGACATTAAAATGGTGAAAAAGAGGCGGAGGAAGGATGAGCTGGAAATTCCTCCGGATCTGAAGCAGAATTCGCAGGAATCATCGGACTCTGACACGGCGGAGTCCACAGTGTCGGCATACTCTGTTAATAAATTTAAAGATGCCACTGATAAGGAGTCTAAGGACAGTAAATATGCCATATACAAGGTAAAGGGGTATACGCGTAAGTACAGTGAAGATACGAAGAGGGCCGAGTTAATCGTCTTTCTTAGTCACATGGACGAGAATAAGTTTTTCAACGACAAAGATCGTATGGCCCTTTCCAAGGGTATACGAGAACATGGAGTGTCTGGTGTGATGCACTTGCGCACAATTAATAAATATAAGGTCGGTGTCACATTCGACTTACCAAATAACGCAAATATGTTTTTAAAAAACAAAAAATTATTTGATCAGCTTTCTTTAAAAGCATCTATCCCTGCTGGTGACACAGAGGTTACTGGAGTCCTTACTTCAGTCCCAGTAGAAATGTCTAATAAAGAGATATTTTCTTTAATCGGCAGTTCAAAGAATGTTATTCAAGTGAGGCGTTTCATGCGCAGGGTCAGAGGTGATGAAGGCAGAACATCTTTTGTCCCTACCCAAACTGTTGCTGTGACATTTGCATCCACTATTTTGCCAACTTATATTTATTTGGACTCATGGCGTCATGAGGTGAACAAATATATTCCACCAGTGAAACAATGCCTTAAATGCCTGCGTTATGGGCATATAGCTAAATTCTGTCGTAATGCTGAAGTTTGTTCAATATGTACTGAACATCACAATTTCAAAATGTGTGTTGTTGCCCCGAAGGATGCTAAGTGTGCAAATTGTAACGGCAATCATATTGCAATCTCTTCAGCATGTCCAATAAAAAAGCAAAAGGTAGAAGAAAATAAAATTAAAACTAAAAATGCTACATATTCAGATCTTTTTAATGTAAACTCTTTCCCAGCTTTAACATCACGCAATTTGGACACTCAGATTAGTAATCTCATGAAATCAGACAAATTTATAAATACTTTAGTCGAAACACTCACAAAAATAATAAGCAATAAAGACGAACCTATTAATTCACTTTCTATTAAAGAAGCCTTGAAAACAACGTTCAGAAATAAATTTTCTTCAACCTGTTGATGGATTTATCAGAATTAAATATTGTACAGTGGAATGCTCAAAGTTTAAATAGTAATAAACATTTATTTATCGATTTTCTTTATAGTCACAATATTCATATAGCAATAATATCAGTGAAACATGGCTTAAACCTCACCAAAATTTCAAAATAAAAAATTATATTATTGAAAGAAATGATACTGGTAACAAACATAACGGAGTTGCAATAATTATTCACAATACTATTACCTACTCAAAAATTGATACTTTCTTTGATAACTCATTGCAAAACATTTGTATTAGAATAAAAGTAAATAACAAGGAGATAAGCATAGTCAGTTTTTATAGTCCTTTGAATTGTAATCCAGAATTCAGAAAAGAAAATCTTGATTTATTAATAAAATCTATCCCTGGACCATTTATATTTGCTGGTGACTTTAACGCTCACCACACTTCTTGGGGCTGCGGCTCGGATTCTGTACGAGGTCGAAACATTTTGGACGTAATAGATGATAATGATTTGGTTCTGCTCAATAATGGTCATGCAACAACAGTTGGCTCTTTAACTTGGCGTCCTAACGCGCTGGATTTGACGCTGGTCTCTTCGTCTTTAGCACTCAATTGTGAATGGAACGTACATGATTGTCCTCTTGGTAGTAGTTATCACATTCCTATAATCATTAAAGTAGTGATTAGTAATACTAACAATAATTATACATACAGCAATTGTTCTAATGCTGAACATTTGCCCATTTATCCAAATTATAAATTGGTGGATTGGCAAAGGTATAGTAGTCTTGTTGATGAATTGTTGCTTGATTTTAAAGTCGATAATTTAAGTCTTTCTGGTACATATCTTCAATTTTGTAGCATTTTACATACAGCAGCTGTAAATTCTATTGAAAATAATAATCATTTGACTGGTAGGACAAATTTTGTCAATCACTCATCTTTTGTAAATAATTTTAAAAGACCTGTACTTCCTTGGTGGAATCAAAAATGCACAGAAGCTGTATTAAATTTTAAAAATGCATACATATATTTTAAAAATAATCCATCAGAAGAAAGTTATCTGCAATTCAAAAGGCTTCGAGCGGTTAAAAAACTTGTTCTAAAATTGGAAAGACAAAAAAGTTGGTTTGCTCTTTGTGAAACATTCAATAGGACTACGCCATTATCTGTCATATGGAAATTTATGCGGAAGTATAATAAAACATTCAATTTTAATGCTCTCGAAGATGATGGATGGGTTTTAGATTTTCTTAAGAAATACACACCAGATTTCGCATCACAAGACTCAAAATCTTGTTTCACAACTAGTACTAATCCCACCAATAGTTTTCTTCTTAGTCCTTTCTCATTGCAGGAATTATATCAGCCATATCATCCAGAAGAGATACCACTTATGGTCTTGATGGAATGCCATACATTCTTTTTAAAAAACTTAGCATTACTAGTTTAAAAATATTTTTACAACTTTTGAACTTATGATGGGAAAATGATATTATACCTCATAACTGGAAGGTGGATTGCCTTGTACCTGTTTTAAAACCAGATAAGCCTAAAATGTGTCCTGATTCTTACCGTCCTATAGCTCTTACTTCTTGTGTTGGTAAAATATTTGAACAACTGTTAAAACAGCGTTTAGAGTTTTATATTGAAAAAAATAATATCTTACCATCAAACCAATTTGGTTTTCGTAGGAATCGTTCTGCTAGGGAAAGTGTTTGTCAATTGCAGCTCGATATTCACAAATCTTTATTGGCAAATGAAAATTTGGTTGGAGTGTTTTTTGATATTGCAGGTGCATTTAATAGTGTGAATATAGATATTCTATGTAATGAGTTATCACAGATAGGAATCCCTGGAAAAATAATAAATTGGTTAAAACAATTTCTTAGCAATAGGAAAGTCTTTGTAAAATTTAACAGACACCTTTATGGTCCTAGATTATCTTCTAAAGGAGTTTGTCAAGGGGGCATTTTATCACCTTTAATATTTATATTGTATATACGAAGATTAAATTTAATTTTAGGGTCTCAGGTTAAAAATTTACAGTTTGCAGATGATTTAGTGGTTTATGCATCTGGGAAAAATTTATCAAAAGTAGTTGAAATAGTGAATGTTGCATTAATGTATCTATGTAAATATTTCTCTTACCTTGATCTTAGGGTCAACCCATTGAAGTCCAAAGTTGTTTTATTTGGTAAACATAATCATAATATGCCTGCTGTGCTGTATAATAATTGTGCATTACCCAGTTCTTTGGATGTAAAATTTTTGGGAGTTATTTTTTCACATAATTTGTCCTGGAATAATTATATGAAACATATTATTAGCAAAGCAAATAAAGCTTATAATATTTTGAGATCCTTGAGTGGTACATATTGGGGTGCAGACCCTAAAATTTTGTTATTATTGTACAAATCTTTAGTTCGTAGTCACTTTGAATATGGTTTCTATTGCTTTGCTGCAGACTCTAAACATGTAAATAGTTTAAATATTTTGCAAAACAAGTGTTTGCGTGTTATAACTGGGGCGTTCAGAAGCACTCCTGTAAATGCAATGCAGATTGAATGTAATGTTCCACCGTTAGCCATCCGTTTTGATTACTTGTTAGAAAGGTTCTTTTTGAAGCTTTATAGTGTTTTGGGTAATAGTCTTTTAGTCAATATGTTGCATTTAGCTACGCAAACTGCTACAACATCTTTTTATATAGGTACTACAGCAACTTAGAAAATTCAAAAACTTTATTGAAAATATTAACATTTACCGATCTAAGCTTATCTTGCCTTGCTACGAAGGAACTTTCAGCAGTAAATTTCCAGCTATTAGTGTTATTATAAATAAGAAAAAGGATTTGCCTTCAAAGGAGGAAGTATATGTAATGTTGTCAGAATGGTCAGATCATAAATTTGTGTATACTGATGGTTCCAAGAATGATAGAGCTGTGTCTTTTGCCATCTATGAGCCGTCTTCAAACATAGGTATTGGTAGGAGAATTGACAGAAATGCTAGTATTTTCACAGCTGAAGCTGTTGCAATTCTGAGTGCTTTGAAACATATTAAAAATAGCAATTCTGAACATAGCAAATGGGTTGTAGTAAGTGACAGTATGAGTGTTCTGGAAAATTTAGCAAATAATAAATTACATGCCAACACTAATTACATTATTCATCTGATAAAACAATTGGGTTTATTCCCATCGGCCACCCCCCAGTTGCCACCCCGGTGGCCGATGGGAATGATTTAGTGAAATTTTCTACCTTCCTTTATTCCCATCTGCCACCGGGGTGGTGGATGGCACTAACTAGTGGCGTTTGCCACCCCGGTGGTCGATGGGACTTATTTAGTGAAATCTGCCACCTTCCTTTATTCCCATCTGCCACCGGGGTGGTGGGCGATTCTCATGACATTTGTCACATAAAAGTGAATGTTGATGCTGTGACCGGTTTACTTTGTTACTTGGATCCAACTAAAGGTGCTGGCCATGATAACTTAATAATATCATCTAAATTTCTAGCTAAATGCGCGCCTTGCATTGCCCTACCTATTTCAATTTTGGTTTTTGGAAGTCGGACTCAAGATGTTGTTCCCTTAATATAGAAATCTGTTTATATTTCACCCGTACTTAAGGAGGGGTATAAAAAAGAGATTACTAATCATGGGCCTATATGCAAGCTGTGTATTATAGCTAAAATATTAGAGAGGATTGTCTTGATTGAAAGAGATTGCATGTAGCAGAGATAATGTTGAGATGGATGCGGAGTGACGAGATTGGACAAAGTGAGAAATGAGTATTAGGGGCAGTTTGAAAGTGGCGCCAGTAACAGAAAAGTTAAAAGGAAACCGTTTGTCCTGGTATGGTCATGTGATGAGGAAGGATGAAACGCATGTTACTAAAAGAGTTATGCGTGAATATAGATGTGGATGGATGGAGAGGGAGCGGACAACCAAAGAAAAGATGGATGGACTGTGTGAGGAGTGATATGAAAGAAAAGGGCGTCAGTGATGGAGTGACGGGGGACAGGATGGTATGGAAGAAGAAAACGTGGGCAGGAAGATGATGATGATGATTTGAGAGGATTGTCTATAACCAGTTATATCCACCCTTGCTAGCTTTTTCAGCACGGATTTTTAAAAGGACGGTGTATCATTTCTAATTTGATTTTATTAAATGGTTTGATTACAGATGCTATGGATAACGGTAAGCAGATCGATGTGGTTTGCACAGATTGTAGTAAGGCATTTGATCGGCTCGACCAAAATGCCCTGATTAAGAAGCTAAGCTAGGCTGGCATAATCGCTTTGCGATTAAAGCCTTTTTTTCAAATAAAGATATAAAAAAAAAAAAAAGAAGCTAAGCTACATCCGTGGGGACCTCTTGGTTTTCTTCGGACACAAGCAGTAGTTCTCAATAATTATATGTCTAGTTCGGTAAACTTCCCCAGCGGAGTGTCTCAGGGTTCGTTGCTCGGTCCTTTTTTGTTTGTAGTATGTGTGAACGATATCGATCAAGAGCCTCCATTCATGCAAAGTATTATGCTTTGCCAAGGACATAAAAGTTCTTGCCTCAATTCCTATTTCTTTTTGTATTATATTTTTTTTTAAATGACTTAAAATTGTTGCTAACTCAAAGAAAAAATGTTGATGGTTTAAAATTCTACCAAAATCCTTCAACGAAAAACAGTCAAATATGAACCTTGAAAACTTTCTTGATATTTTTTCTATTCACCCCGTTTAACGGTCATGAGAATCAACCACCCGACTAAACTTATGAAGGTGGCAGATGGGAATAAACCGGCAAACGCCACTAGTTAGTGCCATCCACCACCCCGGTGGCAGATGGGAATAATGGAAGGTAGGAAATTTCACTAAATCATTCCCATCGGCCACCGGGGTGGCAACTTGGGGGTGGCCGATGGGAATAAACCAACAATTGTGGGTTGAATTAGCCCAGTCAAATATTGTAGTTCGATTTGTGTGGGTACCATCACATATTGGTGTTAGAGGAAATGAAAAAGCAGATTTTCTTGCCAAAAAAATTGTTGAGTTGGAAGAATTAATACCTAGCACTGATAAGAGTGTTCCCATACCATACACAGACGCAGTTAGTCTTTTAAGACGGCGCATGTGTGAGGCATGGGGGAAATATTCATATCATTGCACTCATATTGAAAATAAAGGTTCTTGGTTTAACAGTCTTGATGTTCAAATTAACTCTGTTCCTTGGTTTTGCAAAAATAATTTATTTATATGTAGAAAATTTTATTCAATTATTTGTCGTATGCGCTTTGGTCATTGTAGATTAAATTATCATCTTCGTCGTCTCAAAATGGTCAGCTTATCGTATTGTAATTACTGTCAATCAGAAAAAGTTCAATCGCTACATCATATCTTCTTTGAGTGTTCATCTTTCAACATTCAGCGCCTTGTGTTGTCGGATGAGCTTCTAAAAATTTATAAAAAACCTGATAGGGTCCCGCTGTGCATACAGGAGTTGCTTAAGAACGCTTCAACTTATATATATTTGTATAGATACATATTGGAAACTGTAAATGAGATTTAAATGGTTGTTTCTTGTTCCTATGCACCTATGTATATATAAATTATAGATATTACCGTTTTATTATTATTAACGAAGTTTGTATATTAAAAAATATAGCAATATGATGTGATGTGTATAAAATAAACACTATGATGTCATGAAATGAAATGGAAAGTAATGGAAATGACGCATCCTGGAATTGATTGACATTGACATATAGTGTAAATGACGTTTACCCTGGAGATGGAATTGAAAAATAATTGGATTTGTGAAGACAAGATATTAACTACTAATCTAAGACTAACATAAAATGACTACAACATGATTTAAGAAAAACGAAAGACATGATTTTTAAACATATTACGTAAGAAAATATACCTACGAAAGACTAGGCAGTATGGTTGAAAGACTATAGCCTGCCCGAAGGGCGAAAAAAAAAAAAAAAAAAAATTGTGTTCAACCGAAACCTAACTTTCAGCCTTGGTCTCAGTTTCGGCTGAAACCGAAACTTAATAATAATAATATCGTTTATTTATATAATATAAAGGCACATTTTACAATACAATATCTTAAACATATAAAAGAAGACAGTTTCTTATTTGCCTGAACTAGGTTGAACCTGTGTTTCAGGGTATAAAGTGCTTAAAACTTATAGTAAATAATAATAAATTAACAATAGGTATAGTATATGAATACTTAAATTAAAGACACATCAAAATTATTATTTTGTTACAGCTAGGAGATCTTCTGTCTCTCCGTAAGAGATGCCAAGTAGATGTTCAAGGATAGTCTTTTTACAGCTAAAATAATTTAATTTATACATATTTAATTTTCTATTTAATCTATTGTACAGAAATGGACCTAAGAAAGTAAAGAATCTATTTACAAAGACATATTTTGAGGATGCATTAGAATCGCAGACAATGTCATTTCGTCTCTTATTATTTATGTATTCGGCGTTATAGGAAAGCATGGTGTGTTGTTTTAATACTAAGTGCGTAATGAAAAGCTGCCGAACAGTCAGCACGTTGCAGGATTTGTAAAGCAGATCAGTGGGGTAGAGAAAAGGGTGGAAATTGGCTACTTTTAAAATTGCTCTCTGAGCCCTTTCAAGAGGCAGTAGATGCGTTTTTGGTGCGCCACCCCATGAGGTGATACAGTATAGGATTACAGATTGACCTAGGGCCAAATAGACTTGTTTGATCAATTTTGTGTCTGCAATCGTTCTCAACTTTTTAAAAACATAAATTAGTTTGCGCACTCTATTAACTAGGCTATCTATATGAGGTCTAAAGGAGAGTGTTTCATCTATAATAACCCCGAGATATTTTATGTTGCCTGTTTTGAGGATGAAAGGACAATTACACATGCTGACTGGGTGGAAACCACATTTATGGGCATACAGATGAGAGTTAGTAATGTTAACTTGAGGCTTGCGCATGGAGAAGTGAATATATTTTGTCTTGTCAGCATTTAGTGTTAGTAAATTGCTTCGTAGCCAATTAGTCACAGTATTGAAACCTTGTTGAGCGAATTCGTACAATTCATTACCGGTTTTCGCGGTAAAGATTAACGCCGTGTCGTCGGCATATGATATGAGTTTGCCTTGTTTAATATCTAAATTACACAGATCGTTAATGTAAATCAGAAATAGGGTTGGGCCCAGTATGCTTCCCTGAGGAACACCATAACCAGTACTCTTTTGCTCATCGCTAGTAATATCGTCTATTTTAACATATTGAGATCGATCGTCTAAGTAGTAAGCAAAAAGTTTCAGCGGTGTTCCCCTAATTCCTAAAGCCTCTAATTTTTTTAGAAGCATGGGAACGGACACCGTATCAAAGGCTTTGGCTAGATCAAGGAAAACTCCCAGGGTCTGGTTTCCTTTGCCAAGTTCTTCTGCGGTATAATCTGTCAGACTATGCACCGCATCGGCTGTGGATAATTTGGCTCTGAACCCAAATTGCGCAGATGATAATAGATTGTTTTTTTCTAGATAATTAACTAGTCTATTGTTTACAATTTTCTCTAGTATTTTAGATATTGAAGGGAGTAAAGATATCGGTCTATAATTATTTACTAAGTTTTTGTTTCCGGTTTTAAAGATAGGGATTACAACTGCTTTTTTCAGATATCTAGGGAAAATACCTTCAGATAAACAAATACGAAATATATGCGTTAAGGGAGGTACTAGGATATGCTTAAAGGTTTTAAGGATCTTATTGCTTATATTATCCCATCCAACTGCACAGTCATCTTTTAGACCAGATATTATTCGGGTTATTTCGTCTTCGTCAGTATCCAGCAAGCCAAAAGATTTTAAAGCACATCTATTATTTTGGGAACATGGAGGAACACAGTAATGTTTTGGAATCTGTTCGGCAAGAGTTTTCCCGACATTTACAAAAAAGTTATTAACGTGGTTGGCTGACAAGAGAGGTGATGGATTAGAAAGCAGCAAGCTCGAATTTGATTCACGCTGTTTTGTCCTGTAGGTGACGTTCTTAATATGTTTCCAAAGTTGCTTACTATTGTTTCCTGCTCTATTTAATTCATTTCTATCGTAATTAATTTTTAAGTTCTTTAGGAGGTTGTTGCAAAAATTTCTGTATCTCTTATAGGTTATTTTAATGATTAGATTATCAGGGTTACTCCTAGATCTCTGATGAAGTTTATCTCTGTGTCTTATACACCGAATTAGGCCAGGAGTCATCCAAGGCTTGATGTTACGAAGTTTTTTGTTTACTATAATAGAAGTCGTATTACGTAATATTGCTAATTGAACATGTTTTATTAAGTACGATAAAGCAAAATTAGCGTCAGCAGTATTGTAAACTGGGTTAAAGTCAAGATTGCATAAATCATATTCGAGTTTGTTTGTGTTTAATTGCGTTTTCGTCTGGGGACGATTTAGCTTAGGCAGCGTTAATTTAAGGGTTAGTAGAACAGCGTGATGATCTGTAATAGTTGAGTTAGTAACAAGCGTAAAATATGAAAAATTGGATTTGATCATCATATGATCCAGACAGGAACCGCTCTGATGAGTAGGCAAAGTGTGTGCGGGGAGAAAACCATGATAAGAGCAGATATTAAGATAATCTTGGGTCCCAAGATCGCGGTTTTCAGAGTTAATGTTTATATTTATATCACCTGTTAATATAACATTCTTAAACGAGCTTAGTGCTTCAAAAATCTGGTTTAAGGATGCGTGAAAAGAGTCTAAGTTTCTAGCAGAAGGGGACCTATATATAGTGATTATTGCTGTACTTGTACCAATTTTGATAACCAAACAATTACCCACACAGTCTTGAAGTATTGGTTCTTCGATTGAGACTATTAATGATTCTTTGCAATAAACAACCACACCATCGTTTTGATTGTTGTTTACTGTTGTATAGAATAAATTGTATCCCGGCATTTCTGGGAGGTGTTCCTGGCGATTAGATAGCCAGCACTCGGTTAGTACCATTATGTCACAATCAAAGTTAAGTCTATGGAGAAAAACGTTAAAGCTATCTATGTTCTTATAAATACTGCGAATGTTTTGAGTCAGTATGGTTAGTGAGTTTTGATATTCAGAAAGATATTGCCTGCAGTCCTCAACCTCACATGACTTTGCATCGGTACGAAAAGTATTATCTATATCGTTCAATAAGGTATTATCCATAGTATAAGAGAAAAAATAAAATAAAATAAACGAACAATAAAATTAAGTCTTAAATATATTCGAATATGTGGCGCTCTTAGGCGCCTTCATAATCAATCGAGTTAATGTACCTGTTTTCGGCAGATTTTTTTGCAGGACACTCTTGATCGCCCGTTTTATGGCTGGCTGGTTTTTTGAAGCGCAGACATGTTGCACATTTTGGCGCTTCGGTTTTCTTTGTGCAGTCGTGGATAGTGTGTCCTTCTTCACCGCAATGTCCACATGTGGGGGCAGCAACTTTGCATGTCTTGGCCGCATGACCGTACTGCTGACAGTTGTAACATCTCGTTACCAGTGTGAAGTCTCGTACCGGACAGGAAGTCCAATTTATGAACAATCTGTCTTGAGTGATGAGAGCCTTGCGAATGATCGCAGGAACTTCTAAGATGTAGTTGCAGTTTTCACCATCTTTCCTACCAGATTTGTGGCTCAGTTTGATTAAGGTCAAAAAGGTATCTTTTGATATAGATGGCAGTTTGTCGGCTAAGTTTTGATCGTAAATGGCTTTATAAACCTCATTTTCCGCCATTGATGCTGGAACTCCAATCACTATTATGCGGGGGTTGCGCCTTTTCGGTTCATTGACGGTAAGCCCTGACGAAGCAGTTTGAACTGATTGCCTCAGCTTATCTAGGTCCTCTTTTGTCTCCGTGCTAATTATGAGTCCCCCTTTCCCTATCTTGCGTACGCCTCTCACCTTCAGCTTCATTTCACCAGGGCATATCATTTTCTGGACTATGTTCTTGGTTTCATCGCTGGTCTTTGAACTGTCGGTGGGATAAATCGCCACGGAGCTAAAAGTATTAGGACGAACGAAGTTGTTAGACCCCTTCTTCACCATGTCTGCAAAAGATGATGCAGCTGTTTCCTGCTGCTTTGCACAGGATTCCTTAAAAGTCCGGTTCATCTCCATTACACACTCCTTTATGTCCGTTACGCAGTCTCTTTCTTCGGTCAATATTTTTAGGGAGTTATGGGTCCTAAGGGCATTTTGTTTAAGCGACTGGTATTGAACAGCCAGTTGCGAGACTCCATATCCAACCTTACGGCACAAATTGGTTATTTTTAGCTTCTGATCTGAGTTAAGTTTTCCTTCAGATGCAATAGCACACACCTCACCCAAGTGTTGTTCAATGGAACCCATCCAGTTCTGTATCTCCGCAGTTGAGACCACCTCAATTTCTTCCTTCGCTTGAAGACGTCTGGGTTGTTGGGCCTGGGTCGGTGTAGGTGTTGAAGGAGGGCTGCGCCGCATCACCCCACTCCGATTAAAGGGGCTGCCTTCCATCTTTCAGATTATAATAAAATATAATCCAGTCAGTCCATTATTCACTTATTTGCAATTTCAAAGAATGTCAATATTACACGTCAATATACTAAAAAAACTAGGTCACGATTTATGCTAAACCGTTAATTTAAATTACTTTTACTGCATTGATGAGCACGTCTGTATGCGACGAGTGCGCGAAATGTATAATTCAAATAAAACATGATTGGAAAATTTATATTGTATGCTGAATGTTTGAGGAGCTCGTGGTTAAATAATAACAGCCGCACTGGTCGATCATCAAGGTTAAGCAACGCTTGACGAGGTCGGTTCGTGGATGGGTGACCATTTCAACATACCAAGTTTCCTCCGTGCCTCGGAAAGCACGTTAAGCCGTTGGTCCCGGCTGTCATTTGAAGATTTGACAACCGTTACGGGTAGTCAGAAGCTTGAGATTTGACACCAGTCTTGCCAAGGGGTACCGTGTTACGCAGTTACTGGGTTGTGGAGGTCAGATAGGCAGTCGCTCCATCTAAAACCCTGGTACTCAGCTGAATCCGGTAAGACTGGAAGCCAACCCCAATTTAAACATAGTTGGGAAAAGGCTGGGCAGATTGATATTGCATGCTGAAATCTTCTTCTTCTTCTTAGCGTGTCGATGGCAAATACGATTTTCAACTAATATGTTTGGGGCAGTATTTAGCCACAGCAACATCCTTCGCCGACGTAGCCTAAGGTCCTCACATGTACAGATTAAAAGGCATGCGGTACAGGACGAAATCGAAAGGTGGGCCATGGTCTGAGGAGAGACGCCGCACAGTCACTGGACATCGGTATCAACCCAGAACCTATGGAGTCTTTGCTGCGGCCGACCTGAGTGCGGTGTCTGTAGATTTTTCCAGGTCAGTTTCAGCTTTCGATCTTTCTATGCCGTACTCAATGATAGTCCTGCGAATTTCTAGGGGTGCCGATGGATTAGTGGATACAACATTCGTACCGGGGTCGGTTTGAGACAGCTAGTGGAACTCCGGTGGTGCGGACGAAACTAGACTTTTTGGCCGAAACCGAACCTTCGGTCGGTCACTTATAGATACAATATGATGGGGTTTCCTAGTTTAATTATATTGTTACAAGATAGGGCAGCGCCATCTAGTGACGAGTAGAAGAACTAAGTAGTAACTAGTGGCGCCATCTAGTATCGAATAGCCGAACTAATGTTCTCGAAAGTTCGTGTCGAGTAGAATTTTCCAGAATGTTCGAACCGAACATTCTGGAAGTTTCTAGTCGCTTCGGGATCGATGAGTTCAAAAATCGATTGTTCTGGAAGATTCTCGAAGTACCTAGAACAGTATGGAACGTTCTAGAAACATCTTCCGGGCTATATAAAGAGCGGGCGGGTTCGTCGTGGGGGAGTTTCGATTGAGAAGCGATACAGAGCGATCAAAGCGGAAAATAGTGCGAAGTAATAGAATTGTTTAAGAAGTGTTTTTGTAATAAACAGTGATTAATTGAAGTCAGCTGTTTAAATAATTTATCCCTGAACCCCAGCTCGTAACAATATATTGTAAGAAGAAGATAGGCCATCTACACTAATCTACAGCATGATGTAGGTGATCGATGACTTCAAGTTGCAATCATTCAATCAATCAATCAGTCTTTATTTGTAAACATAAGTAGGTTACAGCAGTGTGCAAGATGTTACAATAAAAAACAGTTTCTATATGTTTTGCCATGTGGCGTACAAATATACAATGAGGCTTTTGCCAATTAGGTAAATTAATTTATAATAATTCCGTGATCAATGTCAATTTTTTTTGTTTAATTTAATATGTCAAGTAATGTCAATAATTAATTATAAATGCGACCATGTTAGTAATAAATAGTTTTCAATAAGTTATTGTTAACAGAAAAGTATAAAAGTGATATTGTCCACAGAATCACAAAATCATCATTATACATATTTTTCATGGGGCATGCTATGGGTATTCAAACTGCTCGCTACCCACTGTGTGTAGTGTTCTGCTTCATTGATTGTTTTGTCACCGTAACGAATATCCGGTTTTTTATTATTTGTTTGTTATTCAAATGAAATGTAATTTGTTTTTCCAAAATTTATTTTTAAATTGTTTTCAGTTAGTCAAGTTATTATATCATTTAAGTTGTCGTTTATTTCTTTTTCGAATGTTACATCATCTTTACTTTTGATTAGTATTGTGCTGTCGTCAGCGAATAAAATCATTGGATTATTAATAGTTTTAGGCATGTCATTAATATATATAATGAATAGCAATGGAGCAAGAACACCGCCATGTGGCACACCAAATATGCATTTTCTATGTGTAGAGACGAAAGTCTTTTCAGCCCGTTGTTGTTAGCGACGGCGCGTGACATAGGCCTTAGATCTTTGACATCCCGTGAAGCAACGCATATACGCATGTAGGTACCAGAAAAAAATAATTAAGCCGACTTCCAAAACAAAACACTTCAAAGTGAAAATTCTAACTTTCTTTTCGGAAATCGGTGTCTTTGGTCTTCTTCTCTTCTTCTATCATTTTCGTTATTTTTGAGACCGAATTCTGAAAAGAAAGTAATTTTTCACTAGTGTTTTGTTAACTAGGTCTAGTTATAGGAAACAAAGTTTAAACAAAATGTTAGTGCCGTCAAAATTGAGACTTTTTGTAATGATCCACCAGGTAATCGAACCCGGGAACTCACGGTCAGCAAAGTTTATTTATTTGTTTAGGTATGCATGCACAAAGGTACAAACGCGGACTTAATGCCTTAGGCATTCTCTACCAGTTAACCAAGGGTGGTGGAGAGACAGCATGGCAGGTGCATAGTTTAATAATAAAAACTAAGTAGTAGTTATTATGCTAAAATAGGTGAAATACACTTACATTTATATTGAATATAATAAATACATATAAAATATATATATATTATATATATGTTCGCGGCGATACGTCACCATTTAGATAGGTAGTCGTATCATCATCATCATATCAGCCGAAAGACGTCCACTGCTGGACATAGGCCTCCCCCAAGCGTCGCCACACTGACCGGTCCCGTGCGTCCCGCATCCAGCGAATCCCCGCAACCTTCACCAGGTCATCGGTCCACCTGGTGGGAGGCCTTCCAACGCATCGTCTTCCGGTTCGCGGTCGCCACTCCAGAACTTTTCTGCCCCATCGGCCATCCGTTCTGCTAGCAATGTGCCCTGCCCACTGCCACTTAAGCTTGGCAATTCTTCGGGCTATGTCGGTAACCCTGGTTCTCTTGCGGATCTCTACATTTCTGATTCGATCACGCAAGGATACTCCGAGCATAGCCCTCTCCATTGCCCTTTGCGTGACTGTAAGCTTTCTGATGAGGCCCATTGTGAGCGACCACGTCTCAGAGCCATAGGTCATCACTGGCAACACACACTGGTCATAGACCTTCGTCTTGAGACACTGTGGTAAGTTGGACGAGAAGACACCGCGCAATTTCCCGAACGCTGCCCAGCCGAGTCGGATTCGACGGTTGACCTCTTCCTCGAAGTTGGCCCTACACAACTGGATCGTTTGTCCCAGGTAGACATAATCTTCCACAACTTCGAGTGTAGAGTCTCCAACCTTGATAGAAGTGGGTGTTACATGGGCATTCAGCATAACCTTGGTTTTGTCCATGTTCATTTTAAGACCCACTCTTTTGGCAAATCTACTGAGGTCATCGAGCATTATACTGAGGTCCTCCATGGTCTCAGCCATGACCACTATATCGTCGGCAAACCGAAGGTGAGTGATGTACTTGCCATTGAAGTTGATGCCTGGCCCTCTCCAGTCCAGAACCTTGAAGACATCCTCCAGTGCAGCGGTGAACAGTTTCGGAGATATGACGTCTCCCTGTCTCACACCTCGCTGCAGAAAGATAGGTTCCGAGGCCTGATCCTGAAGTCGGACTGACATGGTGGCGTTTTTGTACAAACACTTCAACACCTCGATGTACCGGTAGTCGATTTGGCACCGTTGGAGAGACTGCAGTACAGCCCAAGTCTCGATTGAATCGAAGGCTTTCTCGTAGTCCACAAACGCTAAACAGAGAGGCAGGTTATACTCTTCGGTCTTCTGTATAACCTGCCGCAGCGTATGTACGTGGGACACTCAGAAAGTTTTGCGAAACTAAAAAAAATTTTTCTATACGTACATATATTTTTATTAAATCTTTTCAAAGTACTTTCCACCAGCCTCTATACAAAGATTCATGCGCCTAAACCAGTTTTCAAAACACTTTTTCCAGTCCGCCGCAGACACCTCGTTTACAGCCTGCTCGAACGCAGCCAGCGCATCTTCCGGCGACGAAAATTGTATCCCTTTGAGCTGATTTTTTATTTTTGGGAATAAAAAGAAGTCACACGGTGCTAGATCAGGGCTGTAAGGAGGGTGACCCAGGAGTTTGACTGGCGTGCTGTCCAGGAAGTCCCTCGTTTTGAGTGCGGTGTGCGCAGGTGCATTGTCGTGGTGGAGCAGTAGCCCGCGGAGCCCTGTGTTTGGTCGCTTGTTGCTTATAACAGAGAAAACTTCTGGCAAACATTTGGTAGTATACCATTCGGCATTAATGCTTCTTTGATCCCGTAAGGGAATTGATACCAAGTGGCCAGTCAAATTAAAAAAGCTAGCGATCAAAATCTTACCCCCGCTTCTAGATCGCTTCACTTTGGTAGGCGTTGGCTCATTTTGAAACACCCAAACAGTCGACTGGCGCTTGGTTTCTGGGTCGTATTGATAAATCCAGGACTCATCACCTGTAACGATGTCGTAAACACGCCGAGACGAGCCTGCTTCAAATTTGTTAAGCATATCACGGCACCATTCCACCCGGGCCTGCTTCTGAGCATCGGTGAGGTTGTGCGGCACCCAGCGTGATACTATCCTCCTCACGCGAAGATGGCTGTGTAGAATCTCGTGAACGCTTCCCGATCCAATCTTCAATATGTGTTGAATCTCCTGATATGTAATTCGCCTATTGTCTTGGATTAAATTTTTCACTGCTAGCACGTTTTCTTCGGTAACAGCCGTCAAAGGGCGACCGCTTCTTTCGTCATCCCCCAAAGTTGGTCGACCGCGCTTGAATTCGTTATACCAACGATACACGGTTGCCTTGGAAGGGCCTTCATCCATGAATGCCATTTGAAGTCTATCGTACGATTCATCCGGTTTCAGGCGACACTTGAAATCGTATAAAATCATAGCTCTAAAATGTTCCCGGCGCAGATCCATATTTCAGTGAGACACAATACTTTGAATTAACTCGCAAAAAATGTGGAGGGAAATTTTGAAATTGGAACTTACTTATTTTTACTTATAAATAATCATATTTTCGATAAACATTATAACTGGCCAGTCTCCCATATATAAAAACTTTTTTTCGCAATACTTTCTGAGGGGCCTGGTATGTGGTCTACGGTGCTAAAGCCTTTTCGGAATCCGGCTTGTTCGGGAGGCTGGAAATCGTCAAACCTGCGCGCGAGACGATTCGTGATGACTCTTGAAAACAGCTTGTAGACATGGCTAAGAAGTGAGATGGGCCTAAAGTTCTTCAACAGGGCATTGTCACCCTTCTTGAAAAAGAGTACCACCACACCCCTGCACCATGCCTGTGGTGTTTTCCCCTCGAGTATGACGGCACCAAACAGCTTCTGAAGGGCCTTAAGTATTGGTTTTCCACCCACCTTCAGGAGTTCGGCCGTAATGCCGTCATCACCCGGTGCCTTGTTGTTCTTAAGCTGTTTAAGAGCCATCCTAATCTCGTACAGGCTGACGTCCGGTATGTCTTCGGTATAGTGACGGGTCAATCTAGCTCTAGGGTCTTTTACTAGATTCGCGACGGGTTTACTGGTTGACGTGTACAACTGCCCATAGAATTTCTCGATCTCCCTCAGAAGCTCCGGTTTGGCGGATATGATCCTGCCATCGTCGGTCTTCAGTTTCGTGAGCTGGCTCTGCCCAATAGACAGATCTCTTGCAAAGACCCTGGAGCCCTTATTCCGCTCAATTGCGTCTTTAATACGCTCAGTATTATAGCGGCGGAGGTCGCTTTTCAAGGACTTTGAGATCCGTCTATGAAGCTGTCGGTATTTCAACGCATCGTCTGAAGACTGCAGGATCATCTCACGCCTCTCCTTCATAAGCTTGAGAGTAGGATCAGAGATCTTTTTGTTTATATCTGTACGGCAGGTCTTGAAAAACTTAGACCCGACCGTATGGACAGCTTCCACGAACCCGTCGCTGTATTCGTCCACGGAGCTCCCTAGGCACTCGAAACGATTCTGGAGTTCGAGCTGAAAGCTCTCGGGGGTTTGGATCTGGATCTGTGCTGGACGGAGCGTTGACTTCATCAGTCGAGACCTTTCAAGCTTGATATTAATGTTCAATGTGCCTCTTACCATTCGGTGATCGCTCCCGGTTTTCACCGAATTGATCACAGAGACATCATTGAACATTTGCTTCTTGGTTGACATGATGAAGTCGATCTCGTTTTTTGTTGCACCATCGGGGCTTTGCCAGGTCCACTTCCTATGCTCACGCTTTCTGAAGAAGGAGTTCATCATGTAGAGGCCCTCCTTCTCCATAAAACTGGCCAGTAGGTGACCCCGGTGGTTCCGACGTCCAACTCCAAATTGCCCCACTTGCAGCTCATCCTCGTCTCGTTTGCCCAGTTTTGCGTTGAAGTCCCCCATGACAACGGTGAAGTGAGTTTTGAAACCATGCATGGCTATAGAGATATCCTCATACATGGTCTCTACCTCGTCGTCGGGGTGTGCCGAGGTCGGTGCGTAGACCTGTATGACCTTCAGCGAATATCTCGAGGATATTCTGAGTATAAGGTACGCCACCCTGGACGACACACTCTCGATCTTTACCACGTTGTCCACAAGGGACTTGTGGACGGTAAACCCGACACCACCCTGGGACTGCCGGTCACCCTCTCGGAAATAGAGCAGGTTACCGGATTTGAGGATTATCGAGTCCTCCCCCTCTCTTCGGACTTCAGATAACCCTATAATACTCCATCGCAACCTGCTCAATTCTTCCTCGAGTTCGGCTATCTTCTCGTCGGTAGTCGTATGTAAAATGTAAATAGTATTGACAGACACACGTCTGCTCACCCCAGAGCGCCATCGCATACTAAGCGATGTCGGTAGGTGAAAAAACCTTTTATAGTAAAGCTCGTAACTAATTTTCGTTCATGTTTTTGAGACACGAAAATTATATTTTATGTGTCTATCAGTATGTAATAGGGTTATACAGTCTAATAACAATAAATTAGAAGCATTAATATGCATACTGATTGTGTTATTACGGAAAGAAACAACTATTTAACTCCGTAAACACAACCGTCATCGACGACCGATTAGTTCACAATGACCCGTAAGAGGGCGGCGCTTGATATTTATACTAAAACCAATTGGTGTAGAATTTTGATAAATTTAAACTCATGTTTTAGGGGCTTTTACATAGTTTATAGTGCGCATATAGCGCTTTTGTATTAGAATTATGCATAAGGTACCTTAGTTATATGATAAATGTGTAGGTTTAAGGAAATAAAAATATTTTGTTTACTTATTTTAGACCCCCCGTTTTAAGCAGGGTACCAAGTGGTGCTATAGGTATTCTATTCACCAACCAATCAGATTGTTTCCTTACACATAATTTAATTAGATTTCGTATTCAGCCGCTTCCCGGCACCTTAAGCTGCAGAAAGGCTGGTGGTACACCCATCAGGGTACCGCCATTAGACAGCCTAGTTTTCCAGCTACCCAACCACATTTCCGGAAGGAGCTTAGCCCTGGTGGTTGAGGAGTTAAACGACCTGACATGGTGCGAGGTTACATGGATTTGCTATGTAAACAAACTTGTAACAAAGGATAACTAATCGGGGGTTGGACATGTAGTCACCGGACTTCTACCGTGGGATAGCCCATCACGAGGGCTACCCGGGGGTGAATGTTACTTGAAAATCTACCCAGCAGTCTGACCACAAATTAAGCTTATGAGTCAAGATCGGGAGCATAAGCTAAACTTTCGTACCTTCACGCGGCTGTACGCCTGAAGGTTATCAATATAACCATGACACTTATATGTGTCAACGGCCCAGTAGGAGGGCTCCAAGTTCCCCGTTGGTACCCTAGAGCTAAAAGGTCTAGTTTTAGTAGAAACTCGATTGTAAAGCTTCAAACTGGCGGGAATTCCCTTTCTTTGATGTTCTCCTTACGAGAACTCCCTGATGGTAGGGGCCAGGGACCTGGATCAGGGACCGGAGGGAAGGTCTCCTCCAGACCTGTCCAAAGGTGCAAATTTGACCAGAATCGGTCCAGTGGAAGGGTAGTTCCTGTCAGTTTCAAGCTACGAGTCTTAGCTTATATTTTTTAGAAATAAAAATTTTTGCGGTCGGAATGTTGTGGTCCTCGTCGCGGTCGAGTTTGCCTGTTTAATAGTGCGCAGGCACATGAACATATCGTAGCCATTATTTCACTTAAAGTATTTCCACGCATCATTGCGCATCGAGGACCATGAAGGAACGTCGCTTCTGGCCATGAACAAATAGTTTTTTATTTAACCTGGACATCACGTTTTCACCTCAACATACTTGGCAGCCTTCAAGTGTCTCCAAGGTCCATAGTTACCAGATGACAACTGAAAAATAGGTGCAAGGGGCGTCAACGCGTTCAAGCAGGAGCCTTACAACCTCCTGATTGCCTGTCGGTCTTGGACGATCACGTCCGTCCCGTACAATATATTTATGAAGTAACAGAAAAGAAGAAAGTGAGATGACTCTGCTTATTTGTGTTGAAAATAAGTCCGCAATTTTAGCTTAAATGCGTACCGACTGATGGCCTCATTCATCTTCTTGAGGAAACAATCTTCTAGGTTCTTCTGCGCCGATTGGATGTCGTCTAGCTGAGACATTATAATGTGAGTAGTTTTCCTTTCTGTGGTTCTTAGTGGTATCTTCTATAGTGACTTTAAAAGTACTAGTGAACAGCTGGTAGGTGATGAATTTTTGTTATCTTACATGGACTTTATTACCAATGTATCTGCTTATTTGAGGTTTATTCTACCAATATTAACTTTAAAATGTGAAAATATACTTTATTTTAATATAAATCAAAATAGCGCAACGAAAACGCGTCTTTACTATTTTACACCTACCGCTGAAAAAAGACAAATTTATTTAATCAATAACACATAGGTACTTACATTTAGTCAAAGTTAGTTAGTCTTCTAGGTAATAATTTTTTTGAGTTAAACCAGCCATGGAGACTGTTATACAGCGGCGTTGATCCTGGCTTTCATTTCATTTGTTTTTTTTTTATCGTCTGTAGGCTTGCGCTTGACCACTATCTCAATTATTTCTATTTGTTGTTTTGTACTTAGTTAGGAATCAGTAATACAAGGCCAATAGGCACAAAGGGTCGTTTACAACTGGGATAAGCCCATTTAAAATTAGCATTAATATTAATGGGTGCATTGTGAGGAATAATAGGTATGGCAAAAACGCTTGAACGCATGGAAATTTGTTCTAGTTTCCATAAGGTCCGTAGGTATAGTAAACAACTCCTGATGCAGCCTGTACTTTATTCAACATAGTATTGCGTTCATTCTGTCTAATTTACGTCGTACCCCCCTTATTGTGGCCCTATCAGCCCAAACAGGCGCAAGGGGCGTCAACGCGTTCAATCAGGAGCCTTACAACCTCCTGATTGCCTGTCGGTCTTGGACGATCACGTCCGTCCCGTACATTTGCTGGTCCTGTCGAGCCGAATTTTCTGGTAACATACCAGAGCTACGTACATTTGCTGGTCCTGTCGAGCCGAATTTTGGTAACATATCAGAGCTACGGACCATTTGCTGGTCCTGTCGAGCCGAATTTTCTGGAAAACATACCAGACCAACGGACGCTGTGAAAATATAGGCCAACGAAGAGCCTTGTTCCCGAGAACAAAGAAAACTGATGTCCCGGACGCTGTGAAAATATAGGCCAAAGAAGAGCCTTGTTCCCTAGAACAAAGAAGACTGATGTCCCGTTCCTGTGAAAAAAGAAACCTGATGCCCTAGGGACACGAACGCTGCCTTGAGAACAAACAAGCCTTATGTACAGTGACCTTACCATACTATAATATATATATTATTTTTTTGAGTTAAACCAGCCATGGAGACTGTTATACAGCGGCGTTGATCCTGGCTTTCTTTTTAGCATTAATATTAATGGGTGCATTGTGAGGAATAATAGGAAGATTACACAGAAACTGTATCCTGAAGGAATATAGCATAGCCTGAAGAGTTATCGCTAGGAAACTCATAATCGGAGTTTTCAAGACAGCGTGTTGGGAGCTCGTTTAGGAGATAGAACGAACATACGACGTTCATAGAATTCCTGAAGGGTTACGGCTGAAGGATTATCGCTGAAGCGTTATCCTAGAAGAGGCTTACACACAGAAGCATATTGAATAGTCGTGTGGGCGACTTGTTCTATAAAATAGAACGAAAAAAATAGTTAGAATTTGTTTAAAAACAAATAGTCGTTATCGAGATAGAAGCTCTCGATCGAAGTCTGGATTTTTCAAACCTGGATATCTGGAGTCTGAAGTGACTACTAACGTCAAGAGTTAGACTAACAGTTCAGTGATTGGTACCAGCTCAGCTGCTCGTCCTTGGAGGCTGCTGGACAGGTTGACACTTAGACAACAGTAAGTACAGTGAAAACATACTCATGTGCTTACCCATTTTACGTTGAAAGTCTTATAGTGAACTTGTTTACGTATCAACATTGAACATTGAAGCTGATTTGGAACTTATAGTTTTGAAGACTGACTAGCAACTTATAGTCTGAAGAATAACCTGGAGTTAAGAGGGTCGGATATAACCCGGAGTTCGGAAATACCTTTCGAAGTTTGAAAAAGGAAGCGAACCCTCTTCAAGCCGACGACTGAAATCGGACTTAACCCAGAGTTACGACTTAGCAGTTTCAAGAAAAATTGAAGTTTGGACATAGCCGTTTCGAAGCTCGAAAATAGATGTCAACCAGTTCGTGTTTGTGTGTCAACCAGAACTGACATTTGAAGAAGTCTAGAATTGGACTCAGCCGTTTCGAGCCGACGTTTTGAAGACAAGTTGAAGATTGGACTTGGACTTGGCGTATTCAAACTGTAATTTTGAACCAATCAGGATGCCGACTACCAGATCCCAGGACAAGAGGCCTGAAGCATGGACAGTCCCCAAGGAACCAAGCACACGCAGGAAGGCATCGAAACCAGAAGATTCTTCAGAAGAAACACTGAAGCCTTCTGTCAGAAAACAAAGGATCCAGGATAAGACCTTTGTTCAAGGAGAAGTAATGGCTACCCGGGGAGACGCCCGTAACGAACATACTAGACCGCCGTCAACTAGCAAGTCGACCCGATCACGTAAGAAAATTTCAAGAGCTCGTGAAGACTTATTGAAAATTAAGTTGGAACTTGCTAAGTTAGCACTTCAAAAAGCAGAAGAAGAAGCTTCTGAGGATGAATATATGGATGACAGAAACTCTAACGAAGAGTATGTCCGTTCGTGGCTCGAAGAGGCGCCAGAGCCCACACCGTTGAGGGAGAATGACGTCGCCAAAGGGGACAATGACGATTGGACCCCAGCTGCGGCCGTCGACGCTATAGCGGACTCCCGGAAACATATCGACCATATAGAACATCCACAAGTGAAGTCTAACATCGAACCGCCTAGGACAGAGCCGTCCAACGTGGAGCCGCCAAGGTAAATAGAAGCGAAAGAGTCACTCCGTCCTTTTCTAACGGAGCTGACATCCGCTACAGCGTCGCTAGCCGACAGGAAAATCGAACCATGGACGCCTAACCGATCGGCGTCGCAGGTTATCATGACTCTGCCGAATTTCGGTGGAGCGCATACAGAATGGCTATCTTTTCGAGCCATTTACGAGGCAACTCATGCCTACTTCAGCGACATAGAAAACACGGCAAGACTCAGAAGGAGCTTGCGTGGTCGCGCACTGGAGACAGTGAGCTCAGAGCTCATCGGGAACGCAAAACCGGATGAGATCATGAGGGAATTGGAACTACAGTTTGGACGTCCTGACTCAATAGCTCAGGCCGAAACGGACCGACTTAGAGGGTTACCAAAATGCAGTGAGTCGCCCAAGGACATCTGCACCTTTGCAATTCGAGTCAGAAGCGGAGTTGTCACTCTGCGAGCTCTCAAGAAGGGGCACTATCTGCTCAATGCCGAGCTGGTGCGCCAGCTAACTGAGAAGCTACCCAATTCTCTGCGTGTACAATGGTACAGAACGTACACGGAAAAGTACCAGTCGCTGTCGGACCTGTCACTCTTCAGCGTCTTCATAACCAAGCAAGCTCACCGCCTGAGAACATTAAGGAAACGGATTCTCTAGCGGGAAAACGCGTCGTACAACGGACGCATACAGCTACCGACAAACCGGTAAACAAATGTCGAATTTGCGACAAAAGTGGTCACTACGCTTCTGACTGCCAAAGGTTCAGAGACGCAGCAAGTGACAAAAGATGGGAGCTTGCCAAGAATTACAACTTGTGCTATCGCTGCCTAAGACAACGTCGTGCTGGACACACTTGCAACAAGAAGCAGTGTGGTCATAAGGGGTGTACAGCCACGCACCATCGACTTCTTCATAGGGGTAAGAAGCCTCAAACAGACAGGACAAGGAAGCCTGCTGTTCCAGAAGAGAAGAAGGAGTCTCAGGAGACGGTGGCCAGTTCGCGAACTGAATCGAGTCAAGCTTTCCTGAAGATGATACCGGTCCGGGTAATAGGACCGGCGGGAGAGGCAGACACATACGCACTCCTTGACGACGGATCCACCGTTTCGCTGATCGACGAAGCAATCGCTCAGCGAGTGGGAGCTGTGGGCCCAATTGACCCTCTGAAGATCGGTGCTATTGGAAACCATGATCGACACTCCCTTATCGAGACGTATAACCGTCACTCTCACAAGTCGTATGAGAGATAGGGTGCCCTTCAAGGCGCGCACCATTTCGAAGCTCAACCTGTCACCACAGGCAGTCAGTCAAGAAGACGTAGCCCGCTGTAGGCACCTTCGAGATTTGACGTCGCAGCTTACGTATCCTGCTGGAGTGCCAAAGATACTCGTCGGCCAAGACAACTGGCATTTGTTGTTGGCCACTGAAGTCCGCAGAGGACCTAGAAGCCAACCCATCGCGTCGAAAACCATGATGGGCTGGACATTGCACGGCGCGCACACCAGAACACTGGGCCAGCAGGTGCACTATGTCAACGGGTGTCAGTCCATTGACGCAAGGCAAGATGCGGAACGAGCAGCTCCGTGAATTCTTCGCTATCGAGTCGTTGGCTATCAATCCACGACAACCAGCTTCTGACCCCCAGAAGAGGGCAGAAGATATCCTGAACCGTCACACAAGACAGTTAGGAAATGGGCACATAGAAACCGCTATGTTATGGCGGGACGAGAAAATAGAGATGCCCGATAGTTACGAGACAGCATTCAAAAGGCTGGTCTCCATAGAGAAGAAGCTGGATAAAAACCCCGCTCTTCGTGTGAAATACACACAACAGATGGACTCCCTGATAGAAAAGGGATATGCTGAGAAGGCTCCCAAGTCAAGCACGCCAGGAAAAACCTGGTACCTGCCTCATTTCGATGTCTTCAATCCCATGAAGCCAGAAAAACTTCGAATAGTACATGATGCCGCCGCAAAATCAAGAGGAAAGTCACTCAACGACTTCCTGCTAACTGGACCAGACTTGCTGCAGTCGCTGCCCGACGTCATGATGAGATTTCGTAGACACTGCGTGGCCATCTCCGGAGACATAGCCGAGATGTTCATGCAAGTAAAGGTGCGAAGTGAAGACCGAGACTCACTTCGCTACCTATGGAGAGGCAACAGAAGAGATGGAGCCCCAGAAGAGTATCGCATGACGTCCATCAATTTTGGCGCGGCCAGCTCGCCGTGCACCGCCATCTTTGCGAAAAATTGGAACGCAAGAAGGCACATCGAACGGCATCCAGTAGCAGTGAAAGCTATAGTAGAGAGCCATTATATGGACGATTATCTGGACAGCTATAAAACAGTCGAAGAGGCGACAGAAGTCGCGACAATGGTGAAGAAAATACACCAACAGGCGAAGTTTGACCTAACAAAATGGGTATCAAACAGTAAGTGCCTGATAGAAAACATCGATCCGTCACAAACCTACACTGAGGTTGTGAACATCGGAGACACAGCAGGCGCAGAGAAAATACTCGGCCTGATTTGGAGACCTAGTGAAGATACGCTAGGTTTCAACCTAACGCTTGTGAGACTGCCGCCAGGAATTTTAGAAAAGGAGGCCCCTACAAAAAGAGAGGCTCTCAAAATCGTTATGTCGTTATACGACCCGCTAGGACTCGCCTCACCTGTTACGATTCGAGCAAAACAAATATTGTTAGAGGCTTGGAGGCGAAGCGTCGATTGGGACCAGCTATTAGATGCTGACCTAGCAGCTCAGTGGAGAAGCTGGATCGAAAACCTGCGGCAGCTCAAGGGCATCAGCATACCAAGATGTTATCCTGGTTATAGTGATGCCACAGAAATACAAATACATGTATTTACCGACGCAAGCGAGATGGCATACGCAGCAGCTGTATATTGGCGAGCCACCACAACAGAAGGCACACAGAAGGTGAGCCTAGTCATGGCCAAAGCGAGAGTAGCTCCATTAAAGCTACAATCGATACCGCGCCTCGAGCTGCAGGCAGCGGTGATGGGAACCCGTCTGACAAACGTGAACACGACAACAATCCATCGTCGGTCACTTATTGGACAGACAGCAAAACAGGCTTGTCGTGGATAAGAAAAGGAGCACGAACCTATAAAGCCTTCGTAGCTCATCGCATAGCTGCCATAGTAGAAGGTAGCAAAGTGGAGGATTGGCGATGGATATCCACGAAGTTGAACATCGCCGATATAGCAACTCGCGACGTGCCGCCGAGGTTTGACTCACAACACGAGTGGTTCTGTGGCCCTAGTTTTTTGTATGAAGACCCTTCTTCATGGCCATCAGAAAAACCTCCAATCGCAGAAGAGACAGGAGAGGAAAGAACACTCACTGTCACAGAAAAAGAAAAGTCTGTTTTGGAGAAAAGAACAGACAGACATACATACACTTCGAAGCTCATAGAGGCTATACCTAATGCGTCAACTTTTCGAGATGGGAGCGGCTATTACGTGCGACTGCTACCGTCCTACGTTTTATACATCTCTGTAAACAAAAGACAGAGAAAACGTTCTACAAAAGAACCCAGAAAAACGCTGAGGAGGACACGGACTGGCGAAAGAAAAAGAAGACAGCGATTGCAGCAACCAAGCCGCCATACATAGCGCCAGAAGTCCGAAAGCAGTACATAGATGCGAGTTTTCTTCAAAAAGCCGAGAAAATACTCGTACAAGTTGCACAGCAGCAATCGTTCGCTCAAGAAATAGCTAGATTGCATGCACATGAAATAGTGGACAAAAATAGTCCGCTACACGCGCTGCAAATAGAAGTAGTAGATGGCCTACTACGTATTAGAAGCCGTATAGCCGCCACTGACGAGGTCACAGAAGATGTGAGGCGACCGCCAATATTACACGGCGACCATCACATAACCCAGCTCTATATAGATTGGACACACCGCAGCTTACTACATAGTGGGACTGAACTCACAATAAATGAGGTACGACAGCATTATTGGGTCGTAAGGATGCGTCCCACTACCAAGAAAGTACTGGCACAATGTCTTCAGTGTCGTATTCGTAAGGCACAAGCACCTGTGCCAGCGACTGGCGACCACCCACGAACGCGCCTGGCTCATCACCAAAGGCCGTTCACGTACACCGGGCTAGACTACTTCGGCCCGCTATCTGTCACCGTGGGTCGCCAGCATCACAAGAGATATGTAGCACTGTTTACATGCCTCACCACAAGAGCTGTCCACCTGGAGATCGCCGCCAGCCTCAGCGCAGACAGCGCAATATTAGCGCTGCGCCGTTTCGCCGCCCGCAGAGGATGTCCAACTGAGATCCACTCAGACAACGGCACCAACATGCACGGTGCCGATCGAGAGCTACGAGAGGCCTTCCGAGAGGAGGCCAGTCGCCGAGGCATCACTTGGCGCGTCATCACCCCATCAGCGCCCTTCATGGGAGGCGCATGGGAGCGTCTAGTTCGCTGCGTAAAAAACGCACTGTATACCGTGCTCACAGAGAAACACCCACACGAAGAGGTGTTGTCCACACTGATTTGTGAGGCAGAGTACACGGTAAATAGCCGCCCGCTGACACATGTATCAGTCGACGGCGATGACGACGAGTCTATCACGCCGAACCACTTCCTACTTGGTGGGTCGGCTAGACTCCCAACCCCCGGCGTGTTCACCGAGCAAGACATCGACCACAAAAAGATGTGGCGTCGGTCACAAATCCTGGCCGACATGTTCTGGCGCCGGTGGGTGCGAGAATACCTGCCGGAGCTCCAAAACCGGCGGGAGCCCCATAGCCGCGGGCCTGGCCTGCTGGTGGGCGACCCCGTCCTTATCGCGGACGGGCAGCTGCCTCGCAACACGTGGCCGCGAGGCCGCATCGAGGCCATATACCCTGGCCCTGATGGAGAAGTCCGGACCGCTGAGGCGCGCACCACTGGCGGCACTCTAAAGCGTCCGGTGAAGAAGCTCATTTCTTTGCCAAAATGAGTGCAGCATGAGAGCGGCGAGAGCTGAGCGACGTGTCGCAGAGCGTCGAGGTCACGAGCGCTGCCGACGTGCGTCGCTCACAATGCTGATGCAGCGCCGCGCCAACGCAGCATCGAGTCGACGCGACACTGCACGGCGGGAGAGATGTTCGCGACGATACGTCACCATTTAGATAGGTAGTCGTATGTAAAATGTAAATAGTATTGACAGACACACGTCTGCTCACCCCAGAGCGCCATCTCATACTAAGCGATGTCGGTAGGTGAAAAATCTTTTATAGTAAAGCTCGTAACTAATTTTCGTTCATGTTTTTGAGACACTAAAATTATATTTTATGTGTCTATCAGTATGTAATAGGGTTATATAGTCTAATAACAATAAATTAGAAGCATTAATATGCATACTGATTGTGTTATTACGCAAAGAAACAAGTATTTAACTCCGTAAACACAACCGTCATCGACGACCGATTAGTTCACAATGACCCGTAAGAGGGCGGCGCTTGATATTTATACTAAAACCAATTGGTGTAGAATTGGTTTAGAATAACTTTAAACTCATGTTTTAGGGGCTTTAACATAGTTTATAGTGCGCATATAGCGCTTATGTATTAGAATTATGCATAAGGTACCTTAGTTATATGATAAATGTATAGGTTTAAGGAAATAAAAATATTTTGTTTACTTATTTTAGACCCCCCGTTTTAAGCAGGGTACCAAGTGGTGCTATAGGTATTCTATTCACCAACCAATCAGATTGTTTCCTTACACATAATTGTTTTTTTAGGAAACACCATCTAGGTGTTCTAGATAGGATGGCTGGATACCATGACTGAGAAATTATACATAATAGCAGTACATGGCCAGTCTTAATGCATTTTCACTCTGAAAAGGCAAAAATACATACATTTTACTCAAGTAAGTGTTTAAAAAATTCGATACAAGCCATTTATGCTTCTAGGTGACCTAGAATTTTGTCTGGGTCCTATAAATAGATAGCACCTATGTAATTCTAGTACATAGACATCACTTGCTTGAGATAATGTGTCTGTGCATGGACGTTTCTATGCGTCTGCCGATGGGTCACTACGTCCAGGGACACTTGGTGCCTAGTCAGCTATAGATATGCTGTCTGAAGCATTACCTTCGTGGACCCTCAGGCAGGCGCCTAGACTCAGTCATGACACAGAGCTAGTATATAGGTGTATATAACGCACACAGACACATTAAAGCTGTGAGACGACGTAAGATTTCGTATTCGGCCGCTTCCCGGCACCTTAAGCTGCAGAAAGGCTGGTGGTACACCCATCAGGGTACCGCCATTAGATAGTCTAGTTTTCCAGCTACCCAACCACACTTCCGGAAGGAGCTTAGCCCTGGTGGTTGAGGAGTTAAACGACCTGACATGGTGCGAGGTTACATGGATTTGCTATGTAAACAAACTTGTAACAAAGGATAACTAATCGGGGGTTGGACATGTAGCCACCGGACTTCTACCGTGGGATAGCCCATCACGAGGGCTACCCGGGGGTGAATGTTACTTGAAAATCCAACCAGCAGTCTGACCACAAATTAAGCTTATGAGCCAAGATCGGGAGCATAAGCTAAACTTTCGTACCTTCACGCGGCTGTACGCCTGAAGGTTATCAATATAACCATGACACTTATATGTGTTAACGGCCCAGTAGGAGGGCTCCAAGTTCCCCGCTGGTACCCTAGAGCTATAAGGTCTAGTTTTAGTAGAAACTCGATTGTAAAGCTTCAAACTGGCGGGAATTCCCTTTCTTTGATGTTCTCCTTACGAGAACTCCCTGATGGTAGGGGCCAGGGACCTGGATCAGGGACCGGAGGGAAGGTCTCCTCCAGACCTGTCCAAAGGTGCAAATTTGACCAGAATCGGTCCAGTGGAAGGGTAGCTCCTGTCAGTTTCAAGCTACGAGTCTTAGCTTATATTTTTTAGAAATAAAAGTTTTTGCGGTCGGAATGTTGTGGTCCTCGTCGCGGTCGAGTTTGCCTGTTTAATAGTGCGCAGGCACATGAACATATCGTAGCCATTATTTCACTTAAAGTATTTCCACGCATCATTGCGCATCGAGGACCATGAAGGAACGTCGCTTCTGGCCATGAACAAATAGTTTTTTATTTAACCTGGACATCACGTTTTCACCTCAACATACTTGGCAGCCTTCAAGTGTCTCCAAGGTCCATAGTTACCAGATGACAACTGAAAAATAGGTGCAAGGGGCGTCAACGCGTTCAAGCAGGAGCCTTACAACCTCCTGATTGCCTGTCGGTCTTGGACGATCACGTCCGTCCCGTACAATATATTTATGAAGTAACAGAAAAGAAGAAAGTGAGATGACTCTGCTTATTTGTGTTGAAAATAAGTCCGCAATTTTAGCTTAAATGCGTACCGACTGATGGCCTCATTCATCTTCTTGAGGAAACAATCTTCTAGGTTCTTCTGCGCCGATTGGATGTCGTCTAGCTGAGACATTATAATGTGAGTAGTTTTCCTTTCTGTGGTTCTTAGTGGTATCTTCTATAGTGACTTTAAAAGTACTAGTGAACAGCTGGTAGGTGATGAATTTTTGTTATCTTACATGGACTTTATTACCAATGTATCTGCTTATTTGAGGTTTATTCTACCAATATTAACTTTAAAATGTGAAAATATACTTTATTTTAATATAAATCAAAATAGCGCAACGAAAACGCGTCTTTACTATTTTACACCTACCGCTGAAAAAAGACAAATTTATTTAATCAATAACACATAGGTACTTACATTTAGTCAAAGTTAGTTAGTCTTCTAGGTAATAATTTTTTTGAGTTAAACCAGCCATGGAGACTGTTATACAGCGGCGTTGATCCTGGCTTTCATTTCATTTGTTTTTTTTTTATCGTCTGTAGGCTTGCGCTTGACCACTATCTCAATTATTTCTATTTGTTGTTTTGTACTTAGTTAGGAATCAGTAATACAAGGCCAATAGGCACAAAGGGTCGTTTACAACTGGGATAAGCCCATTTAAAATTAGCATTAATATTAATGGGTGCATTGTGAGGAATAATAGGTATGGGAAAAACGCTTGAACGCATGGAAATTTGTTCTAGTTTCCATAAGGTCCGTAGGTATAGTAAACAACTCCTGATGCAGCCTGTACTTTATTCAACATAGTATTGCGTTCATTCTGTCTAATTTACGTCGTACCCCCCTTATTGTGGCCCTATCAGCCCAAACAGGCGCCCCATAGTACATACAACCCAAGTAAGTAGCCCCCATAAATAGTCTTTAAAGTTAAATTAGTGGTACCTACCAGTTAAAAGTTATATGGGATCTAGGAATATCGGACCATACATGTCAAGTAATAAAGATACCGTGTAATTTAAGTTTTCGAGAAAAATACTGGTTCAAAATGCGACGTAATATTAGTAGATTATTAACCAAGGGGATAAAGCAGTGTCTTCTTTCGCGGGTGACGATTTAAATCGCGAGCGTAACGAAGGACTCGAGTTTTCTCCCGAGCGTAGCGAGGGTGTTAAAAACTTAAGACAGCTTTGTCACCGAGGAAAATACCCTAATTTTTGTACCATTTGCGAAAAAATTAACACAATAATAATATGAGATAAGCATTTATTAAAAATAATGACAATTAAAAGTAAAATAAACTTAACATTTATGTATTTGAAGAAAACAAAAACGCGGCAAATTCCTAGACTAATATTTTTTGTCGGAAAAGCAAAGGCATCAAGCTCATAGGGCCTCGTCGGTTTTCGTAATTTTATTTAATAATCATAACTGCATAATAAATGCATATTCCTTTTTTCAAAAAGATGTATAATGCTTTATATACAAACTCAATGTTGTAAACACAGATGTAGTTCAGTATAAATTTCGGTAAGTATTCCAAATTTAAATCACATTCTCCCCCTAGAGGATGAATGAAATTCAGTACAATTTTCTTTCCCTGTTTTTAACAGATTAAAAATGACTATTGTTATGTTCGCTTTTTGTGGCATAGAATGTCACTTTTTTGAGGAAGTGGTACGAAAAAATTATTACGTCGACATATTTTTAAGATAGGTACATTTCACAAATAAAATTTCAAGATGTGTACCATCATTTGGATGTAAACACAGCTTATGAAGAATTTATTAGCCTGTTTAAATTAATATTCGACATTTGTATACCAGTCGAAAAAGTTAAAATGCACTATAAAAAAGATACAACATGGAAAACCAAAGGCATCATAATTTCTAGTAAAAATAAACGAAAAATGTACCTACAAACAAAAAGGAGTACGTCTCAAGAACATAAAATAAAATATGTTCGCTTTTGTAAAATCTTAAAGCGTGTAATAAAACAATCAAGAAAAAATTCTAATGCGAAATTTATCTCATACAGTACTAACAAAACTAAGGCTACATGGGCATAAATAAAACGACAAACCCAAAGTACAAATGTTCTTCAACTCACAATAGACTACAATCTGCACAATAACGTTGTAATAAAATCTTCTGTAAAATTAGCTAGTATTTTTAACAATTTCTACATAAACCAAAATCTCAACACTACTACAGCGGACAATAACAATTATAAAGCACAATCAATCTCTAACTCAAGCAGTATTTTCTTTTACCCAGTAGACAGAAGCGAAATAATAAATATAGTTCTAAAATTAAAAATAAAACTAGTTGCGGACACGTATTAGAGTAATAAAAGAAAGTATCCCATATATTGTTGATCCACTGGTTCATATTCTAAACCTTATGTTAGAAACGGGTAAATTTCCCGATACCCTAAATATAGCTCTCATAAAGCCATTATATAAGAAAGGATCACGGCACGACATTAATAACTATAGGCCAATTGCACTGTTGCCAAGTTTCTCGAAGATATTTGAAAAGGGTATCGATGCTAGAATCACAGAGTTTTTAAATGTAAATAATATTTTAAATGTCAACCAATTAAGATTTCAAAAAAATAAAACTACATCATTGGCAATATATAAATTATTCAATACCATTTGGGATAAAATCAATGATAAAAAACAAAGTGCTGCTCTTTTCATTGATATGCCAAAAGCATTTGACTGTGTAAAGTATGACATTTTGCTTGATAAATTAGAAGGTATAGAAATAAGAGGTATTGCACTTAAATTAATTGAGAATTATTTAAATAATAGAATGCAGGGTACTGTTACATAACGAATGTACAAAAATGGTGGAGGTGGTAAAATCTAAATTTGAATCTGTAATACTAGGCGTACCGCAAGGCAGTATATTGGGGCCCCCCTTGTTCTTATTGTATTTTAAAGAGCTTCCAAATATAATTAAGCATCTTTGCGTAATGTATGCTGATGACGCAACTATATTCATTTCAAATGAATATGCTAATGATATTGTGTACGAAAGTAAAATAAATAGAACATTAATAGCTGTAACTGACTGGTTGCAGTCAATAAATTTAAATGTCAATATCTCAAAAACCAAATTGATTCAATTTAGAAATTATAAGAGTAAACATACTAAATTGAATGTAACCATGTCTGATACAGCGATTGAAGAAGTAAAAGACACAAATTTCTTAGGAGTTACAATAGATCAAAATTTAAACCGGAAGGCACATATTGAAAAGATAAATAAAAAAAATATCCAGTGCCTGCTACGCATTGTCAGTTCTGGCAGAAACTACAAATCCGGGTGTTACTAGAAATGCTTATTTTGGAAATGTGTACCCACTGATAACTTATGGTGTCATAAATTGGGGGAACTCGACAAACGTACAATCCACATTTATTCTTCAGAAGAAATGTCTTAAGACAATAAATAACATGTATAGTACGGAATCATTAAGAGATGTTTTCAGAACGGAGGGTTTCCTGACACTGACTGGTATTTATATACTGGAATTATGTTTATTTGTTAAGAATAATAAGCAATATATTGATTTAAAATCAAATTAAAAAAGAAACATTCGGCGACAATATAAAAATGACATTAATTTACCGTCTATTAACAATAATTATGATGTATTATAAAAGTACCTATGTTACTGCTATTCGCGTGTACAATAAGTTACCGCCAGCAATTAAGCAATTAAATGGAAATATGTTTAAAAGTAAATTGAAAAATATGTTAATTATAATGTATTTTATAATCTGCATGAGTTTTTTGATAAAAAAATATATTTGTAAGTACCTAATTTCTAAATACTATTGCATATCCGACTTGGGTAGACTGTTGAAACTGAAAATGTCATCATCATCATCATCATATCAGCCGAAAGACGTCCACTGCTGGACATAGGCCTTCCCCAAGCGTCGCCAGATTGACCGGTCCCGTGCATCTCGTAACCAGCGGATCCCTGCAACCTTCACCAGGTCATCGGTCCACCTAGTGGGAGGCCTTCCAACGCAACGTCTTCCGGTTCGCGGTCGCCATTCCAGAACCTTTCTGCCCCATCGGCCATCCGTTCTGCGAGTAATGTGCCCTGCCCACTGCCACTTAAGTTTGGCAATTCTTCGGGCTATGTCGGTAACCCTGGTTCTCTTGCGGATCTCTACATTTCTGATTCGATCACGCAAGGAAACTCCGAGCATAGCCCTCTCCATTGCCCTTTGAGTGACTGTAAGCTTCCTGATAAGGCCAATTGTAAGCGACCACGTCTCAGAGCCATATGTCATCACTGGCAACACACACTGGTCATAGACTTTCGTCTTGAGACACTGCGGTAAGTTGGACGAGCAGATACCGCGCAACTTCCCAAACGCTGCCCAGCCGAGTCGGATTCGACGGTTGACCTCTTTCTCAAAGTTGGCCCCTACCCAATTGGATCGTTTGTCCCAGGTAGACATAGTCGCCCACAACTTCGAGTGTAGAGTCTCCAATCTTGATAGGAATGGGTGTAACCCCATGTTACACCCATTCCTATCAAGATTGGAGACCCATTCAACATCAACTTGGTTTGGTCCATGTTCATCCTAAGACTCTCTCTTTCGGAAGCTCTACTGAGATCATCGAGCATTGTACCGAGGTCCTCCATGGTCTCAGCCATAACCACTATATCGTCAGCAAACCGAAGGTGAGTGATGTACTCGCCATTGACGTTGATGCCTAGCCCTCTCCAGTCCAGAACCTTGAAGATATCCTCCAGAAAAAAACAATCTCCTCTAAAAATGTAATGTTTATTAATAAGAACTTAATGTACACAGTTATGCAATAAATATATCTTTATCTTTAAAAAAGACAGATTCCACGTAGATTTAGATATTCTCGTTAAGAGGAAACGGGGGTGGTCTTTTGTCCATACAAACGCTCTCGTCTGTTTTCTCTCTGGTTTATGAACTTAAAGCAATGATTTTTTACAGTAAAATAAATATCAACTTCTTCTATGTCCCTATGTTTTCCTTTTTGGTGATATATTATCCGTATAAGCACTAGAACCCTCTCAAAATGCTCAAAATTGTCTGTATTGAGTCGCTGTCTTCAAAGCCCTAGTTTACAAATTAGACAACTATTAATGAAAAAAAAAAAAACATAGAGACATAGTAAATATCCTTATTATTCAGTTTATGAAATATCTTCTAAATAGGTCCAATATTGGAGGAGAAAACAGACGAGAGCCAAACCTCGAATTATGACTTTTTACGTAACTTGGTATAATTTGTCGAATCTGCAGTTGTCCTTATCGCACGAATTTGAGGGCGGGGTGAGACGCAAGGGGTCTGCATAATACGTACACAGACGGAAAGGTGATGCTTAGTAGTTGATAATAATATCGATATACTAGTGTTGTAAACAGTTATCGATAAACACATTTATATTGTTTACATGTGCTGTTAATGAGAAATACAAATAGAAGTATTAAAAAGTATTGGATACAATATAAAATAAAGTGCATGTCTATAATTGTTTATTACAAAAAGTTTTCAATACAAAACAGTAAATTATATATCGGATAGGTATCCGCAATCTCTAGATCACCTACTAGGTGCATCAGCGAAATTAAACTTATTTCAACGTCAGCCGCACGGGTCAATCGATCAGGTTAAGCTATGCTTGCCGTGGTTGGTCCGTGGATGGGTGACCATCTTTACATACCAAGACCCGTCCGTGTCTCGCCAAGCACGTTAAGCCGTTGGTCCCGGCTGTTATTTTCGGCATTGACAGCCCGAAAGTCTGACCCGTTTTATCAAAGGGTTGCATATTACCCAGTAACTAGTTGTGGAGGTCAGATAGGCAGTCGATCCATCAAAATACTGGTATTCAGCTGCATCCGACTCTAACGTAGATGGGAAAAGGCTAGGCAAATTATGACGACGTGCTTTCTCTCACTGGTTTATTCTTTGGTATCCGACCGTCAAAGATTTCTGGTAAAAAGCTAATGACTTGGGCTTGCCACTGATGTGGTAGAACTTTTCTAATATTGGTTCCATTTTTATGCCATAATGCATCGTCTCTCTTAATATTTTGAAAAATAAAAGCTTTTGGGACTCCATAAAATAAAATAACAGAAATCTCGACGAGTTATGTGTAGTTGGCCTTGTACTTGGTAGAAGTAATTGTGATTATGTTTTAATTGTAACATTTTGCCTTTAAACGTACATAAATCTATTTCATCATCGTCATCATATCAGCCACTGCTGGACATAGGCCTCCCCCACTCGGTCCACCTGGTGGGAGGCCTTCCAATGCAACGTCTTCCGGTTCGCGGTCGCCACTCCAGAACCTTTCTGCTCCATCGGCCATCCGTTCTGCGAGCAATGTGCCCTGCCCACTGTCACTTAAGTTTGGCAATTCTTCGGGCTATGTCGGTAACCCTGGTTCTCTTGCGGATCTACATTTCTGATTCGACCACGCAAGGAAACTTCATACATAGCCCTCTCCATTGCCCTTTGGGTGACTGTAAGCTTTCTGGTGAAGCCCATAGTAAGCGACCATGTCTCAGAGCCATATGTCTGGCAACACACACTGGTCATAGACTTTCGTCTTGAGACTGTGGTAAGTTGGACGAGAAGATACCGCAACTGCCCGAACACTGCCCAGCCAAGTCGGATTCGATGGTTGACCTCTTTCTCGAAATTGGCCCTACCCAACTGGATCGTTTGTCCCAGATAGACAAAGACGCCTACAACTTCGAGTGTAGAGTATCCGACCTTGATTGGAGTGAGTGTAACATGGACATTCAACATCACCTTGGTTTTGTCCATGTTCATCCTAAGACCCACTCTTTAGGAAGCTCTACTGAGGTCATCGAGCATTGTACTGAGGTCCTCCATAGTCTCAGCCATGACCACTATATCGTCGGCAAACCGAAGGTGAGTGATGTATTCGCCATTGACATTTATGCCTAGCTCTTCCAGTCCAAAACCCTGAAGACATCCTCCAGTGCAGCGGTGAACAGTTTTGGAGATATTACGTCTCCCTGTCTCACACCTCGCTGCATAAGGACGAGTTCCGAGGTCTGATCCTGAATTCGAACTGACATGGTGGCGTTTTTATACAAACACTTCGATGTACCGGTAGTCAATTTGGTACCGTTGGAGAGACTGCAGTACAGCCCAAATGTCGATCGAATCGAAGGCTTTCTTGTATTCCACAAACGCTAAACAGAGAGGCAGGTTGTACTCTTCGGTCTTCTGTACATCCTGCCGCAGCGTATGTGTGTGGTCTACGGAGACGATTAGTGATGACCTTTGAATACAGCTCTAAATCCATTTATTTTTGATGAATTTCGTCTTAAGGTGACAAAATTGCAATTTCATAAGGACAGTTTACCTCTATTATCGAGTCTTCACCTACCAGACCATCCGGGTTTGTTTTCATCGATAAACATTCCACACTCTAATACCTGTAGCCCCGTGTGCTTGATAAATTGATCGATCGCTTCAGATTCCTTTTTTTGCATTATTGGTAGCCACGGTTCCTTTAAATTTGTTATATAATTACGTTTCTCATATTTTGCGAACCGATGTTTTCGGTCGCATCTTACATATTCGCCCAAAATTCCCATAAGCTATTATCGCTTTGGCCCCCACTATTTTTCTTTGAACATCCTTAGTTGAGAGCAATCTATCAAGAAATTATTTTTCATTTAATTTATATAAATCCAAAGGCATATCTTCTTCCAACTCTAAGCGACCGTAGTTTTTAACAGGTTATGTAGTTCTTTTTATTTTGCTCGTTCCGTCTTTGGGATACGTCAGTTTTCTTTTTCGGAAAATCACTGTGATTTTTTTCGAACGTTGCTTTGTTTGTTACATAATTTTTTTATATATTGGCCCGGACTGCAGCCCTGTATTTTTTTTTGAATGCGTGCATGAATAGCCCTTCGCTATTCCATGGAGTTATTACTCCATAAAATCATGTCTGATATGATATGAGCCACTTCCTGCAAAGTTCACTCTTTTTTCGCCAATAAATTTAGCAATTACATTATTAAATTGCTCTACAGTATTATTAGTCACGTCCAAAAAAAGATTTTCTGCGTTTGCTGTTAAGAATAACAGATAATGTTGGATATCTGTCCACAATCTACAACAACAAAAGTAACGAGTGACTGGGGCGATTACAAGAAATGCGCGAGCCGCGGCCGGGAGCGTTTCGGAGACACGCACACACTGTCAACTTACACACACATGGATAGGGCGGCCGGACGCCACGCGCTCGCAGTTCGCAGGGCGACAGCGATAGTTTTTTCAAATACCTATTTTTCAAAAGTCTCTCCGCCCGTATTTCCTCTTACGGTACCCCGAGCAAAACGCCGCGCAAGCCGTTTTGTGCGCTGCACTATGGAGGATGTTTTGCTGCCGCGTTCGGCCTGTACCGTGAGGCCTCGCCGCGTGTGCCCGGAGGCTGCATGTTCGCCTCGCGTGGGCCTGTGTCGATCGCGGTCGCTTCGCCCCTTGCGAAGTTCTCGTACGCCCGCGCGCCGCTTGCGTATTCTAAGTATGTCGGTTTTTCAAACATCCTCCATAGTGTTGCGACTGGCCAGAGGTTAGGAGCTATCTACTCGTTATTTAAAAAGAAATATCAATTAATAAACATACATTAAAATTCTACATAATATTGATTCTAAAATGGTAGATTTAGTTTTTTTTTTAAATGTTGTATATTATATTGCACTAATCGCCTTCCAAAAAAACATAAAAATGAGAAATAATTATTGATATTATGCATCTCCTCGTAAAGTGTTCATTAATTATTTTTTGTACTAAGACTAATGGATAGACAATTTAATAACGAACATTTTTGTAGATTTATTTTTTTCAAAAGACTCAAATTCGATTTTATAAAGATTTTATTCTAAAATCTGGGCGTATTCACTACTGTAATTCATGCGCCACCAGTGCCGCTAGACCAATAGGAATGCTCGAATCTCATGCCGATTTTTTGGTCAGGGTACCGTCTTAAGGCATAGAAGTTCATTTTTGCTTTTTCACCGAATATTTTAAAATGATCTATAAATGTAAAATTCCTCTCTAACACTAGACCAAGATAGCACCTGGACTGCGTCTTTTTTACGGGAACGTTATTAAATTTAATAGTACGACACGATTTAAGATTACCTTTCAAAATGAGTTGTTAATTTTGTGCAGAAAACCAACGTCCGCGTAACCGGTTAATGAACAGCCGCTTGAAGGCGGAAACGCGTGAAATGATCAAAGCTACTTTGCAGAATGTATTGTTTTGTTACGGTAGGTGGCATACGACCACAGTACATTTACGGGAATATTTTCTTGTTTCGTATTTTTTAGAGCGTGATTTTTCAGTAGTCGGGTTTTAGTTGCACTATTATTTATTCTGTGTTTTAGTTTTTGAACTCATATTATAATTGATGAAAATAAAACAGTTATAAATGGATCATAGTTATTTTATTCATAAATTATCGTTCTCTGTTGATAAAAAATAAAATCTATTAAAGCTATGTACTTGTGTTCCTTGGTCAACATTATACCTACAACAGTCAATATATAAAATGCTCATAATATGATGATGTGTATATAAGTACATGTTTTTTTATTAGGTAATTATTGACAACAGATCTTTGTAAGGTAGTATTTGATACTTTGAGTATTACTTTTGTACGTTTACTGTCAAATTTCTATAATTACATTATTATACTACCTAACTACGCTCGAGTCAATTTCGGCAAAGTCTCTGGCTTAATTTAATGTAATGTAGCATATTAACGGACTGTTATGGATAATATTGTTTTCGCCAAACTTCTTGGCCGCCCTGAAGTTGGTTTTCCGATGCGCAAGGCGTACCTTGCGCACAAACACACCGATCCGTCGATCGGTGAGGTTTAGGTATGAGCTTTACTACTGCGCAGCCATTGTAACTAACTTCAGGCCGGCCGAGAAGTTTGGCGAGAACTATTATAGTCATACGTCCAGTTAGTATAAGTACCACATACATATCAACACATGTACCCAGCACCCTAACAGTGTTAGATCAAAGAGTAGAGTACGGATTGTTTTGACGGCAGCGTGAAACACGCAATGAATAATATTGTTGAATTACCAAAATAAAAGGGAAGGTGTATGCTTTGTGCTAGTATGTTAAAATGCCACTCTGCAGCCTAATTGCTTAAGTGAATTCGGAAAGACAAAGGGTTAGACCCTAAGATAGAGTATGAACAATCGACCAATCACATAGACGGAAATCTACGCAATTGTTCATACTCTTTCATGGGCTGGGACATCAAATGCCAGAGTACTTTCTTACCTATGGGGAAACTGGCTCTAGTCTCAACATAAAAATATCTAGGTAGGTACCTAACAAAATATTTAATCAATAACTTAAATTATAATGAAATTCACTTTACAAACATTTCTCTTAAATTTATTTAATTAGACGTAACTTACCTACATAAACATGCGCTGCCAGTTTTTTTACCTTTTCGTAGATATCTTTATGTCAGTGAATAAAATTGAGGCTTTCTCGCCTCAATAGAGCTGTATCATAAACACCATCATTTATGCTACTGAATGCTAACCTCTATTAAATCTAGTTAGTTCTATTTATTAAAGAGACTTGTCGGGACTTCTCTCGCGAGACGTGCTCAAGTTAGTGAATACGAGGTGAGACTTGGATTTATTAAAAAATAGCCGCAGGTACTGTGCTTAAGACACGACAGTCGCCAGCGACCTTGAGGGAACAAAACGCGCACTCAGGGGTATCTGCGCCAGCAGATCAGCAGTAGCTGATTTTAAATTAAGAATCACGTCTAAACAACTAGTGACGATCGTATTAAAAAATAAAACAACTAGGCGACTATCGTCGTCTTAAATCAATCTTATCAGTAGTTCGTTGGGTTTGAATATGATAGAACTCTCTTTGTCAGCTTTTTCAATAAAATAATGCAGACAAACCATAGAAATAAGCTTAATCAAGGGGTAACTACTTGAGACTAGGCTTCTACATGCTCTGCTGTTGCGAGTCGCAGCTCGTCAGATACACTTACTTATAAATAACACGATATCTACAAAAATATAAGTCGTTTACCTTTTTCTATTTTCATGATAAGTACATACGTTTAATTATCTTCACGGTACTTACTTCTAAAGGGTATTATACTATACTATACGATACGAGCAATAACTATGTCTCGGAGATCTATACAGACAGAGCCAACGTTTATATGCACTTTGGTTCTTATATCAATGTGTACTAGGTATACAATTAATTACCTAATAAGTACGTACCTGCTAGGTACTTCATATTACATCACAGCATTTATCTATCGTTCCTTGTAAGCAGAGTTCTCACAATACTTATTCCTCGAAATCCAATGACTTAGTTTTATAGGTACCCGATATGATATAATCTTAATCTAATTGTATTCTAGCACTTATATTGATAGCCTTAAGCCAAATCACATAGAACTATCTGTCTTTGGTCATGGAAATGCGTTTACACACCGTCTTGATACACAGAAGTGAGAGACCACATTTAGATAAGTACCTACACCAAACTACATGCTCACTCAACGGTACAGCAGCTGTGTGGCCACATTCGAACTGTGTTGTAGTGATAATGTGACGACTTCACCATTACTCCGCTGCTGGATACAGACCATCCAACGCATATCAAGAAGCGTGTGCTCATTCAAAGTGGATCCTCCAATTTCGTCGGCGAACGAAATTCATATGCTGCACTGTATCGTCAGTGTGGCCCCTACATGTGCGAGTGTGCGTGGCGCGGGCGCGGGTCAGTCGAGCACGCGCATGGAGTGGTCGAGCGACACCGGCGCGCGCAGCGGCCGCATCTCCGCGCCCGAGCTGTCGCTCACCATCAGCGTCTCCTGCGGGCAGCACGACGTCTTCATCGACATGGACTCCGTCGATGTTTTGTGACTCTGTTGGGACAAACTATCATTAGCAACATTCAACTTCAACACCAATTGTTAGGGAAATTCTTTATGCTGCCTAAAAGGGTAACTGTTTTGTAGTTTGAAGGGTAAGTTGTGTGGGTAAGTGGGTTCTTATCACTGGTCACACACTTTCCCCAGAATATGAATGTGTACCAAATCCCATGTATCTGGTAGAAGAATTGAATCGGCTGGGCTAAAGTCTAGACTCCGCGCTCCTATTGAGATATTTCTGATAGAAAACCAATAACACTCTGCTCAACCCGGGGATCGAACCCGAATCAAAAAAGAGTTGGAAATATCGTGAAAGAAATAGGGAGAGCTTACCCGCTTGAAGCAATGCGCGATGGAGTGGCAAAGGTTGGTGAGCGAGAAGTGGCGGCGCTGGCGCATGAGCACGTAGAGGATGGGGTTGAGCACGTAGTTGAGCAACATTAGCAGGTCCGAGATGGTGGACAGCGCGTTGAGCCGGGGCCACATGCTCCGTTCCAGCCCGAGATACAGCGCCGACGTCAGCTGCGGATAGAAGATATGGTCAACTTGATATAACAGACAGTATCATCAGACACGATATGATATAATTGTATTATGCAAGACCTCAAGTTGCAGGCTAACCTATACACAGAAGCAATAAGGACTGTGGCACAGAAAGTAAAATGGTTTTATAAAGCGGCCTATATAATAGCTTTTTTCTATAATTGGGAATAGACATAACTAAGTATTTTCTTTGTAAAAATCATTATAATAAACCTCATCTTTTACTGAAACTTCAACCAAAACATAATACCTATTTATCAATTACCGACATGAGTGCTAAGACTTTAGGTCTTAATTTATTATCTAGTCTCCTTAGAGAAGGCTTTTTTATTTAGGGAACTATTAAGAAACGTAGAAAGTTCAAATAATTAGTTATATTGAGCGCGGATCCCGACACGACGCCAATGAAAGCAATCACTTTAATTGATCAATTACCAGCTCCCAGCTCGAGACACCCGCCAGTGCTGATTCACTGATGTGTTGAGCTCGAGCGCTCGTTGCTACAACATTAATTTGCAGTAGATATTAAAAGAGCAGCGACGATCGCATGCTAAGCTTCTTCTTCTTCGATTCTACTGCTGATTAGGGCATGCATGCCGAAATTTCATAGTTTCGAAATTTTGGACCATAATAGCATGATTATGAATTTCGAAAAAAAAATTACTCATTTTCGTAATACTTAAATTATTTTTAATTTAAGTATTATGTTATTTTTCATACCATCATGAAATTTATTATTGAAACCAAAAGAGGATCATCTGAAAATGATTCTGAATACAAATCTAAAACCGTTGCGTTTGGGCTACATTGTGACCATGTGTGCTAACATTAAAATAAAATAAAGGCTAACTATGGTGTTAATTAAATAAAGAACAGTGAAAGAAGCTCGGCAATTAAAAAAAAAACTTTATAATAATGGTGGCCAGTCAGGGGAACACTTTGGCAAGGTCTACAATCGTTTGCTGGGCATGCCCATATTTCTTTACTATCGGAGGGAAACCTTCGCCTGAATTCGCGCCTGAACTTTTGGGGAAAAACCAGGCAGTTTGGTATTTTTACCTCATTAAAACGAAACTGGTGATCACCATCAGCACTTCTTAAAATACTACATCCTTGGGGAGACTATAAAGGAGTGTCCGTCCGTCTCTCACGGCAGCACGTGATTACTGGCCACTGTCTTACCTGAGGTCACTCAGTGGACGGACAGGGACTCTGCCACACTCTGAGTCTCCGAAACCCTGGCGTTCCACCTGCCTTAAATGTTACAAGCGGGGTTTCGGCGTGTCTACATCGAGGTGGTTGCCTCCGCGATGCCTTCTTCTTCGAGTGGGATTGGACTTCTCGCGATTCCACTCGGTGGCTATTTCCCTCTAATTTTATTGTTGCCACCAACATATTCCTCCTGCTGGCAGAGACATGCCGATCTCACCCGATCCTGGCGACTAAGACCCACCGTTCAAAGGACCAAGAACCTCTTTGATTAAGAGTTCTTGGAGTATGGAGACGTTTGCGCGGAATTCTGTCCAAGAAGTGCCAAGTATTTTTTTCCAGCACCACATTTCTTTAAAATCTACTTTTTTCCTTTCCAGTTCTCGTAGTGTCAATGTCTCAGCTGCGTAAATATATATGGGGAATACAAGCGAACGGACGAGCCTGATCTTAATGGCCATGGTAATCATCCATACCTTCTTCAACTTGTTCATTTCCCCTCTAGCGGAGGATAAACATTCCCCTCTAATGGGGATGCCATTCGACGCTTTACCATTGCGCCAAGGTATATGTAGGACTGCACTACGTCAGAGTTGGCAATCTGTGACTCACCCGGCGAGTTGTTGTTTGCTACGGTCCACATTCATTACTTTGGTCTTACTCTTGGATTGATCTTCAAACCAAATGCAAGACTCACGCGCTCCATCTTAAGGAGTAGTTATTCCATATGGTCAGTAGTTCAGCACTTCTATTGACTAGATAAAAGATATTACCAATGCTATTTTTTGTATCCATTTCTTTAATATGCTATCCTACTTGCTACTATAGATATCTTATTGAATAATATACACACATCAACACGGTCTAGGGATATTTCATACTCAATTAAATAACTCGAAAAGTACTGGCCGCATTGGAATCTTTTATACACCGATTTGTTTGTAATTTATCTCAGACTAATTCCAAATTCAAATTTTTGAAAATTCTTTTGTTTCGGTGACATAAAAATGTCTTGATGTGTAGGAGAGGGAATTTTCATTTGTGCGAAATTTAGAAAACAATACGAATTACGTTTAGTTACAGTTTTTTTCATTTTAAAACGAAAGATAAAGTTAAAATTGAGGTATTGTAGCCATGCAACGCCAACATTTGACGAGGGCGGAGATGTTACGAGCTGTGGGAATGCTGGAAGCTGGGTCTGTTAAGCGTAATGTTGCTGAGGCCATAGGGACCCACCAAAATGTAATTTCAAGATTGTGGACACGCTATCGTGCCACAGGTGAAGTAGCGGAGAGGCACCGGGGGCCAAGTCGCATCACTACCCCCAGACAAGACCGATTTTTGCAAATTACTGCGCGAGCTCAACCAAATGCAACGGCGACTCAATTGGTCCAAAGGCTGCGAGTGGAACACCAAGTGCTTGTGAGTGACCAAACTGTAAGAAAGCGACTGCATGAAAGCAATCTACGCTCTCGTAGACCACTCCGGGTCCCACCTTTACGGAGAGGCAATCGTGGACGACGATTAGAATGGGGCCGGAACCACGTGGACTGGGGCCGTGAGCAATGGTCCAATGTGCTGTTCACGGATGAATCCAGGTTCGGCTTCAATCCAGATTCACGAAGGACGCGTGTTTGGCGAGTTCCTGGACGATGGAGCCGTCTTCAGAACCCTCAGGAAGTTCACCCATACCAAGGAGGAACAATTATGGTTTGGGCAGGAATTCGTCTTGGAGGACGGACGGATCTCGTTTGGGTGCGGGGCAATATGACGGCAGAACGATACGTCCAACAGGTGCTGGGGCCCATAATCTTGCCCCACAGAACACAAATGGGGCAAGATTTCCTGCTCATGCACGACAATGCCCGGGCACACACGGCGAGAACGGTAGCAGCTTGGTTACATACACACAATGTTAGGGCCTTAGACTGGCCTGCTCAATCGCCAGATCTAAATCCCATTAAGCATGCGTGGGATATGCTGCAAAGAAGAGCTCTGAAGGAAGTTCCTGAAAATCTGGCTACAGAAGATCAACTTTTTGCGCACCTCAGAAGGACATGGGACAATATTCCGCAGCAAGACATTGACAACCTTGTTCTGAGCATGCCGAATCGTTGCCGATGTGTTATGAACATCATGGGCGCTTTCTCAGACTACTAACTTCAAGTTTATAAACACAAATTAAATGATTTTTCTATTTTTTTCAGTTTTTACTCATAAATTAAAAGTTAATTCATATACGGTTTCCGTCTATGCTTCATTTTTTTTCCATAAAATCCTGAAATTTTAATCGATGTACCTTAACTATTTTAAAAAAATGGTAGAATATTAAATAACGTATCTTTTAAATATATACATGTCATATAATTAACACATTGATAGTAATTCGCTTTTTAAAAATATCCCTAGACCGTGTTGATGTGTTTATTATAAATGCGTAAGTTTGGATACATGTTTGTTGCTCAATCACGCCATAAAGGCTGAATGGATCTGTATGTAACACAGAGAGTATGTCTGTCTGTTACCTTTTCACGCTTAAACCGCTGAACTGATTTAGATGAAATTTGGTATGGAGATAGTTTGAGACCCTGCGAAGAACATAGGATTGTATCCCGGACGTGCGTTTCCTTGGGATGATAAAACACTTTTTCGCGGATTTTTTGAATTACGAGTATTTCGATCATTTAGCGTGGAAAGGGACCATGTCGCCTGCATTCTTCTGTTCCTATTAGAGTCAAGACACAATTTTCAAAGTAGGTAGATAATAATTTAATGCTTTGATTACTCAATTATAATTAATTATTTGGTAGGTATCTATTCATCACGTGTCTGTCTGGAATATAATTGTTCAATGTATGAAGCACTATATGCGGACATCGATGTAGGCTCATATGAATAAAATTCTAGTTGGATTCGCTTGCCATTAGAGAAACAATGAAATATTTTCGCCAATGTTCGGCACGCGGATGGCATGCTGATGACGCTGTCGATGTACCTACTGATCAACAATAAATATTGTAAAGCCTCGACGTGAATGACACGAGCTGACTTATCGCTCAGAGATCGACACAGACGGATGGCTATAGTCACAACGCACACATCAATCATCTGGGATGTAGTCGCCAGTCGTAATTCAAAACGGGATCAAATTGAACTTTTGTCGACTAATCGGCACCCAAGCAAAGTGTGCTCTGCGCGGGATTGTCTTCGTCTTTTAAACTTCTAATCACCCCTTCTTTAACTGTATCACCTTAATTGCCTTATAAACAATCTTTTGATTGATCGGATAATTGGTCCTCATCGAGATACTCTTATTGTCATTCAGTTGCACACGTCTCAATCCATTATGTTGTTGTCGTGTGGGTGGCATTAGAACTCCAGTGGCTTATAACTATGCGGTTTGTCTATTACTAGGTACCTACGTGTTGTAAATTGAATAACAACACATTTGTTTTTTTTTTTTTGAACCTTCTTTATATCTGTGCAGACTCGAGAGAAGAATACTAATTGGTAACTAAGCAAATCGTGGGAGAGATTGTTAAATTAAATCTTTTGCGGATCTTTAAGAAAAACAAAGAGAGGGTGTACTATTTCACATATATTAATGAAGTACCTGGGTGACCGAGCTCCGCTAGGGTGAAAAAAGAGAAAACGACGTTTTCTTAAAATGTAACCTAGCTAGATCGATTTATCGCTCCCGAAAACTCCTGCATACTAAAAATCATGAAAATCGTTGGAGCCGTTTCCGAGATTCAGATTATATATATATATACAAGAATTGCTCGTTTAAAGGTATTAGATAGATACGATAGAGAGATACCCAGGTACGCTAGTTTCTAATTTAAATTCAGATAAAAGTACAATTCTATTCAGGTAGTTCTGTATTCCGCGGGACTGCTGCATTAGATCCACGTGCTGAGTGTTGTGCAGTGGAACACATCCTTATGCGCCGCATGCACCGCCGCATACATATAAATAGCGTGGCTTTGCTTACAATGCTCACTTCAGCACCTCTTGCAGAATATTGATGCGCCGATGACAGATCAGAGCTAATAATAGGTACTGTTCGATCATTTATTTTTTATTGACACACGTCGAACCGAATATCGATTTCCTTGTTCAAATAAATTGTCATGATATAAATATAATAAATCACTTTTCTCATTGTTTGTACCAATTACCCGTATTTATATGAATTACTAGCTTCTGCCAGCGGCTTCGCCCGCGTGAAAACGGGTTTTCTTATCCCTAGTGAACATTATACCGGGATGAAAAGTAGAGTGTTTTTCCAGATTATAATTTATGTCTGTGCCAAATTTCGCCCAGATCTGTTTAGCCGTTGTAGCGTGATTGAGTAACAAAGACACATCCATCCATCCAAACTTTCGCATTTTTAATATTAGTAAGATTACAGAACTATGAGCGAAGCATGATATACTAAATAAAACTACCCCTTTTTAGGGTTCCGTAGCCAAATGGCAAAAAACAGAACCCTTATGGATTCGTCATGTCTGTCTGTCTGTCTGTCTGTCTGTCCGTCCGTGTGTCAGCCACTTTTTTCCGAAACTATAAGAACTATGTTGTTGTAACTTGGTAATTAGATGTATTCTGTGAACCGCATTAAGATTTTCACACAAAAATAGAAAAAAATACAATACATTTTGGGGGTTCCCCATACTTAGAAATGAAACTCGAAAAATTGTTTCATCAAACCCATACGTGTGGGGTATCTATGGATAGGTCTTCAAAAATTATATTGAGGTTTCTAACATATTTTTTTTCTAAACTGAATAGTTTGCGCGAGAGACACTTCCAAAGTGATAAAATGTGTCTCCCCCCCTCTTGTAACTTCTAAAATACGAAAATGATAAAACAAAAAAAAAATATGATGTACATTACCATGCAAACTTCCACCAAAAATTGGTTTGAACGAGATTTAGTAAGTAGTTTTTTAGGGTTCCGTACCCAAAGGGTAAAAACGGAACCCTATTACTAAGACTCCGCGGTCCGTCTGTCTGTCTGTCTGTCTGTCTGTCACCAGGCTGTATCTCGTGAACCGTGATAGCTAGACAGTTGAAATTTTCACAGATGATGTATTTCTGTTGCCGCTATAACAACAAATACTAAAAACCGAATAAAATAAATATTTAAGGGGGTTCGCATACAAAAAACATGTTTTTAAGCCGTTTTTTGCGATAACGGTACGGAACCCTTCGTGCGCGAGTCCGACTCGCACTTGGCCGGTTTTTTTTAATACGTCATAAATCGTAAACCGCAATTTACCAAGTACGTGTGCGAGTCCGACTCGCACTTAGCCGGTTTTTTCCTAACTTTCGTAAAACAACATAACACAAGAAACACAAACAAGAAAATTATGATCATTCGTGTGGTTGTGTGAACGAGGACTAGTGTTTGCTTCAATAACAGCATGCACAGCCATTCAACATTTGCTTTTGTTGATCAGGAAGAAGCCTTTAAATTCTTGGCAATAGCACACAACAATGTTTCATTATTTTAAACTATTATGAAGTTTATTTCGAACGTATCCAACTAAACAAATCGCTCATTATTTCCTGTAGCTGTTATGAAACCGATCGCAATCACATGCCAAATAAGAATCATACAAAGTTGCAAATAAAATTTAATGCTCCTTTGACGCCGAGTCATGAGTCATGAGGTACCTCATCTCGTTGAAGGAACTCCAAGGTCACGACTCACGAGGAGCTGTCCATTCGCATTCTATAGTATCACTGTCAGGACATATGTAGAATTTAAATGGTATGTCGATCAGTGCGACCGCCGATACTGATGTCAGTACGTGGCTCGAGTGCTAACTCAGGCAGGAGACAATCACTAAATGCTCTTAATTGTAGCTGTCAAGCTGCGCCTATTCTGATGTCAGTAACTAGCCATTATATAATGCTAATTTCACCAATCCAGGAACGCACAGCTTGAGGCAATAAACGACAGTGCCTTTAACAAGAGTTATCACCCGTCGGATTCCCTGGGCGTTGAGGACAAAGACCTCTGCCAAAATTGGTGACAGGTGCCTTGGATTGGGTATTTCCGGGTAGTGCACTGACTCCTAATATTTGTTTTCACGATGTATAGAAGAAGTTGTGTTCAGTAGCTTGTCTTGGAATCTGTCCTGCTCTTAAGACTGCCGACAACTATTCAGTAGATCAGTTCAATTTCAGTTGAGGAAGTACCTAATCGTGCTGAGCAGTTTGCAGGCACGGTCCAATCAACTTGCAGAGAGAGAACAATGCAAGATGCCTCGCATTGATCGCGTAAACTATATCGTTTACATGACGGATAGCCGATGGGCCTGCAGTCCTGGTGTGGAGAAGCAGCGCAGATGGTCCTACCCACTCAAAGCCGCGTGTAGGTAACGGGAATCAGCATTATCTACACCAGACTTGCTAGCACAGGCCAGAGGTTATTGTGCTGAAGTTACGGGAAGGGTCATGGCCCAGACCAGCAGAGAAGTTACGATGATGATGACACAAAGTTAACTCACCATCTGAGGCATCCAGCAGAGCATGAAGAGCACGGAGAGCGTGGCCATGAGCCGGCTGAAGGCGACCTCCTCGGCCGTGGCGGCGTTGTGGTGCGCCAGCGGAGCGGGCCCGGCGCGCGCGCGCTGGCGGCAGGACGACTTGCTGACGCGCCGCACCACCGGGGCCGAGCCGCGCGGCGCGCTGATGGCGTACAGCGCGCGGATAACCGCCAGGTTGCAGTACACCAGCACAACGCACAGCACTGTGCCTGCACACCAACAATGTCACATGTTACTTAATATGCATCACATAGATATGATATTCAAAGATTACCTATGTGCTGGGGTAATAACAAAATAACGTCTGTAGTCATTGGAACTTTGTAAACTATAGCCAGTTGCTTTTATTTTATAATGCTTCGGCTCATTTTTTATGATTTCGACGTGATTTCGACTCTGCCTGCTTGATATATCCGAAGGTTTATATTTACAATTGTGTAGGTATAGTGAGAGTAGATCTGTCGTGTACAGATCTTAGAATTGATCCCTTCATGATGTTGCTGACTTTTCCATTTCATGAAATGGGCGTATTTAATGAATTGGAAAATATCCGTTGCCCACATCATGATTTATGGTCTGGCCAGATCTACGGATAATCAGCGTTTGACGACATGAACAGGTATACGCACGGCTACTTCATGTTAATATGGTCACACATTAGTAATCATATCGTAAAATAGTTACCTACACATGATGCATCATGGCGGCGGACAATTATTCTGATAAAAAAGCTAATAATAATACGACACGACACGACACGACAGATCTCTTCCGACCGCGACATAAAATGTGTTTGTCTGGCTCAAACATTTACTAGTTATTCATTATTATACTTATTGATACAATAAACGTATGGAGGCGTGAGAGCCGTGCCTTCTTTTATTAGCTCTTCATGTGCATTTGTGTCAATAAGGCCATCGAGAGCGTCCGAGCCATACCTAAGTGTACTCGAGGTCGATGAGACACCCGACAGAACTGATGTTATGCTAGGAGAGTGCCGCTCTAGGCAGACTGCCAGAGAGTGCGTATATATACCACGCACGTATCTATACGTACCACGCAGAAAAGTTACGTACTAAATGCACATTCAAGGAATTCCAACTGCCTCACTTAATTAGGCAAACATTAGTTAATGAGGTGAAATAAACGATTCATAAATGTTTTACCTGCATTGTGACTTTCGCAGAGTTTACTATTTAAACATGGGTATGACTTGAGGCTTTAGACAAGTATTTTTCTATCAGCGTTGGCGATGATTGTAGTGCCAAAATTAGGGGATCGCTCACGTGGCATTTCGATGCGTTTTTGACGTTTTCAATCGCCATCGCGAAGGTTTCGTTAAATGTCAGTTGACTAGAACCTCCTGGTTCTTTTTTAAAACTCACTTGAGCCGGATACCCTGAATGTGTGTTAGTGTATGACTCACCGAATGCGACGTAGAAGATGGCGTAAGCGAGGTCGGTGGCACTCTCCGCCTCGCGGTAGCGCAGGCACTTGCCGCCGCTCTGGTCGTAGTACAGGCCCAGCCCCAGGATGGGCGCGCACGTCAGCAGCGCCGCCCACAACCACGAGCCCAGCAGCGCCGTGCGGATCACATAGTACGTAACTTGCTGGAATCAGAATGCAGGGTTCATTAGGTGTTATTGGGCTTTCCATATGGAATATTTTAGTCGCAGCCGGGAGCCTGGACTTGTGCACAATTGAAGGCTTGCTCCATGACATGGGACTTTAACATAACTGGCGAAATGTGGATCTAGCTCTAGCTAACCCTTCGTGGGATACAGCGTGATGTTAGGTGACAACGTCATCAACACAACTGCTGTCACAATCCTAAGGATTTTGAAGGAAATTACTAATTGTATAAAAAATTCAAATGCTCGATTTTACGAATTAACTACGTAATAGTTAATTTAATCAATGTTATTGAATTATCAAATTGTGACAGGCATTTCCATTAATTGTATTTTACTCAATTTTCCCACAATGTAGATTTCATTCATTTCATTTATTCATAAAACAATTTACATTGTGTTGAATTTATACACATGCTATTCACATGCAAATACAAAGAACTATAATTTATTAATTAATATTTCAAGTGAAATTCAAGCAAAGTGCTAAAACAGTTTATATTAATGTCCATAAGTTTTAAAAATAATGTCAAACAGTTATAAAACTTAATATTAACAGAACAGGATTAAAATATAATGTCAAACAGATTCAAATATGTCAAACAGCTATAAAAATAATGTCAAAAGATTCTAAATTATACAAAGTCAAAAGAGAAAAACAAATGTAAATCATTTATTATTGTTTGACCTTAGTTCCGATATATTATATAGACATTTTTCTAATAAAAAAGCTTTTAATTTTGTTTTAAACAAGTGGGTGTTATAAATCAGGATCTTTATCTCAGAAGGCAACGCATTAAATATCTCTACAGCTTGGTACTTTGAACAATGCTCTACTATATTAAATTTTGGTGATATTAGTTGCTTAAAAACTTTTCTCCGCGTGCTCTCTCTAATCTCACGTTCTTCCTGTGATTCAAACTCATGTACATACTTAGCAAAATGAGTTAAGAGGACCAATATATATAGGCTAGGTACTGTTAATATTCCCAACTTTTTAAAGTATGAGACGTATTGTGCAATTCTGACTATTGTCCATAAGGCTCGTTTTTGTGAGATTAAGATTTCTCTGCCAGTTATAACTGTAACTATTTCCCCAGAGCACGATGCTATACCTTAACCTAGACTCGACCAGCGCTTAATATACAGTCTTTAACTGTTCTATGTTCAGTTCATCCCTAAGGCTCCTGAGAGCGTAACATGCTGACGATATGGATGATTCAATAACAGCAAGCTCCGGTTTCCAATTTAAATGCGAATCTATATTAATCCCTAAGAATTTAACTTTGTCTACTAATTCAATCCGGTCTCCATTTACTAGTATATCTAATTTGTCATTATGACGAGTCGTAGTCTTAAATAACATGAGGTTAGTTTTACCTGTATTGAGCAATAAGTTATTGGCTGTAAACCATTCGCATATTTTTGTTTAATTATATTTGTATTCAATGTCAATTTTCTATGTCTTTTGCCCCAATGATTATGTTTGTGTCATCTGCGAAAACAACAAGGTTCTCGTTCGGCTGAGTTTTATTCATGAAATTTATTGTCATTCGTAAAAATTATATATAGAATAGGTCCTAAAATTGAGCCTTGAGGCACGTTTTACATAGGTCATTTTTGACTTGAATATTACTTCGTGATTATTCTCGTCTATACTTTTAATTTCTACATACATTCTTCTATTTTGCAAGTAAGATGTCATAAGCTTAAATGTCTTGCCTCTTATACCATAATGTTCGATCTTTCATTTTTTCATTTAACTTATCAACTATATCATTTATTAAAGTGTTCATAGCATCCGCGGTACCAACGCTTTTCTGATATCCAAACTGTCTCAGGTTGATAATTTTGTTAATACCTAAATGTACCATTAGTCTATTTTTAATTATTTTTCAAAGAGTTTTGATAAGGTGGGTAATAAGGATATAGGCCGATAATTCTTCGGATTGGTCGTAGTGCCCTTTTTGTGTATTGGAATCACCTTGGCCAATTTCAACTGGTCTGGAAAGATTGACTCATCGATGCATTTGTTGAAGAAATCGGAAAGAGGCGAAGCTAATATCTCTACATTCTCCTTTATAATCGTTATCGGTACGTCGTCGAAGCCGCAAGAATGTTTATTAGCCATCGATTGCTAAGGTTAAGATGAAGAAGATTACGAAGGAGGGTGTAGGTTTTTGACCATGTTCGTCAGCATTCCAATAGGCCACGGCTTGGTCCCGCAGATTATTCTTGAAGAGAGCTAGGTATACGGAGGAATGGCAGTGCGAGCGATGTCTTTCTATATTCCAAAAGCAAAGATACAAGATTTTAGCAGTAAAATTTTATGATCCACAAAGTCGCAAACATGTTCTTTTTTATCGACTGATGTCAAAACACAAGTGTTTTGACATCAGTCAAGATCAAGATAGTAGGTCAAACAGTGCCATATTAATATTGTTTTTTGTCTGAACCCCTTTTATTCATGAAATTGAGTTTACTTTAATATTTTTTTTGAATATACATTATAGGCATTTTTGCAATTGGTATATAATTTTAACTTCTGTTCTGTCATTTCTTTTAAAAATGATAAATGATTACTTTGTTTAAACTATTTGGGAATAGACCATCAGCAATACAGAGATTGATTACATGTGACAGTGGTGGCGCTATAACTCCCTTGACATATTTTAGCACTTTGGTTGATGTGCCATCGTGTCCGACATTATTTGTATTCTTGAGGATGTTAGTTATTTTTACTATGTCATCATCTGCAACAGACTACATAAATAATGAATGCGACGTCAGATTTTTACTAAACAGTTTTTTTTGTCGAAGTACAATTTTTTTGTAGATTTATTTTGTTTCAACAGCCTCAATAAAATATTTATTAAATTAATTTGCTATATCCATGGGGTGCGTCAAAATTAAGCCGGATAAAGAGGTCATAGTGCCTAAACGGATGAACCGATTTTGAATTATTTTTTTTTTGTTTGAAAGGTGATTTTGTCGAGAGCTATATTTGAATAAAATCGGTTCAGCTGTGCAAAAGTTATGGGTGTTATACTGTTTGAATCGGGGTGTTTTCGCAAGTTATCGATCGTGTCATACCAGTTTATTCCAGAAATCCCCACCAATAAATCCCCACCAGTGGGGATTATTATTTTTTTCCAGAAATCCCCACTAGCTAAATAAACTCATCCCAGTGGGGATTTTTGGAAAAATAAGTACCAATCCCCACCACGTGTTGTTTCTAAATTATTAAACAAAAAATATGAAATTATTATGATCAACTTTTATTGATTGCCGATCGAAGCGTATCTACTAGGTACTAGATAAATTATGTAGCATGAAATAAAAAAGTGTCGGGGGTTTTTTAAATTTTGTAATTTTATTTGTGTTATATATAATACTAGCTGTTACCCGCAGCTTCGCCCGCGTTAATATAGATTTTGTCAATCAATTGTGGTTGTCGACAAACAGGGTGAGAAATATCCAATGTTGCAGTTTTAGTTTTAATATAAATCGGCCCCTTGACTCCTTTGATTGTTTTGTGCTATTCTTCATAGTGATGATTTGGCCATCCACGACCACTTGGCAAACTCAGCCTGTATATGTACAGGAAGCTTTAGCGCAAAACCGATTAACTTAATTCATTGAAAAAGTTAGTCAATACAGGTAAAGGTTACAAAAGGAAACAAATAAACTACAGAGTCATAGGTTCGGCTTTGCTGCGAATTGAAAATACCATCATCATAATGTTTATCTTCAGTTAATTGACATTCTTTAATTACGCCGTTAATCATGGGTACAAAATTTTAAAACGCTGCTATAAATACTATGTTGTATGTCCTTTCATTTGGTGCTAATACATACACATTGCATTTACATTTTTTTAATTCACATTGTGGGCCACGAACATACACGAACATCAGCAGATACATGTAGCTGGCCGTAGGTAAAGCATGGCTTTTCCAAATACGCCCCTGCTACCCTTTAGCTTTGTTAATACATACATAAACTCACGCCTTTTTCCCATGGGGGTAGGCAGAAACTACAGAACGCCACCTGCTACGATCCTTACATACTTCTTTTGCTTCACACACATTCATACATCTGGTCATACACACACGCCGGTCGTGTTAATAGTAATAGCAAAACTAAGTTTGATTGGAAACTGGAGTCTTTTGAATTGAACTGATAGTTCAGTGGGGATTATTAGGATTCGACGTATGAACACGGTTTCCCGTTTTGTTATACCTGTTAATATATTGGCACCTTATTAAATTTGTACATCTTATCTTTACAACCCCAACCCCTCCTCTCTTCATTTCTCCCCCTTCGTGTTTTATGCAAAAAGAAGTAGTCTAAAGAAGGAGTTGCATGATAAGAAGTAACATATAAAATTAATCCTCCCCCCTTTTCTCCCCCTTCGTGTTTTATGAAAAAAAAAAGGATTTTATGTCCTTTCCCGAAATCGGTTCAGCGGTTTAAGCCATAATAAGAAATTTCATACAAAGCTACCCCACCCCCATTTCTCCCCCTTCGTGTTTAATGAAAAAAAGTAGGCTATGACCTTTCCCGGGTCTCAAACTATCACCATACGAACTTTTTAACTATTCGGGAGCGGTATTTATTTATTTTAAGGATAGAGAAAGACGTTGATCATGGCTCTGGAATCTCGTCGACCATAGAAGTCGTTTGGCGCCCCGATGACGCTTCCAGCGTAAACATCACATCATCACATCATTAGTTTTTTTGCCTGGGATATGCTCATGCATACTGGGCTATCACGGGGAGATAGCGCAGTAATGTGGGACTCGAACCCACTTAAACTCCACGGTGTCCTCCTGTGCCGCTTATGGCGGGGATACGGGCACGCATCCATGAAAAATAACACACCATAAGAGGGTATAATGACTCTGCCTGGATTATACGCGGATTTTCTGTGCCACAGAGATGATAGTTTTGCTTATTCACATATTCACAGAGCTTAATCATTATGATTTTCGGTGAAAAGTTGTCTTCCACGTGGTCGTGATTTGGAATGGCTTGACGTATCGTAGGTTACACGCGCTTGGACGTTACCAGCTATATTTTGTATCTGTTTACTTCATAAATTTCGAAGCTAATTGTCGAAGAAAAAAATATAGCATCTTCCGATAAAGTGACGATGGTTTTGTGCCATTCTGTACTGTCTAGATATGGGTATTCCAATTAGTTTACGCTAACAAAGTCGTCATAAGGAAGTTAGAATTTAATTATGCACTTCTTTGTATAGCACATTGGTGGTTTTTCTGTCTGGTGCCAAAATGTCCAGGCTGTACTGACTTTGGATAGGCAACGTAGAATTGCCCGTGTGAGATGCAATATTTCCTTAAATCTATGCCTGCCACCTTTAATGATTTATTTTTGGTCATTGCAAAGGGGGAATTGTAATCGTTTAAACTCAAAGACATAGTCAGAGGGTATCAGTGGTATTCGAGGTATGAAAACTAATTCCCCCCGAATACATCCAGTAGGAAGGAGGAGGTATGTAGGAGGTTTAAAGTTTAAAGTTTGTATTATTCATACAAACTTTAAAAGCCTTTTTTACCCGTTTAAGGGATAAAATTCAAAATATCCTTAAATATGTTTTTCTTTAGTTGTTATGAAGAACAGAAATACTAAGTTTCAAGTAATTTTGATGATAAACTATTTATTTTTCTTACAAAATTTAACACCCCGTTTTACCCCTGTAAGGGATGAAATTCAAAAAAACCATAAACATGTGTTTATATAATTGTATTGAAGAGCAGAAATACTAAGTTTCAAGTAATTTTGATGATAAACTATTTATTTTTCTTACAAACTTTAACACCCTTTTTAACACTTTAAGGGATGAAATTCAAAAAAACCTTAAAGATATATTTATTTATTTATATTTAGAGGCTAAATACCATATTTCATTCATTTCAAATTAAAAATGACGTTTCATACAAACTTTCATCCCTTATTTAACTCCCTTAGGGGTTGAATTTCGAAAAATCCTTCCTTATTCCTTGTCTACATTATAAAGGGAACCTCTGTGCAATATTTCAGCTTCCTAGGTCCAAGGACTTGGGCTGGGCGTTGATGAGTCACTCAGTCAGTCAGTCAGTCAGGACTTTTTATTTATATAGATTGTTTCTTGGGTCCAACAAAATTTTGATTTGTTAATTACTAGATAGGCTGTTTTTGATTTGTTTTGTGTAAAATGGTTATTTTTGGCTTTCTGGGTTAATTTTTAATTTGCCTGTAAAGTTCAAAATATTTTTTTAAAACCAGTTTATTTTTTTGAGTTAGGATTATCTCTTTATGCCCACAATAGCTGTTTATGTTTTTACTACATAATTTAATTTCACGAGATAACACTTTAGTATTTTATAAGTATTATATAGTCTTTCTTTTCCGGAAAGCATAAACAATATAGTAACAAAAAGTCTTCATTAAAATTATCGTTAGACTTGTTTGCATCTTTGGCTTTGTAACTTCCAAGAAAGATAATTAAAACTTGTGATTTTTGAATTTGGATAAATTACATGCTGAATTGATTTGTTTTTTAATTTTCCAGAATTATAGCGTACAGATTTTATTGATAAGTACTTTGAGTAACTGAGAAGTTTGATCCTTAAGAACTAGATCCATTATTTCTGCTTTGCATACTTTTCGGTAAGAGTGTGCAAAATTGTCGATGCAATAATTCCTGGTCGGCTATGTTCATAGGTCCTTCATATGATGTAAACTATCGTCAAGGTTCCATCAGCAATGCCTATAATATCAATATCCTATACTATACAAATAGATATGTGCAAAGTTTTCCTGTCCAGCCTTTCACTGGTTGGGAATTCCTCTCAAACAAGTTATAATGTACTAACAATATTCTCGATCAGCGCTAGCTCGCTTGGCTGCGCAGTTAAGTCATACATTACGAAAGTGTCGCCCATGAATTGACTACTCCGTAACGTGTATTTAGGTGCATTCATTGTTATTAAATATTGAGGCCCTTTGATTTTAAAATGCTTTGTAAGTTCGTACCTATTCTATTTTAAGACTAAGTTCAAATGTAGATGGTTGTGTATGCTAGAACTATCTACAGAAGTAGTACATTCGACATTCCTCAAACTCTCATTTCTCAATTTACTTAATAATGCACCAGCCTTCTAATTTCTTCCCTTAAGGCCTGTAAAGTCCTTATATTTTAAATAAATAAAGGAAGCTCTTCGGTCAGGCACTTTTCTATTCATATAAATTATGTAAAGTTTTGGAAGTAGGACGAACTTACCTCACTCACCTATCTTTGAATTAGAAAGTTTAATGACGATGACAGACACTTCATCGACCCATTTTGTGGTTGCACAATATTGCGTAAAATTGTCTACTTATCTAAACGAAGTACGTTGCTATATTTGGCACCGAGTTGCCGCGTCTGACATACCGCTGTTAAACCCGCGATGGTTTGTGTTGGTATGTTGATACATTCAACAAATATTTGTAAAAAAAAATGTTCTTAGTAAACAAAGAAAAAAAAAATATATATCCTAATTTTAATACTACTAAATTATTTTTTTGTAATATTTCCAAATAAATAGTTTAGCTGTGTAATTCGCTTTTTTAAAACTCCTTTACGAAAGCACGGTGTATTTTTGGTTTTGTATCATAAATTTTCTATTGCTTACGCATTATCGGGTCGGATCCGCTGTGGCGGTCAAAGGAGAATGCCCATTTTGTAAGGGAACTTGGGCCCCTTTGAAAAAATGGTTGTATCTTGATGAATTAGGTTGTATATTGTAGAAATAACACGTTATATTCATAATTAGAAAATATTTTTCCTTTATTTTGTGGATTTCATGAGATATAACGATGTTTTTGTTCTTGAAATGAACCCTTATTACAATGCAATAAGGTGCATACCAATGTCCAAGTGAAGGAACCTGATCTGTTGTTGTCTGTACATATAAAGTAAAGGTCACGGATGGAAAAAAAACATTAAATATAAATACAATTTTCGGATAATATTAAAATTGCAGACACGATACCTCATAAGGGGCCTGTGTATGGGCAATCTCCTTTGTGGCCCATTTTTCTACAAGACGCTTTCTGTTCTAGTTTTCTCCGGAAAATATTCAACGAGGAGTGACATTCGTATGTCTTTTTGTTTATTGTATTTAGAAACTATTTTTAATTTTCGACTGATATGTTCGTTTTCTTCACCACCTGGGAAAAGGCTTAAGACATTAAACCCACCTTTGTGTGTGTTTCACTTGTGCATTATATTAATGAATACATTTTATTTTTCATTTTTATTGGCTGCTGCATCCAAGCTATTGTTTATTCTGTGATCCAGGGGCACCTTTTGGACCTTTGGACTTTGGTCCAATTTAGGTCATCAGAAAGAATGCAGGAATTTTGTTCGTAAAACAACTTCCCGAAAACCCTTCCTTTTTCCTTGCCCTTCGCCTGAAAACTTTTTTCATTTATAATATACCTAATAAACGAATGGCGCGATTGTCACAAGTTCAAAAATCGGGACAAAATTACTGGGCCGTCGGGATGCGGGACGATATCATCGAAATCGGGACTATCCCGGAAGAATCGGGACGGGTGCGGGTGGCGTCTCTGGCTGCATCATGTAAGTTTAAGAGTTTGCTTCTCACACAAAGATTAGCAAGTAAGATGTTTGCCGCTACGTGTGAGATATATGAGCGCTCAAGCTGTCAATCTATTCAGTGGAATGTATCCCGGTCAGATATGCTAATGCTCGGGTGCAACGGCCTAAGGCCTCGAATGAGCTGATTCATATTGTTTTCCAGATGAGACTTGATTCAAGATGGCTGTATTATTTATTTCCTTTTGTGTTTGATACACACCAGTCCAAAATTTTGCCTACGGTATACATCAAGGGCGCATTTTGATGTCCGTGACTACCAACATCACCAATTAGTTGTCGAACAAACAAAATTGGTACAAGTTGCAAGTATTGATAAACGAACGGCGGCGTTAACAAAGGTCGAATGCAACGTTGTTAGCAATGTATATCTACTTATTAAATAAATTCTTCATCATCATTTCAGCCGAAAAATATCCACTGCTGGACATAGGCCTTCCCCAAACCTCGCCACACTGATCAGTCAAATAAATAAATTAGCTCGTAATTTATTCGACAAAAGGTTCATCAAAAACGTATTATGAATTAAATACGTTTTTCATAAAAGTAAAATTTAAAAAGAAAAGTTGTTATTTTCATAGGTCAAGTTTTTATTTGTCGAAAAGTAGAATATCTCTTGTACAGTTTGAACGGTTCAGTTAGCAATTTCGACCAAAATATAGTATACGTTGAGTTCCTGCGGCGTTAGTTTTGGTAGCCGGCTTCAGCACGTGCTCGGCCTGGCTCGGGAGTACACGGAAAAGTGCCACTCGCGGCTTAATTACTTGATGGAAGACAGGCGCACAGTGCTCAAACACTGCGCCGGCGGCGACACGACAAGCGTGCTACTGACTGTTGGACCAATCGTTTACATGCATGGACTAATTAGTAATTGTTATAATTATTAATTTTACAGTGTTTATTATAATTATTTAGTCCGCACAATGTTATAAATAGCTATGGGCATCACGGCTCTGTCTGCGATACATTAAGAGGAAACGGGGGTGGCCTTTTGTCCATACAAACGCTCTCGTCTGTTTTCTCTCTGGTTTATGAACTTAAAGCAATGATTTTTTACAGTAAAATAAATATCAACTTCTTCTATGTCCCTATGTTTTCCTTTTTGGTGATATATTATCCGTATTCGAACTAGAACCCTCTCAAAATGCTCAAAATTGTCTGTATTGACTCGCTGTTTTCAGAGCCTTAGTGTACAAATTTGACAACTATTAATAAAAAAAAGGAAAACATAGGGACATAGTAAATATCCTTCTTATTCAGTTTATGAAATATCTTCGAAATCGGTCCAATATTGGAGGAGAAAACAGACGAGAGCCAAACCTCGAATTATGACTTTTTACTTAAGAAAATTTGTCGAATCTGCAGTTGTCCTTATCGCACGAATTTGTGGGCGGGGTGAGACGCAAGGGCTCTGCATAATACGTACACAGACGGAAAGGTGATGCGTAGTAGATGAAAATAATATCGATATACTAGTGTTGTAAACAGTTATCGATAAACACATTTATATTGTTTACATGTGATGTTCGTGAGAAATACAAATAGAAGTATTAAAAAGTATTGGATACAAAATAAAATAAAGTGCATGTCTATAAATGTTTATTACAAAAAGTTTTCAATACAAAACAGTAAATTATATATCGGATAGGTATCCGCAATCTCTAGATCGCCTACTAGGTACATCAGCGAAATTAAACTTATTTCAACGTCAGCCGCACGGGTCAATCGATCAGGTTAAGCTTTGCTTGCCGTGGTTGGTCCGTGGATGGGTGACCATCTTTACATACCAAGACCCGTCCGTGTCTCGCCAAGCATGTTAAGCCGTTGGTCCCGGCTGTTATTTTCGGCTTTGACAGCCCGAAAATCTGACCCGTTTTACCAAGGGGTTGCATATTACCCAGTAACTGGTTGTGGAGGTCAGATAGGCAGTCGATCCATCAAAATACTGGTATTCAGCTGCATCCGACTCTAACGTAGATGGGAAAAGGCTAGGCAGATTATGACGACGTGCTTTCTCTCACTGGTTTATTCTTTGGTATCCAACCGTCACTGATTTCTGGTAAAAGGCTAATGCCTTAGGCTTACCACTAATGTGGTAGAACTTTTCAAATCAAATCAAATCTATCGAACTTTTCTAATAATGGTTCCATTTTTATGCCATAATGCATCGTACCTCTTAATATTTTGAAAAATAAAAGCTTTAATAAAATAAAATAACAGAAATCTCGACGAGTTATGTGTAGTTGGCCTTGTACTTGGTAGAAGTAATTGTGATTCTGTTTTATTGTAACATTTTGCCTTTAAACATACATAAATCTATTTCATCATCATCATCGTCATCATATCAGCCACTGCTGGACATAGGCTTCCCCCAAGGGTCACCACATTGATCGGTCCCGTGCGTCTCGCATCCAGCGGATCCCCGGAACCTTAACCAAGTCTCCCATCACCTGGTGGGAGGCCTTCCAATGCAACGGCTTCCGGCTCGCGGTCGCCACTCTAGATCCTTTCTGCCCCATCGGCCATCCGCTCTGCGAGCAATGTGCCTTGCCCACTGCCACTTAAGTTTGGCAATTCTTCGGGCTATGTCGGTAACCCTGGTTCTCTTGCGGATCTCTATATTTCTGATTCGATCACGCAAGGATACTCCGAGCATAGCCCTCTCCATTGCCCTTTCGACTGTAAGCTTTCTGGTGAGGCCCATAGTAAGCGACCATGTCTTAGAGCCTTATGTCTGGCAACACACTCGTCATAGACTTTCGTCTTGAGACACTGTGGTAAGTTGGACGAGAAGATACCGCAACTTCCCGAACACTGCCCAGCCAAGTCGGTTTCGACGGTTGACCTCTTTCTCGAAGGTGGCCCTACCCAACTGGATCGTTTGTCCCAGGTAGACATAGTCACCCACAACTTCGAGTGTAGAGTATCCGACCTTGATTGGAGTGAGTGTAACATGGACATTCAACATCACCTTGGTTTGGTGCATGTTCATCCTAAGACCCACTCTTTAGGAAGCTCTACTGAGTTCATCGAGCTGTACTGGGGTCCTCCATAGACTCAGCCATGACCACTATATCGTCGGCAAACCGAAGGTGAGTGATGTATTCGCCATTGACATTTATGCCTAGCCCTTTCCAGTCCAGAACCCTGAACACATCCTCCAGTGCAGCGGTGAACAGTTTTGGAGATATAACGTCTCCCTGTCTCACACCTCGCTGCATAAGGACGGTTCCGAGGTCTGATCCTGAAGTCGAACTGACATGGTAGCGTTTTTGTACAAACATTTCAACACTTCAATGTACCGGTAGTCAATTTGGTACCGTTGGAGAGACTGCAGTACAGCTCAAGTGTCGATCGAATCGAAGGCTTTCTCGTATAACACAAACGCTAAACAGAGAGGCAGGTTGTACTTTTCGGCCTTCTGTATAACCTGCCGCACCGTATGTGTGTGGTCTACGGAGACGATTAGTGATGACCCTTGAAAACAGCCCTAAATCCATTTATTTTTGATGAATTCCGTCTTCAGGTGACATACTTGCAATTTCATAAAGACTGTTTAAACATTCCATACTCTAAAACCTGTAGCCCCGTGTGCTTGATAAATTGATCGATCGCTTGAGATTCCTTTTCCTTGCCATAATTGGTAGCCACGGTTCCTTTAAATTTGTTATATAATAACGTTTCTCATATTTTGCGAACCGATGTTTTCGGTCGCATCTTACATATTCGCCCAAAATTCGATGCCGTAAGCCTCTTTAGTCTTTCAATTTCCCATAAGCTATTATCGCTTTGGCCCCCACTATTTTTCTTTGAACATCCTTAGTTGAGAGCAATCTTACAAGAAATTTATTTTTCTTTTAATTTATATAAATCCAAAGGCATATCTTCTTCCAACTCTAAGCGCCCGTAGTTTTGTAGTTCTTTTTATTTTGCTCGTTCCGTCTTTGGGATACGTCAGTTTCCTTTTTCGGTAAATCTCTGTGATTTTTTTCGAACGCTGCTTTTGTTCTATATTTTTTTTTGTATATTGGCCCGGACTGCAGCCCTGTATTTTTTTTTTGAATGCGTGCATGAATAGCCCTTCGCTATTCCATGAAGTTACTACTCCATAACATCTTGTCTGATGTGATATGAGCCACTTTCTGCAAAGTTAATTCTTTTTCCGCCACTAAATTTAGCAATTACATTATTAAATTGCTCTACAGTATTATTAGTCACGTCCAAAAAAAGATTTTCTGCGTTTGCTGTTAGGAATAACAGATATTGTTGGATATCTGTCCACAATTCACAACAACAAAGTTACGAGTGAGTGGGGCGATTACAAGAAATGCGCGAGCCGCGGCCGGGAGCGTTTCGGAGGCACGCACACACTGTCAACTTACACACACATTGATAGGGCGGCCGGACGCCACGCGCTCGCAGTTCGCAGAGCGACAGCGATAGTTTTTTCAAATACTTATTTTTCAAAAGTCTCTCCGCCCGTATTTCCTCTTAAGGCATTTTCGGGGTTTGCTCCTTCCACTTCATATTGCTAGTTACACTTTAACTAATCTTGGATGAGGCAGGTTTTTCTTTGAGAGAAAGTTGTTCACCAAATCCAGTAGCCCCTACATGAAGACTGCAATCAAAATCTGGTTTCGGGTGAGGAGGAGTTGTAAATTAGGTAGACATGTACTCAGGCGACTGCTGAGGTGATATTGAAATTGCTCACAATCAGTCATTTCCTTACGATCAATTATTACCTACGTAGATGCCTACCGCATACTCTTTCGATTTACTTCATAGTATACTAGATTAGGTTCGGGTACGGGTTTGGGTATTCAGTTGTATCCGGTAGTCTGGAAGCCGACCCCAATATAGTTGGGAAAAGGCTAGGCAGATTGATTGAGTATACTAGATTAGGTATGCCCGCAGCTTCGCCCGCGTGACATGTGTTATCATCCCAATGCAAAACACTACCAGCCTAGCGAGCATGGGCGTACCCACGACATTTGTGACAAGACATGATAAATTATGTCATGTCTTACAATTTGTCTTAAATGCTAGCACGGGTCAAACATGTGACATATTTTAAAGGCACAACATGCCTTTCTTGTTGCTGTCCGGCGAGCACGGCCTACTGTGACATGGCTTGAGTCACACATTTCATCGCAGTTTGGGCGGTAACGCTATTTTGTCTTAAATAATAGCACCGGCGGCTTGAGAAAATTTCCTGACGTTTATTTGGGTCTTAATTGCTAATACGGGCGCACCCATTTTGTCACTAATGTCACATTTTGACAGATGACTTAGAAAAATGTATCACTTTTGTTCGGAGGTGGTGAAAAATTTTATAGTTGAAAAAATAGTAGATTTTACAACGAGTGCACAAAACGAACCATTTTTATCCGAGACTATTAGCTGCCCGAGCCGAAGGCGAGGGCTGATAGTAATGTCTAGGATAAAATGGTTTTGTGGACGAGTTATAAACTCTGCTTTTCATTTCGATTGCGAGGAAATAAAACAGTAGTAATTTTAGCAAATTTGAAGAAATGAATAAACGCACGAATAGACAAGACCTGTTTCCCGCCGCTTTTTAAAAAAAATCTTACGTCATTGATATTAGGCTTGGGCTGCAGACCTATACAGCCTACTGTTAATTAAAAAAAGAGATCCTATATAAATTAATCTTGTAATATATATATTTTTTAAATTAATTAATTATCCTACCGTATTTTAATTTTAATTATTAAAATTAAAATATATCTTTTATGTCTTAAAAAACACATAAAAGGCAAATAAATTAAAGTAAATATAATAAAATAACAAATTCTATCTGTGAACTTTTTATTGTGTTTGGCTGTATGGCTCATTTTCTTTGCCTTAATATAGATACATTTATAAGTAGATACGTTAATGCACTTGTGCACAAAAATCGACTTTGTGCAGCCTCCTGCACAAATAAGCAATTTCAGAGCATGAGAAGTGAAAAAATATTTTCCTTCTAATTATTGCACCAAATGGCAATAAATTTATTTTGTGTGTGTGGTGATCAATGCTTATTAATTAATTGAAATGTTACAGTATTATAAATTAATTTTATATTATTACTTTTTTATAATTGTAATTTATTTTTATTGTTATTCTTTTTTTAATTATTATTTCGTTTATTTAATTTTGTGAACATTTCTTAATTACATTTTTAAATATTTTTAATTATTATTTTTATTTCGATTATTATTTTTTTATAATTATTTTCTTTATTACCATATTCTTCTTACTTTCTACATTTTTAAATATTTCTTAAATAAAACTCCCTTAAACATTTCAAATATAAAAAAATCCCTGGGGCCCACCGGTATCGGGAACATGGTCCAAGCTATTATATTTTTTAAGTAATTATTAAAATTTTCACAATAATTATATCTTTCTAACAAACACTTAATATGTTATCAAACAACCAAATAAAAATAAAGTGTGCATAAGTCTATGGTAGTGGGTCAAATATTAATTAGTTCCCAACAAAATGAAAATAGTTATTTGTTATACAAGAGTGCAAAGTTGCTTTTTAACCGCGTGTTCAATTTTGATGACCGAGCAAGCGAAGGATTCTAAAAATTAGAATCCTGAGCGTTAGCGAGGGAATCAAAAGAGCACGAGGTGAAAAATCTTTGCACTCGAGTGCAACACGTAACTTTTCATTCCACCTCAGCGAGGAAATGACTAAATGCAAAAAAAAAACGTTTACAATCACAAGATAGGTACACTTTTATTTCAGTTTAGGTATTAATTACTACATTATGACAGGTAAGTATTACAGAATAATCTTTAAATTATAACAAAATAATACTAAGGTATAATTAAGAAAATTTAAAAGTAACGTTGCTACAGTTATTGTTGAGGGAGAAAGCTCATTTGCGCATTATTAACAGTTTCAGTCAATTCTGTTGGCGTCAAACAAACTTCCTCGTCGCTAGAATCACTCATTTTAGTTTTTTCACTTGTTTTCAAGTTTCTTGTTTTTACTAAAAGGTTTAATAATAATAATAATAATAATAATTTATTTCAGAACATAATTCCATATAAAATGATTAGTACGGCTTAAAAACTATGTTAGTACCTTAATGACGTGAAAAAATGCCGCGTAAAGAACCGCGTACAAAGCAAATTGAAAAAAGAACACCAAGAAGGTTCCGAGTCTGAGTTTTTAACAAATTAAAAAAAAGTTGTATGATATATTCGGCACCATAGAGGTAGCAGTAAATAGGTTTAATGTTTTTTTTAATTCACAAACTTAGTGCACACGATGTTCTAAATTCAATTTACTTTATCCTCTAGTGAATAAAAACGGTTTTTCCATTCAGATATTGAAGATTAAAAATACTCTTTCCGAGATGGTGGGATGAAAAGTTGTTTATCTGTATGAACGGCACACTTTTTTACGTATTATTTTATTTGGTCGTCTATTCAGATATGTCGCACTATGAAGTCAACAACAAGAAAGGCTTGTCGCGCCTTTAAACTATGTCACATGGTTGTCTCGTGCTAGCATTAAAGACAAATTGTAAGACATGACATATTTGTCGGGTTTAGTCAATAGTACGGACGTTAAAACAAATCGCAAGCACGCCATCTGGCGGCAAAGCTAAACAACTACGCATTGGCGCGCTATTTCTAACCACTTGCGTGGTGGGGAACATAGAATATGGCAGTTGAGTACTGACCGCCGTAGAGCTAACACGTCGTAGAATCAGTGTCGATCCGTAATATTAGTAAGCAAGAATGTAACTGAGTTGTGACTATTTAAATAAACCCGGTGTATCGAATAACTTCTGTGATTTCATTTGCACGATTGTACCCAACGACCTGCCCACACAAGATGTCTTAACCTAAGGGAATACATCCTGACTTCCCGATGGTTTGCATCAATCGGCCAGCCCTGATGCGACATCAGAATTGGGATTCGGTCGTGCTAATGAGATCACACGTAAAAACAATGCTAGTGAAAATTGTGGTTACATTCTTGCAAAAAAAAATCGCGGTGTCAGTTGAGACTACCCTCAGTCTTGAATAATAAAAAAAACCAGCCTGGAGCGGAGCAGCAAGGAGCCTAGTAGCAACCAAGGAGCTGGACAGGTCAAGGAGGAGCGTGTGCACGTGTGAAAAGATCCATACGCTCTGATCTTTATGCCAATCTGGTGAGTCGTTTTCATTTTGTTATGACTATGAAGTGAAAAGTGTGTTCATTATTCAAAATTCTGGTTTTGTGTACGGTATGGTGGTCAGTGGTTCGTCGGGGTAGCCCGTGTTAGGTTATAATTTCATGTTAGTTATCGATGGTCAAGTTTTGGTGTTGTTGAAGAGTTATTATTCTACTGGCAATAACCTTTGACAAGCCCTGGCTGACTATTATTGTTTAGAAGGTAGAACGATATAGTGACATTTACGACCCTACCTTACACTTCAGTCTGGAAATTATGATAAATCTAAAAAAGTATTTCGATCAGTTTTGTAGTGTGATAGTTTTATGTAGTGAGAGTTAACTAAGTTTGAGAATAAGCATAGTATCCTTCTTTTGTGGACGGAGGGCCAAACTATCTAAAAGGTAGTAAACCCTACCAGGCCTAGTTGAATGCGGTGACATTCTTTTGTTTATCTAAAGCTCATATACCTACCTGGACACTTAGGACACTGTGGTGTGTGGTTCATGTTTTGGACAGGGACTCTGCACTACAATTCGGAGTCCATAATAACACATTTTGCAGGTTTAAGTTACTACTACTAATAGAAGAACGTGGCTAAATAATAACAGCCGCACTGGTCGATCATCAAGGTTAAGCAGCGCTTGACCAGGTCGGTCCGTGGATGGGTGACCATTACAACATACCGAGTTTCCTCCGTGCCTCGGCAAGCACGTTAAGCCAGTGATCCCGGCTGTCATTTGAGGATCTTTGACAGTCGTTACGGGTGGTCAGAGGCCTGAGATTTGACACCAGTCTTGCCAAGGGGTACCGTGTTATCCAGTTGCTGGGTTGTGGAGTTCAGATGGGCGGTCGCTCCATTTAAGGCACTGGTACTCAGCTGAATCTAGTAGGACTGGAAGCCGACCCCAAGGTAGTGGGGAAAAGGCTAGGCAGATTGATTGGTTTAGGTTACAGCACCAGTGCACCAGTTAAATTCTATCAAAGCTGTGTATAGTTAAGATAACCGTGTTAACATATACTCTCGTGATGTTTTTCATGTTTCAGATACCATATTGTGTCGCAGCCTGAGGTCTCTGCTGCAGGCTAGCGATTCAGACGCTAAGCGCGAAGGTTGACGTGTCAACATCTGAGAGGTTAAGGCCGAAGGCAGGCTAGCAGTTCACAGGTTGTAGCCGAACGGTACGAGCACAAGCAAATTTGGAATGGAATATTCGGTGAGTCGCTTCCATTTTATTTCGATAGTGAAGTCGAAGGTTCTCTAGTGAAGAGATGATATTTCGAGTTCTAAGAGTGTTCATGTTTGATCACTGCATTGGTAGTGGTTATACCTAGCACTATCACTAGGTAATTTAGACACACTTACTAAAACGCAAGTAGTTGGTGAGTTTCCTATTGGCAGTATAGTTTCAACATTTGGTTCAGTACGAACTTTAGGATAAGATATCCCATAAGAAGGAGATGAGATATCCAAAATGACTGAATAGTTAGTCGTTTTCAGTGGCAAAGCGAAGTAGTGATGTCGTTGTGCTATCGCAATTGTATCGAGTTAGAAACGGTACTGGTCATTTGCGTGTATTCAGATCAGATCTTATGTTGCGTAACGACGACGCTTACTTTCAAAGTAAATATTATGATAGCAGTAGATCTCGCGATCGTGTTCCGTACATAAAAACTGAGTTAGTTAGCGATAGTAAAGGGTTACTGTTGATAATCTGGTTTAAACGATATTGGTCTGAGTTATTCGTGAAGCTCCTTCACACGAGGTATTAAGAAGCAAATATTATCAGGCAAAATTCCCCTCATATTAATAGTCTGTATTTTCCAAGATATTTAAGTAAAAGCGTGAATCTTGTAGGACGGATACCCGATCACCAAGTTCCTTGAGAGTTAGACGTCATAGTTGATGACAGTGGTAATGAGACCAAATCTGATTAAGAATGGCTTGTACACTCATACTCGAAACTTTAGACCGCACCTCATGCGTAACATGTGGCGATGGGTCTAAAAGGAATCGTTGGTGCGATTTCTGTCTGTGTTGGTGCACAGAGCGCTTCATGTGTTGTAGCACATATTGCGCAAGATTTTTGAGAATCGTTGGTGCGATTCTTGTCTGTGTTGGTGCACAAAGCCCCTCATGATGTGGTGTAGCATATGTGGCGGCAGATATGTAAAGAATTGTTGGTAGATACGATTCTGGCTTGTGTTGGTGCACAAGGGCCCCTCATATGGTGTAGCATATGTGGCGGCAGATATGTAGAGAATCGTTGGTAGATACGATTCTGGCTTGTGTTGGTGCACAAGTCACAATGAAGGTTTCATGAGTTGAGTATGCAATGCCTATGAATCATTACAAACCGTTGCAGAATTGTAACAATTACTTTGATTAGTTGTTGAACTTGTTGATCGGCAGACCTTTTTCTAATTAAGTGTTGTTTGGGAAACTTTGGTACAAAAACTAAATAGGCCCTTTACTTTATTAAGTCTGCGATAGGTGATTATGACAGGGCAATGATTTAGTTAAAGAGTAGAGTTCAAAAAATTTTCTATTTTCACGAACCCAATAATCTAGTTTGGTCAGGACTAGCCGAGCGTTGTTTGTTGGCCTGGGTGGCAACTGTTTGCCTTTATGGCAACTGTTGGCCTGTGTGGCAACTGTTGGCCTGTGTGGCAACTGTTGGCCTGTGTGGCAACTGTTGGCCTGTGTGGCAACTGTTGGCTTTTATGGCAACTAAAGGCCAGTGTGCCAACTGGAGGCCTTTATGGCAACTGTAGGCCAGTGTGGCAACTGGAGGTCTTTGTAGCAACTGTGGTCCTGTTTGTGTAAGGAACCTTACAGAGGATTCCTGTTGAGTTATGAGGTTAAAATAAAGTAAACGCATAGTCACGCGAGAGGTGAGGTCACCATGTTAATGTTGATGACGTTCGAATCGTCAAGCCTTCATTACGAATATTGAAATAATTTTGGTTTTCCAATTTTGATTACTATGCGTAGATTGTTTTAGTAAGATACACAAAGCTCAAGTACCAATTGAGATAGTAGATGACGAATTGACGTAACATACGACAGGCTAAATGTCTGTGGGGAACTGGTTCTAAGTTCAGAGAGTTGAGTTAACTCGACATCGTAGGGATGTGCGAGTAGAGCAATTGTGATTGCTAAGAGAGCTATGAGATAGCTAAGAGAGCTATGTGATAGCTAAGAGAGCTTTATGATGGCTAAGGATCGTGAATAAGATACCTGGTGTCTTGTTTCTTTTGTTTAATTAAATGTGACATTAATGACTATCAGTGGTACTTGGACTTTGTCATCACGAAGATTAGGTGCTATCGGGTACCGGATCGATGATTAAGATGCTATTTTCTTTAAATTGAAAATAGAATTACTTGTTCCTTGCAATGGTGAGGAGAGAGATTTAAATGATCATGTTTGATTGTTTCGAAATGTTTCCTCACTCTAGAGTATGAGTCAGGATTGGACGAGTGAATACTGTTTGGAAATTTTGTGTTTCAGAAAAACATCCCTTGTATGATGGGAGACTGGCGGGTCGGAGTAGACTGAGAGAACGTGTGGCGCAACACGACATGAGATGGCAGTGAGCAAGGACAAGAAGATGATGCCTGCGGGTGATAGATTTGGGGATCTGTCACCTGAGAGAGGCCCGAGAAGGCGACGTGCTGTGTTCCACGGTCGCCTCTCAAGATAAATTACGGCCTAGAGAACACCATGTGGTTTTAGTCAGTAGGAGTCTGACAGACCCCTCAGCTATCCCCAAGAGCTGAGGACATTCATGAGAATTTCCACATGATTCGATACACTGTTAACCTGACAATGAGGAACAGACGAGGACGTCTGTCTCGCAGGATGGCCGTGTCGGGTTTAGTCAATAGTACGGACGTTAAAACAAATCGCAAGCACGCCATCTGGCGGCAAAGCTAAACAACTACGCATTGGCGCGCTATTTCTAACCACTTGCGTGGTGGGGAACATAGAATATGGCAGTTGAGTACTGACCGCCGTAGAGCTAACACGTCGTAGAATCAGTGTCGATCCGTAATATTAGTAAGCAAGAATGTAACTGAGTTGTGACTATTTAAATAAACCCGGTGTATCGAATAACTTCTGTGATTTCATTTGCACGATTGTACCCAACGACCTGCCCACACAAGATGTCTTAACCTAAGGGAATACATCCTGACTTCCCGATGGTTTGCATCAATCGGCCAGCCCTGATGCGACATATTTTATCATAACTTGTCATGACCGTAGTTCAAGTCGATAACCAAGCAATGTAAAAAAAAAACTTTTCATAAATTCATGTTGGGATGCCGTTAACATGGGGGTAGCAAAGGGGGCGACAAAATTTTGGTTATTTTTTGCCTATGACATACCGTTTTTGAGATACTAGTTTGGAAATATGGAGCGTTTTATGCAAAATAAAATAAGTTACGGAGACCCATAATTCGGAAACAGTGCGTCGTAGGGCTATGCTTCTCAGAACCTAAATGGTTTTTATGGCCAAGGATAAACCGAAACTGCAATAAAATTGAAAAATTTCCGAAAAGGAAAAAATTAACGTCATAAGTTATGCCACAAGTCAAGAAAATATCTTACGCCGCCATGCTAGCATTTAAGACAAAATGGGTTTATCACCCAAACTGTGATTAAAAGTGTGACTTAAGACGACGACTAACGCCAAAGACCTTGAGGGAACAAAACGCGCCCTCGTTTCTCACCCGCGCTACCCGAAATTTAGTAGTTTTTTGTACTTTTCTTATTATTGTATGACTTTAAAAAAAAAAGATTTAGATCAAAATGTAGATAATTAAATTTTCTTTGATATGGTGTCGATTTCATTAAAATACGCCAGCGGTTTTGTTGTGATTGTCGTGTTTTTGTCCGTTTTAGACATAACTTTACAAATTAATTACACTATGTTATACGAATAAAACTCAAAATTTGCTCAGATGAAATTATTAAGAAAATGGTCTTATATAACATATATTTTTTCCAATAAATTACGACCAGCCGTTTAGACGTGATTCTCATTTTAAAATCAGCTACTCAAGGGAATCGGTGCCTTAAGCGATGTCACTGTAGGCCGTGCTCGCCGGGCAGAAAATAAAGTTTAAGACCCTGGGTCTCAAACAATCTCCATACCAAATTTCATCTAAATCTGTTCAGCCGTTTAGTCATGAAAAGGTATCAAACAAACAAACAGAGTTACTTTCAAATTTGTAATCCGGATGGATATGCATTAATGGTAATGGTAATGGATATGCATTAGTGGTCTCAGCTGCTGAACCAGTTACATAAAAAAAAAACAAAAAAAGAAAAGATCATCTGAAGGTTCTATGATGATGAAGTCCATTATGATGTTTGTATTTCTTTGTTTGTTTTCCTCATAACATTCCTGAATTAAGTCTGTGACCTGAAAATATCGATTTGAGCTCGAAAACTCATAAATCTCTTCCAGAGAGTTTAAAAATAACTCTTTATTATGTTGGAGGAAAGTGCTATCTGTGATAGAGCATTCATGATTTATAGTCGAAGATACAGCTACGAGTATGTGCTTCAGTCCATGTTCAACCACCAGAATCTTTACTCCCGATCACGTTGAACCCCTAAATGTTTCCATGTTCAACCCCCAGGGTTTCAATACATTGGTCATCTTTCCTTTGTCCATAATCAACCCATTGTTGTTAGGTAACTAATAATGACAAAAAAGTAATAGGTACTGAAACCATATGTGTATTTATTTTCGTTACAATGAATCTTTTACAGGTATTAGTACTGTGTGAGACTTTAACCTCCACTATACCTTCCTAGGCGTAGTGGAGGTTAAAGTCCTAAGTACTAACACATTGTGAAGAAAACTTTTAATGTTGCTACAATACGACAAAGTTTAAACTTTGTTGTAGCCACCAGCAAACTTTCATATATAATAGCTAGTAGATTTTATATAGTGTTAATTAAAAACTTTGTGATGGGTGTCTAGGTAATCTAAAAGTAATTTCAAATTGCCTAGTCTAGTCTAGTCACAACTATTTTTGGTCGGCTTCCAGTATGCGTAGGTTGCAGCTAAATTTCAGTATTTTGTATGGGACGACTGTCTATCTGTCCTTCACCACCCAGTAACCAGATACCCATTGGAAGAACTGGTGACAGATTTCCTGGCTTCTAATCTAACCCGTACCGACTTTCAATGATTACAAAACAACATCCATGCTTTCCGAGGCACCGAGGCATCTCGTTATGAAAGGTTGTCACCCATACACGGACAGACCTCAGCAACGGTTGCTGAACCATGTAGACTGTCATTGTTTAGCCGCGACCCCTTATATTTTATAGCAAATCAAATTATCGAAACATTCAAGTTATAATATTATATTGTCTATTAAAAGCTCCATTATAATGATCGCGAAACGATTTCATTCCGCTTCAGAAACATGACTTATTGTATAATGCATTTCAAGTGAGCTTAGCGATACCAGCGTGTTGACGTTAGCTGCCAGAGTTATTGCTACACTTTGAAAACGCAATAATTTTACAGAAAAATGGCGTTTGAGTTTAAATACTTTGTCTCGTTTATCTTTGCAAAGTTTAGTTGGCTGTTGGTAACGAGCATATTTGGAACCTATCTACTGTTGTAGGATCGTTTCGTCGAGGTCGTTTCAGATCCATAAAGATCTATAATTAACGGACGCTAGTTTTGACCCGCGGCTTATCCTTTATAGGAACCTAACATGCATTTTTCAGGTCCGTAACAGTAAATGGTCCGGTAAAAACAATGAGTGAATTTTCGTTCGATTAGTGTCAGAAAATTGTAACATTCATAAAGATTGTCAACATGTTGTAAGATGAGCCGTGCACACGGACTGCGTAGTGCGTGGCTAGACTTGATTTGTTTACAATGTAAGAATTTTCGATTACGTTATTTATTGAGGAAAAACTGATGACACAAGTTTGTACCTAATTAAATGCCAAAAACGGCTATAAAATTTAATTGTGCTTCTAAAATAAGTAGGCAAGTATGGAAAAATGGTTGAATTAATTGGATCCTTTAGTTGTTTACATTTCTCAAATGTCAAGGTCGTTCATTTTGTCATCCTGCGTAATAAGGAAAATAGAAACAATGGACTGAGTAATGGAGAGGCATGTTCACAGAGAAACTTATATTGCAGTCTAGTTTCCATAAACACACATGTTCCCATTAGGTTTACTAATCTTGTCTGTATTAGTGGTCGCGCGTCGCGTAGTGTTGACGTCAAGAGTGCGCGCGGTAGGTGGTCGCGAACAATGTGCCATTTCTGGCTCCCGATCGCGCTGATAACTTGGTACTTACGGCAGCCACTCGCTACTCGTAACTGTTACGTTCACGTGCCCTATTTGGCACTGTTGATAACATTAGGACAAATTGCCCGCTGAAATACCTCATGTGTGGCTCGTGGTTGTGGAGTCGTGGGCGAACCATTAACACGAATTGTTTCAATTTCATATTTTTGCACGTTGATATTATCTAGAATGTCGCAAAAGCTTCCACTAAGTTTCTATTACTAACGACTTAATCATAGTAATTGTTCCTGGAATGCCAACACAATGACGATGCTATCATAGCAAGGGAAGGCAGGGTGACCATTCATTTAGAAAGCTCAAAGATAACAAGCTGTAATTGATTAATGCCCGCCACACGGACACTCCTCACACTTTTCACACAGAACAATCAAAACAACCACATTAAATTGTTATTTCTCTCTTAGAGATAGCTAATAACAGTTTGTGTGATGAATTGAATGATCATAACATGATACTTTTCGTGAACAAACATGTGAGTCGCATCGCTGCACGATGGGGATTCTGCCGCATGTAGCCACAGCTAAAAATAATTGTATTGATTTGATGGATTCACTGAGATGAGCTGTTGAGCTGTCAGTGGGTCGGACGGGCGAGAGCAACCAGCTGAGATATTGCACCGACAACGGACGACTGAGCGCAGAGGAAATGGGAAAACCAAAGCAGCATCAAAAACAAATAAACCTGGAGGAAAGTATCGTGAGGATTCAAGGACAAATTCTAAATGTGAAATGCTGTGCATGTCCTAGCATTGGGGGCCATGAATTAAGTATGTCATGTAGTTGGAGTTTTTAGGATCTGTGAGACGTAGATTATAATCAAATAAATGCATGCTAAGATAATATGGACACAAGCGTCTAATGCTACAATTTGTATGATCAATAACTCGTCGTATTTGTTATTGGATCGGAGTGAGCTCATCTTACTGATTCAGAATGTTAAAAATCTTTTTAACAAAAAAATCAAACCGACTTCCAAAACAAAACACTACAAAGCGAAAAATAACTTTAAAGCTAAGAATAATTGTCTTCGGTTTTCCGTTTTTCGACACCGACTTCGGAAAAGAAAGTTATTTTTCGCTTGTTTAGGTAGATACCTCCAATTACCATTAAAATCATTTATTTCCAAAGTATATCTCATGACGATTCCAATAAGCCCAAATCACGACTAGTATACATTATTTTATTTCGGAATTCCAGTGTCTACGTTCCGGCTTCATCATCAGATCAGTTCGATGGTACGTACTATTTTCATCAGTACCTAGTTACCATTTATTTATAAGTATTTGTTTCATCATAGCCGGTTAACTATTCGAGATATCTTATACCCGTGACATACTTAGCATTAAGGAGTACCAGTGGCCATCTGTGGTCTCCTTCAACAGTTCCACTTCACTAAATTATACATTCAGAGTGCCAATAATTGCATTGTTATAGAAATTACTAAAATCTCTATATGTATGCCAATAATAAGATCTCGATTTCTCCAGGATCCCATCTTCAGACCCTGACCTGATGACCATGAGACTGTCTGGAAAGTATACCCTTTCAAATAAAAGAAGAATTTTCCTAATCAGTCCAGGGTCCATTGAATAATTGCGGAATATCATTAAAAAAATAAGATTCCAACGATTTAAGAACCTCCTTTTTTTGAAGTCGATTAAAAATAACAAATTAAGGCAGCTATTTTTTTCTAGATTTTCATCGAATTGTTAGACTATCGCCAACGGCACATCATGCTAAAATTATACCTTTTCTCTGTGGGATCTCTGTGAGAGGCCGTAGCGCAGCACTGGAGTACTAGCTTACAAACAGACATCAGCAACAATCTTCATAAACATGACTATGTTCATTCTCCAGTATAGTTTACTGGTAGCGATCCGAGAATACAGCCACTTATTGCATAGATTCACGATAGCTCTATTGACTTATCTGCTGCACCGATTACCATTACCGTAACAGGTTGCGCGCGGTGTACACAAGAGTTAAGAGCTAGCTTTCTGATCCTGAGGGACAAGAGGCTCTAGATAAAATAACATAATATTCTATCACAGATACCGACCGTCAAAAGTTCAAAATGTGGGATTGATCAGTCAGCAAGCCCGTGGATTGAGCACGTTGGCGCTACATTGATCAGTCAGCAAGCCCGTGGATTGAGCACGTTGGCGTTACATTGATCAGTCAGCAAGCCGTGGATTGAGCACGTTGGCGTTACATTGATCAGTCAGCAAGCCCGTGGATTGAGCACGTTGGCGTTACATTGATCAGTCAGCAAGCCCGTGGATTGAGCACGTTGGCGTTACATTGATCAGTCAGCAAGCCCGTGGATTGAGCACGTTGGCGTTATATTGATCAGTCAGCAAGCCCGTGGATTGAGCACGTTCGCGTTACATTGATCAGTCAGCAGGCCCGTGGATTGAGCACGTTGGCGTTACATTGATCAGTCAGCAAGCCCGTGGATTGAGCACGTTGGCGTTACATTGATCAGTCAGCAAGCCCGTGGATTGAGCACGTTGGCGTTACATTGATCAGTCAGCAAGCCCGTGGATTGAGCACGTTGGCGTTACATTGATCAGTCAGCAAGCCCGTGGATTGAGCACGTTCGCGTTACATTGATCAGTCAGCAGGCCCGTGGATTGAGCACGTTGGCGTTACATTTCGGTAGCGCGTGTTAATCTCAGACATTTTGGTTAATTGACAATCATTATAGTTGATAGTATGTGTGACGACCGGAAACATAGGTATAAGCATAGTAATATTACACTCGTATACAGTGCCGGGTACTGTGGCCCGAATAAACAGTTTGTCGCTAACCACCGCCTTTTATTGACGTTCCAGTATGTAACTTTGTCTTGGACCTCTAGATCCTGAGGATCAGAAAGTTCGTTCAATATCGTTCGTCATCCCGATGTAAAGGCTATTGGTCCACTAACTGCCTAAGAACATCAACTTTTTGCAAGCACCTTAACTAAAAAAAGTGGCCAGTGATAGCGTGCCTTTATATACCTGCGCTGAATGATGCGAACTTGTCGTATGTACAATCTATTTACGTACCTGCGTAAATAGTGATGTTATCTACGAGTAGCTAATCATAGATTTGCTAATCGAGTGTTTATGAGGAGAGATGGCGAGTGTTTTCGGAAAATCGATAATACTGTTGAATGAGTTCATTCCGTAGCAGATATCATCGACTAGGAAAGACTACAAGTGCGGTAGCTTTAAGTGCTACTTCCTGTACTAGCCAGGTGTTCAGTAAAGATTAGGAGAGGACACGCTGGCATGGTTTTTGGGTAAGCATATTCAGGGTGAAAACTTAATAAAGGAGTAGGTGCGGCTTGCTGAGAGAACACCGAGGATATAGAATAGAATAGAATAGAATAGAATATCTTTATTTCGGACACAAAAATCCATAGAGTGTTAGTAACATACAAAAACTTATTACCTAGTGTTAGTAACATAGCAGAACATATTATGAAGTTTTAGTTAGGAGCCCTTTAATCAGGGGTTCACTTTTCAGTTTTTCCAAAAAGGACACTTAACTTGCATTTAAATTTGATTGTGTACGGCTTCACGCTAAACAACAATAAAAAAACATTTTTGCAAAAAAATACTACCGACTTACAAACAAAAAACTACAAAGTGAAAAATAACTTAATTTTGGAAGTCGGTGTCTTTCTTGTTTCCATGAATTAAACCGACTACCAAAATTAAGTTATTTTTCACTTTGTAGTTTTTTGTTTGTAAGTCGGTAGTATTTTTTTGCAAAAATGTATTTTTATCTTTCCCTTTTTAGTTGTACCTACCTAAAATAGGCAAGTTGTTTAGAAAGGTGCCTATAACGCCAAAATAGATTACCCGAATAACATGATACTTGAACATAACCGGTGAAATGAGAGATCTTCGTACCCTTTTCGAGTGTACTGGCGTGATGTTATGCTATGAAATGGTATAAACCATAAACCCACATGCGATTGCAGCAATCCCGAATGATTTGCCGTTATTTATTGAAGAGTTCTGTTGTATATCTCCGAAGTTCTTCTTCAGATCTTCACCAAATTAAAATGGGACCAATTTCAAAACATACTTTTTCAAACAAAAAAAGAATTTTCAAAATCGGTCCACAATTGACGGAGATATCGGTGAACATACATAAAAAAAAAAAAAACACAAGAAGTCGAACATAGAACTTCCTCCTTTTTGGTAAGTCGGTTAAAAACAGGCAAATCTGTTGAAGAAACTGTGATCTGATTGTATTCTATATTTTAATATGGCTTGCAAAGTCGATGTCGACTATTCTGCCAATGTCTAAAGTTAAATGGAAGAGCAAAGTATGTTTTATTAATAATTTAACAAGTAAAAGTTCGAAATTTAAAAAACCCCTGACACATTTTTATTTCATGCTACACAATTTATCTAGTACATAGTAGATACGCTTCGATCGGCAATCTATTGAACACGATATTATGACACGATATCTTGCGAAAACACCCCGATTCAAACAGTAAAACGCCCATAACTTTTGAGCGGCTGAACCGATTTTATTCAAACATAGCTAAGAACACTCTCGACAAAATCAACTTTCAAACAAAAACAAAAAACTAAATCAAAATCTGTTCATCCGTTTAGGAGCTATGATGCCACAGACAGACACACAGATACACAGATACACAGCAACACACGTCAAACTTATAACACCCCTCTTTTTCCGGCGGGGGTTAAAAAGAAGGAAATGTAGACACTAACTAAATTCTTGGATTGATAAGTTATTATTATAGACATTTTCGCCATCGCTCTACCCTCATGAAGTCGTGACGTGCATCATCCCAATAAATTGCGCTTGCGCATCTACGTCTGCTTAGATTTGGGGCAGCCTCGAGTTTATCTAGCAGATAGCCGTGAATCTAAATCAATAATATAACCAGGACCATTTCGTTTATTTTTACTGTAACGACTATCGGTACATAAAATTTAAACTATATAAGAATATCATTGTGGTGTGTAGATATGATATATTACATGATACTTGTTTGGGCTTAGCAAAACCCTACATTTGCACGAAGTGTTTGTTTATGCAGTGGCGTGTTTCAAAGGGGTTCGTGAATTTTAGACTTGCTTGACTTTAGTTATTACTAGCGACTAGCGACCCACCTCGGCTTCACACGAGACAAATTATATACAAAAACGTTCCTATTTGATCGCTCTTTCTATCGGTGAAACCCGTTTCAAAATCCGTTGCGCTGTTTTGAATAGTTAACCAAGAAACCGAAATGACGACGACCGATCCCGACAGCGACTTTGTTTTATAATTTTTAGAGATAACAAAATGTGAGATGTCTGAAGAACCGTTAAGTGTTATTATTTACTTTCTGGTTAAAGTGATTTAGTTCTTGTGTGAGCTGTGTTTGCAAATCGAACAAACATGTAAATATTATTCTAGCCCAGAAGAGTAAGTGAACAAACACTCTTTAAAGGTCAAGTTCAGGACGCTCAGTGATAGGAATTCAAACCTTACTCAACGTTATAGAAAAACCTTTGTAAATACTCTAGAATTTACGTAAACATCTCTTGTCCAATATTGAACATTGTAGGTACCTAAAAAAATACACTAACTGAAAAAGAATAGAATAGAAAACATTTATTCTACATAGACAAAACGCAGCACAACAGCAAGAATCACAAAGTAACAGAGAATGTGAGAAGAATAGTTAAAAAAGTAAATCAAGAATTGCGCGCAGTGCAGCGCTAAAATAAAAATAAACCATTGCAATTTGATAGAATACATAATTATGTTTATTGACTCGAAGATCGAAAACACTCATTGATCGAAAAAATTGCACAGAACGCGTTGTGGATTCTTTAAAACTGGCGACAACGCTTTGTGGCAGTGAAGAATTGCTAGAAAGTGTTCTGAGTCTTAGCCGATGCAACCACAACACGAATTCGAGACGGACGAAAGAACGCCGACGAGATTGCATTCATTGCATATTTTCCGTCATGGGTGTTATATTCATGGATGGAATGGGTTGATCATGGGTATTGGGTCGCTATTACCTGATAGATGGAGTCGGACGGTGGCGCCGACGAAACTTTGCCATTGCAACTTTGCAACAAATTTGCTTAATTCGCGTTGTGTCCTTTCGAATGAAACCACAACGCGTTCTGAGCTATTTTTTCGCTCAATGAGCGTTTTCGATCTTTGAGTCTAACATACACCTAAAACTAACACATTACATGCTACTTGTTCACAGGTACGAGAGGGGCATCCGCACTCAATTACGATCATTAAGTATTTCTATTTCGTATTGTGTGTCACCAAAGTTAGTATTCACCAGATACCGTTTAGTGCCCATTTGTTTTGACAATAGATCAAGTGGTACAGAGCTAACAAAAGCTATAATCCTGCAGGGTATATTTCAGAGATTCAGTGACGATTTGGGTTATCATAAAGCTTAGTATTTAGCGTATTATTTTTCTTTTGAATAGGCAGGCCGGGTCTACCTTTTATAACAGAACTTTTTGGATCATAATATTATTTTGCATAACAACGGATGGCATAAACTTCATTTCGCAGAAAATCGTTTGGCATACACTCATTAATCATACATTCAAAACTCATAATTTCAGGCGTAAATTTCATATCGATAGTCATTAAAAGGCAGAACCATCAAATCGCAGAAAGTTCACAGACAAAATCGTCTTTTGACATACTACACTAAATCAAAGCTAGTTGCATATCTAAACAATGTTATTACGTTCCTAATATTTGTTGTGAACGCCATTTTGTTAGTACAACAAAATTAAAAAAATAATTGTAACCGATATTTTTACAGATGTCGTCTCGAGACTCGGTTTCTACCCCTCGGAGGTCGGATGCGGTTTCTACCCCTGAATCGAGTCAAGGGCCATTTGCTGATGATGGAGAGTACGGATCTGACGATGAGTATCAACAATCCCGTGACAAGTCCATGAGTTCAGAGGACAATCGTTTATGCCTAGATCCATTCTGTCATAATTATCATATATTATATATTTTTAACCATGCGTTGTGTTGTGTCTCAGGAGCACCAACCAGTGAGATAGTACTGTCCGCCAACGTGTTTAAGGAAGATTATGCCAAATGTATTATGCCAAATAAATTTCGGAGCATCAAGATTCTGCCAGATAGAAGGAACCCAGGCAGGCCTTGTTAAGTCAAGCGCGCTTGCATTTTGGGATGCCGGCGGCATGCTGGACATAAGATTACTAAGATGATAATGATTACTGCGGTAGAGGAGCGGTGTTCTTTATTGACACGGTACCCTAAAAGGACTGGGGAATAATCAGGGGCATCCGTGGGCAACAGTGAAGTGCGTAAAAACTGAACAATGTTTTAGTTTGTTTCTTAAGTTATTACTCAGTGTCTCTTATTCTATGCTTGGGCGTCAAAGTTCACGGTAAATATTTTGCACATTTTGTACTAAACTTTTACCTGCTTGCTATTCTCGTATTTGGTTGTAAATATTTACACCTTAGTCGCTTTTAAACACTTGATTGTGCTAGTAAATAAAAATGCTTATATTATGTTTGTCATAATGTGTGCATGAAATTTGTCTATACATAGACCTGCTTTTATTTGCTGCTGTTCTGAGTATACCCTGCAATGTAAATATTAATTTGGCGTCCCATAAATAATACTCTGTTACACGTTTTTGTTCTGTGTAGTAAATTGCGTTTTGTTTTTCCCATGTACTTTATTATTGTTAGTTTCGTTCTTAGCTTGCTTTTAATGCTGTTTGTGTTTATAAGTATCTTCTGTCTTGCTTTCAATCAATTTTGTTTTTGTACTGGTTCTGCTGGTGGGTGGTGCAAAGATAGTGGTGTTGCACCGTAAGGTTAATCTAATTATTTTTATATTTATTAATTTTAAATAGTTTTTTCTGATATCTGTTGACGATTATTTTCACTCTGCTAATGATTCCTTCAACTCAACCGCTAATGAAAGTTTTGGTTCCTTAACAGGCTAACTGACACCCCTGATGACATTTTGCGTCGAAACTTCAGCCAACAAAAGTGTCACTTGTTTAATGTCTGCCACATCAACTCTCAGAGTGTGCCAAGTCACTACAGTGATCTTCGACATCGTTCGACACCTTTTCCGTCGCCAATGTACACGCCCTTCTGATATCTGAGAGTTGTCTCAAACCACACCTTCTCTCTACCACCTATCCTCAGCCCGGTTTCATTTTTATCCGCAACGATAGAATTGGAAAGGCAGGGGGTGGTGCTGCTATCTATCTTCGCAGCGATTTCCCTTTTAAAGTAATTGTCTCATGTCCTTCAAACTATAATGCTTCCGCTGAGTATCTTTTTTTGGACGTTTACGTCAAAGGTGTCAAGACCTTACTTGGTGTTGTGTACTGTCCGCCCACCGTTGACTATAATAGGTACTTTTCCTACTTCGAATTAGCACTGGAATCTGTAGAGTCAGAGTATGCACATTGTATACTTATGGGAGATTTCTACACAGACCTGCCATGTCTCGCCCAGCCCCTCGCTCCCGTAAACTACTTCGTATCATTGAGTTCGTCAGCCTTCATGTTCTTCCTCTGCAACCTACTCATTTCAATGTTTCAGGTGATGAAACTTGGCTAGACTTAATCCTTACGTCCACTCCCTCCCTTGTTTACTCTCATGGTCAGTGTCCTGCACCTCGGTTTTCCAATCAAGACCTCATATGCTTCTCCTATACCCTAAAACCACCTAAACTTCCCCCGTAAGTTCTGCACATGCGTTTTTTTGCTCGCATGGATACTGAGAAACTGCGTCAGGATGCGTCAGAACTTGTTTACTGCGAATGCGACTGTAGATGAAAAGCTGGGTTTTTTAATCGAACGGTTCTTGTTACTGCAAACACGCTCCTGTCTTAACTTAGGCGTCCACCAGATCTTTGGATGACGACAGCGGTTCGTATGGCAAAGAAGCGCAGGATCGGGCTTTTAGAAAATTTAGAAAGGATCGTTGTGTTAAAAACAGGAATCCTTCCAAAACTGCAAGACATCGGTGTAATCAGGTGATACGCAATGTCAAACGCCGCCATATTCTCCAAAAAATATCTTCTTCTCCTGCCGATATCTGGAAATTCCTTGGAACTCTCGGTATCGGGAGGCCACGTCATGTGGATTTCCCTAAGACAATCGGCCTGGATGCTGTCAACCGTCACTTCACGTCGTTTGGATTCCCAAATGATATCTCATACGGTCGATTTGATTACTGGCCTACTTGTAGCTATTGTACAACAGTTCCAATTTTCTCCGTTCTTGACTTACTTCCAATCTTGATCCATGCGATAGCTACACGAATATTAGAGTCGTCTCAATAAAACGCCTTTCTATTACTTTCTAGCTATATATATGTCGCAGGGATATGATGAAAACAGGGCATTGATCAAATCTCTAAGCGAATCTCCGTGATTTGATCAAATCACGGAGGATGTTAAAATAATAACACGTTTTTATCATTTCCCTAAACAAATCTGGTGATTTGACAAATCCCAATAAAGAAATCTAGTGATTTGAACAAATCTCAAAATTGGTTCAGTGAAATGACAAAAATAACTTTTCTGTAGTAATTTAAAGGTTTATTTTGTACTTTATTTTGTAACCCACTGTTTTCATCATATCCCTGCGACATATAAGAATCAGTCCAAGAGCGAGCGAAGCGAGCGCGGGAACTTAGGGCACCCCGACACGGACAGGTTAGGTTACTTTTGACCCTGCAGACAGAAATAGGAGCCCCGCGCAGCGGGGCTACGTCGTTTGTTCAAATCACTAGATTTCTTTATTGGGATTTGTCAAATCACCAGATTTGTTTAGGGAAATGATAAAAACGTGTTGTAATTTTAACATCCTCCGTGATTTGATGAAATCGCTTAGAGATTTGATCAATTCCCTGTTCTCATCATATCCCTGCGACATATATATACTTTTGTACCCAGTTTGTTTTAATAAAAATATTTTTTTTTGCACCTGCCATGTCTCCACCGCCCTTAATTGACTGGTAGAGAATGCCTCAGGCATTAAGCAAACACCTTTCTGTTTGCCAAAAAGGTGTTTGCTTTCTGTTTGCCAAGAAGGGGAAAAAAATGTGAAAATAAAGACAGAGTACGGTACCTTCTGGTAGAGGAATGGCCTAGTGAGCGCCAGGTAGCGCTCCAGCGCCATGGTGACGGCGATGCACACGGAGCCGATGCCGAACACGCGCAGGACGACGCGTGTGGCGCAGTAGGCGCGCGAAGTGCCCACGCCAGCCACGTGCTCGCCTACCAGCATAGCGCACATCATGCCCACCTGCAACACAGACCTAGCTCAGTCTCCATACTATAACATTACATATAACACGCGCTGCATGATGCGCGTAGTGCAGTAGGCGCGCGACGTGCCCACGCCGCCGGCTACATCCTTTTCAGATGAAATAACTCTACATAAACACTTCGCCCGTCCTGGGAAACGAACCCAGTACCTCATATCATGCTTAGCAGTAGCGCATTCTATCCGAATCATACTATCATCATCATAATGGGTTACTTCTAGGCAAGCCTGCTTCACCGTAGACAACATCTTCGCTTACCATCAAGCGATATAGTGGTCAAACGCGTGCCAACCGTTAAATGAAAAAAAACATTGTTGGTAGATTTGTTCCTCAACACAGCGTGAGTAATGAGTATACATACCTATCCTTTTCGATAATATATGTGATTCTGCAACAATAAGAATATCCGGCAGATAGAATAGAAACGGCCTGTCTTAGCTACCCCTAAATAATAATTCACTTCGAGAAAACACTTGGAAAAGCTTACAGAATTATTAGGTTCCCTTTCAGGCCGCTCGACCGCCGCCGCTGAGTGCTAGTAATAACTAATAACAAGTGATGAACACCTAATAAACTCTTTATGTACTATTTTTATTATGCCTTTCATAAGACAAACACAGTCATAAATTCGGGTAATCGTGATGCTTCAACGATACGTAAGTTATTCGTAGTAAGCTACTACGATAGAATAGTAAACGAGTAACCTACTAAATGATCGAGCATCGCTAATTACAGACATGACAAGCGCTATGCTTAATCCTGACTTTATACTATCTATCAAATGTGTACATAAAAAGCCACAATAAGTTACAACAATTCACAACTAGGTACAGTAGCACTCCACAGGACTATACAGAGTGTAACAGAAACAACGCAATTCCTGAGGGGTTATTGTAATCAACATTATTTTACAATGGGATCAACCTCGAAATCGCGATAAAAATCAACTGCCCTATTCATTAATTTTAGCATAGCTTGACAAAGTGTATTGAACAGCAGTTTTATTTTACGCGATCTCATGGTTGTTCCCACAGTCAAAATAGATAGTAACAAGTTGAGTAGAGTGGTGGCTCAGTGGTATGGTAACGACTGCGACTTACTAGTTGTAGCTCGTGGGTTCGAACTCAAGCAGGCGCTTTACTTTGTGTAAATTATTTCATAACTAATGGTCCCAAAACGGTCAAGCAAACCAGCATGTCTTAGAACCAAAAATTCGAAGACATGTGACATCCACCAATCCACACCGGGCCCGAATGTTAGATTAAGGCCCACTCCCTCTCCAGAGAGGCGGCCTGCACAACGGACCAAAAAAGAGTCTAAGTGCGAAAAAGGGGATCCATCTATCCTATTCTATCCTATCCTAGTAACAAGCTAAATAAAAGACCACTACAAACAATGACCTCTGTTCAGAAATTGCGTTATTTCAGTTACACCTTCATTCGAGAGATTACTCATGGAATAAGTACTTCTCTACCAAGCAGCGAACGACATAAAAAGTAACAGAATAGATATGCATTTATTTAAATCTGTGGTAATATAGCGGAGTGCTTCTCAGGCTCCAATGGCACACGTTGCGCTTTATGTAGCAGGTTCGATACGGCTAGCAAACTGGTTGCCCTGGCACTAATATTTACGGCTAGGGTGATAAAATGCTCCATGTGTACTGTTGCTATTGCTAGCAATCCGGAAGTTACCGCGGTTAACAGCTTTGTATAGAGAAGTCAAATGCAATTGAATGAAGCTAAGGAATTTAGGAAGTATGTAACCGAAAGTGCAAAATGGTTAACAATATTCAAAACACTTTGCTTCGACACGTGTTTAAAATTTTAAAATTAAGGTTCTTCCGTTGTAATCCTAAAAGTGCAGGCACTCGTGTGGAATTTAAATGATATTCTTATCAACATTACTAGAGCGAGACGTCTGGTGGAGAGACAAGAAATTGCTTATTACTGTCAGCTGTCATGTTTCCTGAGGAATGGAGCACAGACACACAGACAGGTATGATGGCCTACGGCTAACAGAATGGATAAGAGCACCTCACCTATGCCGTTACATGCGGGGATAGTGACGTAAAAGATTTACGCTTTTACACCTAGATCTGTGTCTTTACCGTCGCTCGTTAGATTCACATAAACTAACACATTTTTAACACACGGGGCTTAGGCAGAAACTACAGAACGCCACCTGCACTCCTATTGCTTCATTTATGTTCACACATCTAGCACAAAGTACGTAAGCGGCGGCGCGCCGCAGACAGACGGGCCACTCTTACTTTGACATTTCGGTTTTACAGGAAATATTGGGCAATATTGGACCGAACTCAGTCGCGGCTGTCATGATTGCTTTTTGCAGGCGTTTGTCACGTCATTCATACATTAAGTACTGTAACGAGGTTGGTTGCATTGGATGGGTTACCTTTATTATTTGTTACAGACCGAATTTACTTTTTTGTTTTAATTCTTTGTTTCAATTGTTTTTAAGTTTTAAAGGTCATTAATCTTTTAAGATAACAAATTAGAAATTCATAATCTAGGATTATAATAAATTATTTTAAGCCCATAGATGAAATTGGGAACTTGTCATAATAATAAGGTTCAAGTCATGCAGCTTACAAATATGTTTCCTCCGACTGCACAGCATAATTTTCTTCTTGTTTAAGATCATCTTTGGTTTTTTGATTTTATTAGGTACCTGTTTTCACATTAATATTTTTGTCGAGCTTGGAGCTTTTTACAATTTTTTTTTTTTAGTGGGATCATTATTACACTATTACTACGTCTTTTTACTCTCCAATATTCATCGTATGTGGCGTAATATGAAATGTTTCGTGATATTAAATGGATATTTGATGCCCTGTCTACCCTCTAAGGCATGTAAGCATGATATTATGATGTATGTTTAGACGAATCTATGTATTTAAGTTTGTAACTTGGGCAACGTACTCCTTTTTTTTAATTCTGAATCAATATATTAGCAACCCTAGTGAATCTGTCAAGTTTAGCTGTCAATTTTCTAAACGGCGGGAGTGGCCCTTCTGTATACTTACTATTTTGTGCATCTAGTCATACTCGTAAACGCGCGCCGGTTATGAGTACTGCGCTATTTGTTCATTTAATTACATTCATTCAGTGTCATTCACTCTAATTCATACATTTATTTGAAGCGTCTGTCTGTAGGTACTTGTCTTATGCATCTATGTTTATTATATCAATGTAGCAGATAGTGAAATAGCAAAATGGTCTAAAATTAGAACCGACGATTGATTTTATTTTTGCAGTAGGTATAGAAAACATCTCGTTATACAGAGCATAAAATAAGCCACATCAATGTCGGAATCTCTTTTACGATTTTGTTTTGTATTCCATCTATAGGCGTCAAGAGCTCGAGATGTACGAGATATAAATAAAACATTACCATAATGTACAAAAACTTAATGTTTCTGGTATTTGTCATTGATTCTCACGCCTAAGACTAGTCCCCGTTATTGAGGAAGACTGTCGTACTGACTTAGTGAGTATGCATGCTGTCAAATAATGTAATTTCTCAGGCAGCGCCTGCAGTGTTTCCCGTTATACTACTTCTTCAAAGCAACAATGACGAGCTGGCATCTTCTGGGGATGCTCATTCTTATGGTATCATTTATTTTTTTATTTACTAGCTGTGCCCGTGGCTTCGCTACCGTCAATTGCCTACCCTACTTACCTACCTACGCCTTATATACCTACCCTACTTACCCAAACTACGCCTTACCTACCCTACCTGCGCCTTAAATACCCTACCTACCTACTATACTTACCCAACCAACGCCTTACCTACCCTATCTACCCTACTTACCCAACCTACGCCTTACGTACCCTACCTACCTACCCTACTTACCCAACCTACGCCTTAACTACCCTACCTACGCCTTAAATACCCTACCTACCTACCCTATTTACCCAACCTACGCCTTACCTGCCCCACCTACCTACCCTACTTACCCAACCTACGCCTTACCTAACCTACCTACAGCTTACCTACCCTACTTAACCAACCTACGCCTTACCTACCCTACGTACCTACCCTATTTACCCAAACTACGCCTTATCTACCCTACCTACCTACCTACCCAACATACCTACCTGCACAGAACATTATTTAATCTAAGGAGAAGAATATCGACTTTATACAAAAAAACCGGCTAAGTGCGAGTCAGACTCACGCACGAAGGTACCAATATAGCAAAAAACGGCAAAAAAAAACATGTTTGTTGTATTAGCCCCACTTAATATTTATTTAATTCTGTGTTTAGTATTTAGAGTGGCCACAGAAACATCATCATCTGTAAAAATTTTAACTGTTTAGCTATCACGGTTCATGAGATACAGCCTGGTGACAGACAGACAGACGGGCCGCGATGTCTTAGTAATAGGAACCCGTTTTTACCCTCTGGGTACGGAACCCTAAAAAAGAAAAAGACAGTTTGGCTGCCCGCCATCAATAAGCTTTCCAGAACACTACACCGAAACGAAAACGTTGATTCGAAGTATAGAGTTGACACCCCCTGCCTACCTTAATTGACTTGCAGCTTATCCTTCCTACCTACCATTTTTTTGAAGTGTAATTCTGCCGCGGAGAACATTATCACCGCCATTCAGAAAATGATGTCAAATGCACAGCGCCATCTATCGAATACGGAGTTCAACGAGTATCTGAATTGCGTGTGTCAGAGTTCAGAGACATGGTGTGTGTTACACAGAGACAGTTTATATTCATCTAACTTTTGAAAGAGTGAACCGATTGCGATGAAACAAAAACTAAGTTATACTTCAAGTTTCGCAACATTTTTATGTATAAAATTTATCTACATTGGTTTCGTACATTTTACGTGATGCCTGCACAAATAAAACAGATAAACAGACAAAAATTTCTAATCCTTTAACACCCTTGCTATTTTTTTTTAAATATTTTCAATGTACAAAAACGACTTTTCTACAGATTTATTATATGTATTGATGATTTATAGACCTCTCCCACCGCTTTCCACCAAGTAAGAACGAGTTCAAGAGCCCGTCCTATTTTTAAATAAAGAATACTAGTGTAACTCACCAACGCAACAAGATCGTTAGCTGCCAGTGACGTGAGCAGCAGCAAATGCTTCCTGTTCCGCATCCTGCGCTCCCCCCTCCGCAGCGCTATGATGGCGCTGGCGTTGCCGACGATGCCGATGGCGTACACCACCTTCACTAGCATCACGAAAATCTTGCCCATCGGCCGCGGGGTGTGCTTTGTGCTGTTGGTAACACTGTTCCCGTTCAACATGTCTGCTACAAGTTCCGTCGTCGTTTCGAACAGATCCTCCATAGTGTAGTTGAAGTTATAGTCCGCATCGCCCGTAAAATTATACTCAGCGTCAGACGACTCCATTTCTGCTTGTTCTTGCAAATAACTTAGTTTCAAAGATGATTAGAATGTTATATTAGTTTTCTGTATCGTTTCGCTGGTCGGAATGGCTTCGTAGTTAGAAGTCGGTGTGCTCGTGAATGTTTTAAGATACATCGCACTCTCGTGTCCACGTTCTCTCTGTGAACAAGAAAGTTTGATAAGTTGAAATAATAAATAAGTGTCTACCTTATAGCTGACAGCAAAAAAGAAAGACATGAATACAATTAATTGATGCAGTAATGTGTGCATTTCCCGTGTGACGATGTTCGTTCCTATGTAATAAGGGACCGCTTAATAATACTTAAAGGGACAATCCTCTAACAACTGACACGTGTAACAAAAAACAAGTAAAATTTCAAAATTTAAAAACCCCCGACAGCATTTATCTTGCGAAAACATCCCGATTCAAACAGTAAAACATCCATAACTTTTGAACGGATGAACCGATTTTATTCAAAATAGCTAAGAACACTTTCGACAAAATCACATTTCAAACAAAAAAAAAACTAAATCAATATCGGTACATCCGTTTAGGCGCTATGATGCCACAGACAGACACACAGATGCACAGCAACACACTTCAAACTTATAACACCGCTCTTTTTCCGGCGGGGGTTAAAAACATGTGTACATAAGCAGAGGTACATCTGTACCTACTTTATCAACCTAAACCGCAAAATGGTTTACCATATTGAATTCGGGGCAAATGGGGGAAAAGGGAGGCCTAGATAATAACAAAAAGCCACATTGAAATAATCGGCTGATGAAACAAATCCAAGTCCTCGCGATGGATTGCGACCAACCACCAATAAATACTATTAAGACGAAAAGATGAATTCTACCTAAGTACTTGGTTTTAATAATAGCAAGCCTCTTAACTGGTCGGTAAGTGATTTATGACCACAGTGACAAGTGAGAGCCACTTGTTATGTGTGGTGCATCTCTGCATGCCATCGAGACTCGTTTCAATATTTCAGCCGTCATACTTTTATTAACTTTTACGATGCAACAGCGTAGGGTTGCAAACACTTAGAAATTGTACGGAATTCGTTTTTTTTTTATTTATCGATAGGCTCGCGTTTTACCACTATCTTGTTGTAAGTACCATAATATTACCTACCACTTGTCTTTTTTGGCTATGGACGACTAGTTCAATATTTACCTAGGTAAGTACCTATTCCTAAATGTGAAAGTTTATATATTTGTGTTTCTAGGTTTCACTCAAAAACTACTGAACGGATTTGGATTAAATTTTAATTTGGGTTAACACAAATATGATACTTTATACTCGTAGTCCGGATAAAGCCCGCATAGCACTATTCATACGGGCACAGCCACGGGCAAAAGCTAATCGCTTGACAAATAATGGATTATTATCCGCAATGAAACACTACCTATGGAAAGGTTTACTATCATTAAATATTAATTTTTGCATTAATTCTTATGCGCAGGTAAGATGTACAACCTTTTGCAGTTAAAAAGTTTTTGGGATGAATTCCATCGTATCCCTCCATTATTCTTCTCCCGAAGTATTTGCAAAATTTAGAAGGGCTATTCTCTCAACTGACAAGTGTGCTAACCCTGGCAAGGAGTTTCTACCAGCTTACAAGGTTATAATGACTGGTCAATATCTCCACATCCACAAGACTGTGCATGTAAATAAGTCATCAGTATTAATGACTGCTAATTACTACATATGAATAGGGCCCCGAGATAGCCCTGGGAGTGGTTTCTGACTAAGTTAGTGTCATTATTAGCAACTTTATAGGACTCTACGTTAAAAGCCTAATAGTTTTTCTATATTAAAACTACAACCTAATAACTAATCAGTCTAACAGTGTAGAGTGACTCTATATGTAAAGCAAGATCATTTATTGAAACTTGGGCCTGCTCGGAAGTTTGTTTTTAGTTTATTTTGATTCTAAACTCTTGTTAACATTTTAATTAGTTTTATTTTCTTTTTTTATAATATATAATCTTTTTATTTGTTTTTCTTACGACTTATTGTTGGGCCTACGTTGTCCCCCCATATCTAAGCACTAATGCTGTAACATGGTAATATTATAAAAGCAATTTTTTTTTTAAAAGAGTAACCATGGGGTTTCTTGCCGGTTCTTCTCCATAGGAAACGACCAACCCGAACCGTGCACCTTTTGTCGACGTTTTATAAGTGCCCATGTAGGCCTATATGAAATAAAATAAAAATGATTTTGAAATTTAATTGATTGATCTAACTATTCCTTGGACACCTTTGCCCTCACAACCATCGACAAAAAAGAACGTCGCGGCAGAAAACTTGTCACCAACGTTCACGATCCAAAATTACTCCCAAACAAAAGTTTCTACACCTTTGAGTACTGAAATAAACTCCACCACAACTCCGGTCATCTGTCCATTCATCCGAATCGGAATTAAAACAATGGTAATTTCTATTGTGTCTGGAAATTGACAGTTGAAGGTAATGAACCGAACAAAATTGTTACTCTGTCCTTCCATAACTGGACTAATGTGTCCAACATAAACAAAACTTTTGACTTAAATTAATTAAAAAATAAATACTTAATTTATGGAAGTAGAGTATGCTCCTCTGGTATAAAGCCTGTCTTCGTCTTGGACAGCTTGAACAGTGCTTGAACCCCTCGCTTGGCTCGGCAGATAACTCTAGAGTGTCCCGTTATGCTCAGAGTTCAATATGTTTTATACCCTTAGTTCATAATCTACTATTTCTACTGGCCATTCCCAATAAGATGCGTTTCAACGTATAAAAACATACTGTTTATTATAATTATGTAATCACAGCACGTGCTACAGTTCTAGTATTTCCTCATCGCGAATGAAAACATATTAATTTAGTAAAAAGCGGTGAGTGTTGTTGACTCTAAATAACTACTGAACTACTTTAATTTATTTCTGGCTATTTACCTCTTTAATAATTAGGTATTAATGAATACATATAGGGATATTCCGATTCCGATAGAAGAATGAAAAACTGAGTGTCAAAACTATTTATTTTTAAGCGCCTTACCAAAAAGGAGGAGGTTCTATGTTCGACTTCTCGTATGTTTTTTTTTTGTGTGTACACCGATATCTCCGTCAATTGTGGACCGATTTTGAAAATTCTTTTTTTTGTTTGAAAGAGTATGTTTCGAAATTGATCCCATTTTAATTTGGTGAAGATCTGATGAATAACTTCGGAGATATACAACAGAACTCTTCAATAAATAACGGCAAATCATTCGGGATTGCTGCAATCGCATGTCTGCTTATTGTTTGTACCATTTTATAGCATAACATCACGCCAGTATGCTCTAAAGTGGTACGCAGATCTCTCATTTCACCGGTTATGTTCAAGTTTCGTGTTATTCGCGTAATCTATTCTGGCGTTATAGGTACCTTACTAAATAACTTGCCTATTTTAGGTAGGTAAAACTAAAAAGGGAAAAATAAAAAAAACTTTTTTTGCAAAAAAATACTACCGACTTCCAAATAAAAAACTACAAAGTGAAAAATAACTTTATTTTTGGAAGTCGGTGTCAATATCGCAAAAAAATGAGAAACATGAAAGACACCGACTTCCAAAAATAAAGTTATTTTTCACTTTGTATTTTTTTTATTTGGAATTCGGTAGTATTTTTTGTAAAAAAAGTTTTATTTTTATTTTAAAATATATTATTTGGTGTATTGTATTATTTAAATTATTATTCAAATTAAATTAGATACTATTAATGCTATTAAATCGGATACTTGACTCACACAACACCATACCTAATTATTATTTATTTAAATTGTTAAGAATTCACCAATGGAATAGTACGCCTTTTTAACCTTAAAATCTGTAAGCATTCTTTTGAATTAGTTAACATCATTCTAAGCCAGCTCATATAGCTTTTTGCTAATAGTGCTGTTTTATGTGAATTTGGTCCCAGTGACGTTTACTAGTCAGGGTTTAAAATAAATTGATGTATTTTTAACAAACATTGCTACTTCAAATGCGTATAGAGAAGGAAAAGTCATTATTTTTAGCTCATTAAAGTGTGTTCTACAACTATCAGTAGCTTTTATTTGGTACACACTTTTTTGTGCCTTAATCACTGAAACGGTAGCAGAAGCTAACTAGTTTATTTATAAGTATTTGCTTCATCAAATTCGCTTAACTATTCGAGATATCTTGTACCCATGACATACTTATTAAGAAGTTCCAGTGGCTATCTGTAGTCTTCTTCATCAGTTCCACTTCACCAAATGATAATTTCTGAGTGCAAATGCTTGCATTGTTGATGAAAATTCCAAAATCGCTATATGTCTGCCAATAATATTTGCGGAGTTCCCTCGATTCCCATAGGATCCCATCATCAGATTCGGTTTTGGTGACAATGGGACCACCTCGAGAGTAGGTATACCCACGCAAACAAAATAATGAATTCAGTAAATCTATATATTATGACGGAGTTATGACCGAGCACACATAAAAAAAATTGGTACATCCGAATTGAGAAGCTCCTCCTTTTTGGGAAGCCGGTTAAAAATAGCAATGAAGCAAATCGTATTTTCTCTCTAGGTGTGAGAATTTAAGTCGAGGGATGTAAACTTGTAAAGGGCAACATTATTGCGTCGCCAAGGAATTCCGTTAATTACGATAATTGCTGGAACAGCGCTGCGCGGGCGCAGGCGGCCGGCACTGATTCATTTTACAGTTATATGCAAGTAACAATTTGTCGCAAATAAACGCAGACCCGGGTCTTGCAAATACTTAGTAGAAAATGCATTTAAGGCGCTACCCAGAGCAAAACTCAGCGCTAACCCCTTTTTTCGTGCAGTTTTTAGGAGCTATCTACTCGTTATTTAAAAAAAAAAACAATTAATAAAAATACATTAAATTTCTACATAATATTGATTCTAAAATGGTAGATTAAATTTTTTTTTATGTTGTATTTGTTTCAGTAATCTCCTACCAACAAAATTATTTATAGCATGCATCTCCTCGTAAAGTGATCATATTTTTTTTTTGTACTAACACTAATGGATAGACAATTTGATAATGAACATTTTGTAAGATTTTTTTTTTCAAAAGGCCAATATTCGATTTAATAAAGATTTTATTCTAAAATCTGGGCGTATTCACTACTGTAATTCATGCGCCACCAGTGCCGCTAGGCCAATAGGAATGCTCATATCTCATACTGTTTTTTGGTCAGGGTACCGCCTTAAATATAAGCAGTAAATAGGTTTGTGATTACAATAGCAGTAATTGCAGGGAAAAAAATAATAAATAAATTTGTCGGTTGGTTTATGTACCTATGTACTAATATAGTTATAAGTTTTGATAACCATTTTTCAGTCATTGAAACATTTTTAATATGCATTTTTCAGTCATTCATAGTCACTAAGGTGCTTGATGGTCTGCTTGATACACAGCTTAACAAACATCTTGTGCTGCACGACAATCAGTTCGGGTTTCGGCCGAATTTCATTTCTCTTTCTACAGAGAGTGCATTTCTGTGTCTCAAGCAGTCCGTCAGGTACTACACAAAAAGAGGAACACCTGTTTTCGCTTGCTTCCTCGATCTGTCTAGAGCTTTTGATCTGGTTTCCTACGATATATTATGGAGGAAACTTGAAGCTATAAGCTTGCCTATTGAGCTTATAAGTATCTTCAGGCATTGGTATGGAAGCCAGTTCAACAGTGTTCGGTGGGCGGGTGTGCTGTCGGAGCCTGAGTGAGATCAACCCGCCCTGGGTTGACCTCCCCTGCCCTCTTCAATTTGTATAAGAATTCCCTGATTGAGGCGCTTAGCAGTCAACATGTCGGTTGTCATATTGTCGGTGTCTGTGTCATTAATTTAAGCTACGCGGACGACATGATGACATGGTGCTACTGAGCGCGTCAGTCGGTGGTATCAGGACACTATTGGCCATATGTGAAAGTTACGCAACTGAACATGGGTTATTGTATAACGGTCAGAAACGTCAGTACATTGTTTTAAGGCGGGGACCAGGTACCTCCCTGATGTGCCCCCTATACGGCTAAACGGTGTTACTCTTGAGCGAGTGGAACAATTTAAGTACCTAGGTCACTTGGTCACCACTGACCTCAGGGACAATGCTGACATTGAAAGGGAGCGGAGGGCTCTTTCTGTGCGTGCGAATATGATAGCTCGTAGGTTTGCACGTTGTACTGCAGAAGTAAAGTTAACACTCTTTAGAGCATTCTGTACCACCTTCTACACTTGCAGCCTGTGGGAGAAGTATTCGCGGGCGTCGTATGGAGCCCTTCGTGTCCAGTATAATAACGCGTTCAGAAAACTGATGGGGTTGCTTTGGCGTTGTAGTGCGTCAGGGATGTTTGCGGCGGCGCGTCTCGATTGTTTTTACGCGATAATGCGCAAGCGCGCAACATCATTGGTGGCCCGAGTTATGGACAGCCCTAACAGGGTTCTGAAAATGATTGCTGACAGGCTGACAGAGTGGACTGTCCGTAGAAAGTTCACTGCTGTCAGTTACATGTGTCACCGTATCATATTGTTTACTAACACTTAGTTTTAATACACATTGTTACTATATAACCCTATATGAGTCTTAGCTCGAAATAAAGTTTTTGAATTTAAATTTGATACTCGAATAAAGAGACATTAAATTTTAATCGACTTTCCAAAAAGGAGGAGGTTCTATGTTCAACTTTATGTTTGTTTATTTTTTCTTTTTTATGTTCACCGATATCTCCGTCAATTGTAGACCGATTTTGAAAATACGTTTTTTTGAAGAAGTGTTCCGAAATTGTTCCCATTTTAATTTAAGATCTGATGAAGAACTTCGAAGATATAAAACAGAACTCTTCAATAAATAACGGAAGTCTCTTGGGATTGCTGCAACCGCATGTCTATTTATTTTTTATACTTATCATTTCATAACATAATACAAGGAGTACGCAGATCCCTCATTTCACCGGTTATGTCCAAGCTTCATGATATTCGGGTAATCTATTCTGGCGTTATAGTTACCTTACTAAACAACTTGCCTATTAGGTAGGTACAACAAAAAAGTACTGTAAGTACCTCTAATATACTAAATGAGTATATTATAGGTAGTTTGAAAGTGGCGCCAGTAACAGAAAAGTTAAAAGGAAACCGTTTGTCCTGGTATGGTCAGTGATGAGGAAGGATGAAACGCATATTACTAAAAGAGTTATGAATATAGATGTGAATGGATGGAGAGGGAGGGGACGGCCAAAGAAAAGATGGATGGACTGTGTGAGGAGTGATATGAAAGAAAAGGGCGTCAGTGATGGAGTGACGGGGGACAGGACGGTATGGAAGAAGAAAACGTGTTGCGCCGACCCCAAGTAACATGGGATAAGGGCAGGAAGATGATGATGATGAACTAAAAAGTACTGCCGTCTGCCGAAAAGTTTTATTTTACTAATGGATAGGTTTTATTCCTGGGTTACGCTCTACAATATTGAATTGAGAAGACCCTATAAATTCTTGAAAATTCATTATTATTATAATAAACTCGTGAAACTTTGAGCTTTCTGAGCAAAGTAAAAAAGTTAGTACCTATCCTATGTGATGCCCGGGCGCAGACAGACAGGCTCCTGTCAGTGGCGCCTCACTACCGCTCGTGTGGACACACTATTACGCGATAATGTAATAACAGCACAAATGTAACTGACCATTAATAGAGAAAGGACATTACCTACTTAAAACTATTTACATTCGTCCATGGACAATTTAATGTTGTTTATTTTGGATAGCTCCAATTCAGTTCAGTTCAGTCATAACTTATTTATACGAAGATTGATTGAATGAAATTAATGTAACGAGAACAAGGAATCTTTGTTTAATTCCATTCAAATCTCGTGTCTCTTGTGAAACGATTGAATATTAAACATCAAAGCATCAGTTTGCGTTTGATTTGATGAATTGATTTATAAAATTTATTTTGATGAGATTGATTTATTTTATTTTAGTTATTTTTGGGCATTAAAAATGTTGATCTATTTGTTAATATAAGTGAGGAAAGAAATTGTTTTAATAATCAAATACATAATAATTTTTAAACAATTAATTGGCAGTGATCATCTTATCATAATGTTATTTTAAGACAAGGCTTGTGCTCTGCGGGTTTTGCTTATTTGCAAAATTGATGAACTTCTATACAAACTTTATCCCATATTTAGCACCTTCGAGCGAAGAATTTACAAAAACCCTGTACCCAGTTTGATTATAAAAGGAATTGAACAGGACCAATGCATTCATGTTTCTGGAGCTAGCTAAATAAAGAAGAATTATAGGTATATCTCAATTACTAAACACGATTTAAGAATGTAATAGATATAAACATTTGACGGTTTGCATGTTAGCTGCTTGTTAGGATTACATAGTGTCGTGTCGTGTCGTGTGTGCCACGAGTCACGAGTCACGAGGTCACGACGAATGCATAATGATTGATGATGTTTGTGGACGCTCGGGTGTCACTCATGGCACAATTCCCACTGTTATTGTTTGACCAGCTTTTATTAGCAGCTTTATTCATCTCTACATCAGAAGGTCTTAAAAGTTAATCTATACGAGTATAGGGCCATAAATACTTTTCAACCATAATTATTTATGTAGTTTCAAGACTGAATAGCAGATTCTTAATTCAAATTATCTTTGGAGAGTTTGAATTTAGAATCTATTAATGTATTTAATCAATTTTTTTTTATAAATAAAGTTTCACAAATATCTAGTTATCTTGTAATTTAAACCGTAACTGTTGAAAAGTTAGTTATATAACAATTTGAATCCGACTCGAAATAAGACGATTAGTAGTCGGCGAACAGACAGACCGTCACGGCGATTTGTTTGATGTGAAGATTATTTTATTATGTTGGCCAAAGTGTTAATGGCCGCGATGATTTATGTGTCACATTAATGACAGCACAGCACAGCACGCTCCATAAACATTTAGTACTCACTCATTTGATTTCACATAAAGTAAAGACATGTTGGGCTCGCTATTCTGATGTCAAGTTGGAGTTCGTTCGAGACAGACGCAGACGTACCTAATACCTACTGTAAATACTTCAAGTGTAATTAAAATAACTGAGCTTTAATTCAGAAGGGGTCCAAAAGTAGATTTATACGGACATCTAATTTAAACAATCTGTATGTTTTAAATGATAGAATAAACCATTTCAATTTAAATAACAATGCGCATAGTTAGACGAAGCATCAGATATTGGTTCAAAATAAGGGGGGAATGAATTATCATTAATTATTATTGTCTTCAGCTCTATGAGGTCAAGGATCTTTGAAAAATAATAATGTTTTGCTGCATTTGTGCGATATGGCGATGGCGTCGAGATCGACCGCGGCCATTATGGTTTGACGATCAGATCACGTTTGCGGGTCGAACCTGACCAGAAATCGCGCAGAACAGAATGGTTTTAAAGGAGAAAGGGAGGGCCTTTACCCAGCTGTGGGACACAAATTAGGTTTTTTTTAATACCTGTAGATAGATTTGGTACTTACCTGCATAGAATTTGGTGTTTATTTTATTTTTAAAAGAACTTCTAAATAATATATAGATGGCATGTATTTCAATGAGCTTTGTTACAATAGATAGATACTCTTCGTGACTATCGTATTTAGAAATCTCTAGTCATTAAATTTAATGTAGATTTTGACTATGAGTGGTCTTGGGTATGTGTTTGCTTTACCCCGGTGGGTTCTCGCATTGTCGAGGCGGGGGGCTCGGTGGCTTGGTCACCCACAGTGAAGCGAAGAGGAAACTGAGGAGGGGCCGCTCGTCAGCGCTTTTGCCGATAAGCCGACGACGTAGCGGCCAACATGTAGGTTGCGGTGCCGCTTTGGCAACATTCCAACTGAGGCGGGCCGCGATGTCGTATGGGAGGCATCGCGGCTGATGGTTGGAGGCCGTGGCGGGTGACGAGTGCCGGTATTGAGGTGCGCCGCTCTCCCTACCTTCCACGGCCTGGGCGGGGTCGCCACCGTCTGATGGCGAACGCATTGGGACCACAGGGTAGGAGGAGTGTCGGTATAGCGTTGGCCGCTCTTCCTACCTACACGGGCCGAAAAGTAGTAGGTGGCGTGGCCACTGACCTGACCTGTCACAGAGGGACCAAGGGTGCCATACACGGGGTCGACCATCGCCCATGTGCTGGTTTGGTCCCTGGGGTGGTCACGGCGTGCAATGTGTTCTGGTGCGCCGGTGATGGGGGTACCCCCCAGAGGAGGGTCCGGTGACGGACAACCGCGGCGGGTTTGCGGTGAGTGCTAACGTGTGCCCGTGTTCTCGCCATAAGCGGCACAGGATGACAGGAGGACACCGTGGAGTTTTAGTATGTTGGAGTCCCAAATAGCTGCACAATATCCCCGTGGTAGCGCAGTATGCATGAGCACATCTCCAGTAAAAAAAAAACAGTGTTTGGTAAAGAACTTTTATAGCTATTACATATTCTATAGATATGAATAACAACATTGACTATGTGCCAAAGTTTCTTACAATAAGTATGTTTATGATGATTTTATCACTCTCCTTTATTGTTGTTTTCACTCTGATTTTGAGAGTAGTAAAAATATCATGTATTTAACTACTTATGACATAAAATATAATTCAACACAATTAACTAAGCATTGTAAACAACTCCACGGTGCCCAGATGACAAATAATAAGTATTTATATTTCAAAGGATGTTAACCTACATTCATTTTATGAGGCTTCGAATGAAAAGGTGAAATTATTCCTCGCTGAGCTGATGAATTTTTGCAGAGCTTATGGCATTATGCAATTCCATTGAAACTATCTTTTGATAAATTGGTTTTCAATTGCAGAAAATTTATTTAGATTAAATATAAAAGATGTCTCTGTATCCAATGTAATAATATACTCGTATAATTAAGAGATATGAGTTGATGTCTTAATGATAAACATTTCTAAGAAATGTGTGTTGTGAACATAATTTTATGTACTTACGAAGGTTACCTATGTCTGGACGATTTGGTTGAGGTACTGGATAGACTATTTCGGCTAAGTACGAGTCTGAGTTACCCGGTTTTTAGGTTTTTCTCAGACAAGCGAGGGTCATGTCCGTGAAGCACTCAAGTCGTTCTGCAGCACTTTATCTGTTCGTAGCAAATGGCCCGAAAATACTTCAATAGAAAGTTGGTGTACTTACTTAATTTTGATTTGACTTTTTTATAATCCCTAGCGAGTGCTGCTTACATAGTAATATTCGTCGGTTGATGTTACTTGCACATCTATGAGGACCCATTACAAAACCATCATTTACGGAGAGCTATGAACAACTTGATTATGCTGACATTAAAAATTATTCGAATCTCTTAATGCCGCGATAATGTTTGCACAGCTAACAACTGATACTGTGTAAGTTTGCTCTCAGAAAAAAAGGGAATCTTCATAATTATGGATTTAATCCTACTTCCTATCCTACTGATCATCACTTCACACTTATATTATAAAACCGAAAATTTGTGAGTGAGTTTGTATGTTTGTTACTCTTTTGTCACAAAAACTACTGAACGGATCTGGGTGAAATTTGGCACAGAGATAGACTATAGGTAGTCAAAGTCAAAACGTTTATTGCGAACTAAGTGGTAATATTGGTGTTATGTCATGTTAGTACGTATGACTTAGCAGCCTTTTAAAATTATTGCAATTATCATCGGAATAGCACATAGGATACTTTTTATCCCGGGAATATATGGAGATCATTTTCGACATTCACGCGGGCAAAGTCGCTGGCAGAAGCTAGTTTAACAAATAAAGTGGATCATTTGTACAAACAATGGACCATGGACTGTTTCTTCTGTATTCATTGTCCATGTTATAGAGTTTAGACAAATAAAACACTTGTAAAAAATAACTTTGTACTTACTAATATTTTATTTAGGTACTATTAGAGCGCTTAACATACATAAAATAATTCCTGTACTTCCCCAAAGCGTTGGGCAGAGTTACTTGTACAACCTACGTTTAAGTCCCATGTGATAGGTCAATAGGAGCGAGCCTATAGCCATCAACCGGCCACCAATCCATACTCCGGGCACTTACTGAGAATTTTCAAACCCAAATAACTAGCCATGAGTGGTCTCAGCTCAACCCGCCACAGAAGTTCGCTTCGGGCGTTTTCGCCCGCCACCCAATACTGGATAAACGACCCAGAAAACGAACCCAGGACCTCATGCTAACGAGCCAGTATAGCGAATAAGCTCCTTATACATAACTGTTATAATTGATGTAGTCTGAGTCTTCTCGTGCTGTTCTATGTAACCGTAGGAAACTGAACCCCGCTATACATTAGTATATGTCCTAGTTCAGAGATCGAAACCACATTGATGTAACGTTAACTATAAGTTTAACTAATCTATTAGTAACCAAGTGTTCATCAGCTACTGATAGCTGATGCGATGTTTATCTAGATAAGTTATCACTTCTAGTTGTAGCAGCTCTCATTAGCAGCGTTCACTAGGCTAATATTGATAACCAAACGAGGTGTTTGTTTCTATATTCTCTATTCGAGTGATCGTATCTATTTGATATGGCTCATAATACTCACTAGACGAGATATATTGTAACTGCCAAACACACGCGAGTTTGGCTGTTTGTAGTTATACTGACATTGGAAAGAAGTGTTTTTGCAGGCAATTAATTCAACAAATCCATATGTCCATACCAAGAAGAATTGCCAAACTTAAGTGGCAGTGGACAGGGCACATTGCTCGCAGAACGGATGGCCGATGGGGCCGAAAGGTTCTGGAGTGGTGACCGCGAACCAGAAGACGTTGCGTTGGAAGACCTCCCACCAGGTGGACCGATGACCTGCTGAATGTTGCGGGGATCCGCTGGTTGCGAGACGCACGGGACCTACGCTCAGTTTCCTTGCGTGATCGAATCAGAAATGTGGAGATCCGCAAGAGAACCAGGGTTACCGCGAACCGGAAGACATTGCGTTGGAAGGCCTCCCACCAGGTGAACCGATGACTTGCAGCCGTATTGCGTAAGTGAATACAGCAACGCAAAGAGTTTGATCGCTATCCAAGCGGACCGGTCAATGTGGCGACGCTTAGGGGAGGCCCATGTCCAGCAGTGGACGTGTTTCGGCTGAAATTATGGTGATGATTTTAAACTGGCGAAGCCGCGGGCAGATTTAATATTAGGTATAAATACGAAAGTAACTCTATCTGTCTATCTTTTTGTTACTCTTTCACGTTTAAGGAGAAGAATAGATACTTTTACACCGGGAGCAAGTTCCTTTGAGATAATAGCCGATAATCGCACGGGCGAAGCCCTGTGCAGAATCTAGTCTCTAAAATGTTTTACAATGCATGTCCTCGAAAAGAGCGGTTTTCCAAGCAGCCAAACTGTGCGGAAAGTGTCACTTTTTTTCACTAGTGCTTTTTACTTTCCTGTACTTTTTTAATTTTCAACTCCAAAAATTAAACCATAACCAGCCCGACGCAAAGAGTTTTTATTATTTGAGAAAAGTATTACAAATTAGTTAAGTACAGATTATCATTCATATAAAAGGTAAAATAAAACTAATACTTTATTTTAGGCGTTATTAATTACTCTAGATTTAGATTTTGATCAATAAATTAATTTTAAATATTCATTAAATATGTTTGGCAGAACGTATATTTTGCTCGTGCCTTATTGCGTTACGATGTGACAGCTATTCGCACATGCGCAGTAGATATGCCCGAGGAACTATTAGTTAATCTGTGGATATGCTGAAAGCGCTTGAATAAGCCCACCATTTTATTAATTTATTTATTTCCTCGCACAATGCATAGTAAAATGTTGTATGATACACGTACGTAAGATGATTTCCGACTCGTGTCGATTTATCCACTCACTCGCTTCGCTCGCTCGTGAATAAAAATGCCACTCATCGGAAATCACCTACCTTCCGCACTTGTAGCATAAATAACTATTCCCTATATCGATTGTAGTCTAACTATGATTCCCGATAGCTACAATCTAGGAGTCTTTAAGTCAAGAGTGAATAGGTTACTTCTAGGCAAGCGTGCTTCACCGTCGACCACATCATCGCTTACCATCAGGTGAGATAGTGGTCAAGCGCGAGCCTATAATATATAAAAAAAAAAAAAAAAAATGATTATAGAGAAATGTGTTCAACGCCTTTAAGGCGGTACCCCGAGCAAAACGCCGCGCAAGCCGTTTTTTGTGCTGTTTTTAGGAGCTATCTACTCGTTATTTAAAAAGAAATATCAATTAAAAAAATACATTAAATTTCTACATTATATTGATTCTAAAATGGTAGATTTAGTTTTTTTTTATATGTTGTATAAATTTCACAATTCTCCTTCCAAAAAAACATAATAATGAGAAATAATTATTGATATTATGCATCTCCTCGTAAAGTGATCATTAATTATTTTTTGTACTGACACTATTGGATAGACAATTTATTAAAGAACATTTTTGTAGATTTTTTTTTTCACAAGAGCAAAATTCGATTTTATAAAGATTTTATTCTATAATCTGGGCGTATTCACTACTGTAATTCATGCGCCACCAGTACCGCTAGGCCAATAGGAATGCTCATACCTCATGCCGATTTTTTGGTCAGGGTACCGTCTTAAGATTACGAGCTTATCTTTTTTTTTAGATCAGGCTGTGTGGCGCTAAGCGGCAGTAGAGAAGCGTAGGTATACGTATCTATCATCTCGCAACGGTTTCATACAAATCTATGATGAAGTATCTGCTAGCTCAACTTGATCTTTCTTCACGAGCATTTGATTGTTGCGAAGAAAAGAAAATGTTTCTTGAACTAACATAATGCTTCTACTTACGTCATGGTAAAAGAGGTTCATCCTAACTTAATATTATAAATGCTAATGTGAGTTTGTTTTTTTCTTTGTTACGCTTTCACGCCTAAACTACTGAACAATTTTGATGATTTTTGGCATAGAGATAGATTGGACTTAGAAAATGGACAAAGGATACTTTTTATCCTGGCAGTGCGTTTCCGTGGGGTAATTTTCGACGTTCACTAGTAATAATATAAAGCGTATAATAATTACACCGTGTAAGTGATATGAAGTGAGAAGTTTTGTTTGTGTTAAGGGTTGACGCAGCCTTGTTGGTGTGAAGCCTTCATCTTGAGAAACTTCGGATTTCAAAAGTCACCATTTATGAAACGCTTTGTTGTTGTGTATGATTAATTTATGGAGCACCATTTGATCATTAGCATATTGTGTTTATAAAAAAAGTTTAATTCTTTGTTTTCTAGGTTGGATTAATTTCAATGAATTCAGTAAAAAGTAATTAATTTTGGTTATTTCATTATTATTCGTTTTATTCCAAAAATAAAAGTATAAAGAATACCTAAGTTTTCTCAACCATACACCACATCGTAATAAATATAATTTTTCGATATTTTTAGAAATAAACAAAACAGCACTTACAACAATTCAACGTCTCACTGAATGCTTTAAAAAAGTTTTGATCCAAAGTGTTGCGGCTACGCGACCGCTACGAGAGCTCTACGAGAGCGCTACGCTGCTACGCGACGCGGGCGAACTCCGCGAACACTACACCACTACTGGCGTCAGGCGTGTTAGGCGCCGGCCGCCGGTCGCTCGCGCGTGCCGGAGCTTCCGAACTTAGGCATAAGGATAAAGACACAATGGTAGGAAAAAGTGCCATTGATGAGTGTGTTATTGTGATTTGTGGTCGGTACTTAGTTTGTTCCTGTGATAGACGTAATGTGAAAGTAGATTAATGTTCAATTGGTAAAGATAAATGCAGTCAATTGTAAAGAACTAAAATGCTGTGTAAAATTTTCCATTCTTTATACGCACTTGTACCTACATTACATTAGTCAGTCAATTTTTATATTTATGCTTTATTTATAAGTGCTTAATATTCAATTAAATAATAATATAAGAGCCCCGAGCCCCCGACCCATAAAAATATGAGGCCTATAAATTAAAAGTTTTTGATGTAGCTGCGCAAAAGCTAAGAATTGCCTCAAATGCTCTTCAACTGATCCTAGAAAAAAATGTTAAATTTAAATAATGTAACAGTGACTTAGCGCTCAGTGTGCACAGTGCCTTACGATAACTCTCTATCATTGAGGTAAACAAGTGCTTATGTGTTTATTATGTCAATTGTAAATAATAGCTCCCTATGTAACTGCTGATAAAATTATCTCATGTTAGATATAGTTTGTAGTTCTAAAAAACCGGGTATGATCATAGATACAAAGGTATTTTTAGATCCATAAACTCATCTGGTTAAATATAAATAGAAAAGGCTAACGGGATAATTAATAATATTGTAAATAACATATTAGAGATGATTTCGTAAAAGTACGTTAAATATAAGCAAATAAAATTAAATGGTTGGTTTGTTTGTACACAGCAATCTCTGGAAGTGCTTAACCAGTAACGAAAAAAATATTTTACCGATAGAAAGATTTCGACTTAGACTTAGAATATACTTTATAGTACACATTAAAAGTTATACACATTTACAAGAAAATCTTATTTATACGGGTACAAAGGCGGTCATATTGCTGACAGCGATATATACCAGACAATCTTTGGATGGACTGAAAGAACTTAGAATAAAAAGGAATGCAATAAAAATGCCATAAATAACACCACCATTACACCGGAAAAAGAACGGCGAGCTGAATATCATAGACTACTTTATACACCAGAAAAATAACGGTTTCTTTGAGACAGGCCACAGGAGCGAAGCCGTGGGATAAAACTAGTTGTTAATATACCTACAGAATTATATTTAATATAAATACCTGCAGAAGAGCAGGGGGTGGCCCGGTGGTAACGGCCGCGACTTACAAGTTGTTGGTCGAGGGTTCGAACCCAGGCAGGCGCTTTACTTTGATGTGTAAATTATTTCATCATCACTGCTCTCAAAACGGTGAAGGAAAACATCGTGAGATGAACCGGTATCTTAGAACCAAATATTCGAAGACATGTGACATCCACCAACCCGCTCAGGGCTCGCGTGGTGGATTACAACACATGGGAATGTGTTGTAATCCACCACGCGAGCCCTCCTCTCTGTGAGAGGGATCTCACAGAGAGGAGGTCTGCCTAGCGAGCATGGGCGTACCCAAGACATTTGTGACAACACATGATAAATTATGTCATGTCTTACAATTTGTCTTAAATGCTAGCACGGGTCAAACATGTGACATGTTTTAAAGGCGCAACATGCCTTTCTTGTTGCTGCCCGGCGAGCACGGCCTACTGTGACATGGCTTGAGTTTGAGTCACACATTTCATCGCAGTTTTGGCGATAACGCCATTTTGTCCTAAATAATAACACCGGCGGCATGAGAAAATTTCCTGAAGTTTATTTGGGACTCATCGGGTCTTAATTGCTAATACGGGCGCACCCATTTTGTCACAAATGTCACATTTTGACAGATGATTTAGAAAAATGTATCACTTTCGTTCGGAGGTGGTGATAAAATATTATAGTTGAAAAAATATATATTTGCCTTCTAATTACTGCACCAAATGGCAATACATTAATTGTGTGTGTATGGTGATCAATGCTTATTAATTAATTGAAATGTTACCGGATTATTAATTAATTTTATATTATTACTTTTTCATAATTGTTTTTTTTTTATTGTTATTCTTATTTTTATTTTCATTATTATTTTTTTATAATTATTTTCTTTTATACCATATTCTTCTTACTTTCTATATTTTTAGTTTCTCAAATAAAATCGCCAAAAATCCCCAATAAACCAATTTAAAATATAAAAAATAGGGGCCCACCGGTACTGGTCCAAGCTATTATATTTTTTAAGTAATTATTAAAATTTTCAAAATAATTACATTTTTCTAACAAACACTTAATATGTTATCAAACAAACAAAGAAAAATAAAGTGTGCACAAGTCTATGGTCGTGGGTCAAAAATTAATTTATTCCTTTATTCCCAACAAAATTAAAAAGTTGTTTAGCTGTATGAACTGCATACTTTTTTACGTATTATTTTATTTGGTCGTCTATTCAAATTTTGTCGCACTATGAAGTCAACAACAAGAAAAGCAAGTCGCGCTGTAAACTATGTCACATGGTTGTCCCGTGCTAGCATTTAAGACAAATTGTAAGACATGACATATTTTATCATAACTTCAAGTCGAAAACCAAGCAATGTAAAAAAAAAAAACTTATAATTCATGTTGGGATGCTTCTATAATTCATGTTGGGATGCTTCTAACATGGGGGTGGCAAAGGGGGGGGCTAAATTTTGGTTATTTTTTGCCTAGGACATACCGTTTTCGAGATATCATTTTCGTTTTATGCAAAACAAAATAAGATACGGAGGCCCATAATCGGGAACAGTGCGTCGTAGGGCTATGCTTCTAAGAACATAAATGGTTTTTATGGCCAAGGTTAAACCGAAACTGCAATAAAATTGGAAAATTTCCGAAAAATAAAAAAATAAACGTCAAGAAGCTAAGCCACAAGTCAAGAAAATATCTCCCGCCGCCGTGCTAGCATTTAAGACAAAATGAGTTTATCGCCCAAACTGTGATTAAAAGTGTGACATAAGCGATGTCACAGTAGGCCATGCTCGCCGGGCTGCACGCACAATGGACCAAATGGGCGTCTAAGTGAGGAAAAGGGAGTCCGTCTATGCTATCGTATCCTACCTACAGAATGATCAGTCAGGCCATTCAAGTATCACTTACTTGACTATTTTGACTCATCGAGTAAACTAGCTTGTGTTGGTACTAATTGCTTGTTTCATCGTTATTAACACATTGACTCATCGAAAACTAATTGTTTAGATACGTGCCTACCCCCGATTGTTTGTTTGTTTCATCGTTATTACCCAGAGGTTATCGTTTAACTGTTTGTTAACTTTATAGGTACAGGAAAGTGTGAAACTAGAAAAGTTCCTCAATTGACTTATATCATAGTACACGTAATAATTGTGGGATTTTTAGGATGTCGTCATTGTGTTTTAGTGGTTATCTACAAACCCACCTACACATGAACGTAGGTTCCCAGATTCTAGGGAGAGTCTTAGCAGTGGCTTTGTACTTTGGTACTGTGTCGGGGCTACTCGCCTTTTCGCATTTTCTATGGAACCCGTTAGTGGCGAGGGCTCTTGAATAATCGTATAAAGGAAGTCGAAGAAAAATTACAATAATTATAAAATAACGTCCATTGTAAATGTTCTCGACAACAAAAGAGTCGAGACTGTGTTCTAAGCTTACGAACTTCTGAATTGAGGCCGCCGCCGCCGTTAGGAATCGAGTTGCATGAATGAACGCGACTCGCCCTTTACTCCTAGAGTTTCTTGAACTCCTTTTTACTGCTAAAACACTCAGTCTAAGTTTTTCGAGCAATGAACGTTTTTTTCAGGCTAAAGTAGAGTTTGACAAATACTTGCTCAACTTCAAATTGTTAATTCGGAAAACGGGGGTCATTTCATAAACGTTTTCTCACTGCTGAGAATACTTCGCTGATCCTTTTCAACTTGTCAACAGTATCTACCTCTTATAAACAGTAGCCTGGTGAAGTGCGGCGGTAGCCTGGTAGGTATCTCCCGTTCCTTTGATATTTGATACGACCATAGTGTGGGGTATCTATTTTTACCATTGAAGAAGTACCATAAGAAGCTCCACGTTGTTAGTGCTTCAGCGGGCGATTTGACCGATCTCACGACACTTTGCCGGCAGATTGGCCACAGTTTTTGTGCTTTCTCAAGCTTATATAGCTTGTAAGATTGCCAACACTATAAAGAAGATGTAAAGGGTGGGGGATTTAGGGGGCTGTTTTACAGTAATCTTGCTAAAAGAGATATTTAATTAAATCACGCCTAAATTCTCCGAAAGGACAAGCAAGGTTGTACAATATGTACAGTGCCTAAATCTAGATTACATATATAATTCCAATTATATTTCAGCCTAACTATAACCAGTATGGGGCTTACAGCTACTAATTGTAAGCCCTACATTATGTGAGTCTGGGTTTGTCTAAGAATTGCTCTAAATTCGTACACAGGGCCGTGTCCTCGCCTCGTCTAGGTGAATGACTGCCGCTATGGGACAGCACATGATTGTTCCATGCTCTTATCTTATCAGTCCTACTCTCTGATGTATGTGCAACTAGAACAGAGCTAATTGTACATTAACGAGCATACAAACAAATTGGGTGATTGATAAAACGGATGGACTCATAGAAGTTATGTTGTTATGTCATTTGGGGCGTGATTGATATAATATGCAGTTTATGCATACTGAATAAATGTTGAGAGTCGCTGTGCTTTGATTAAGAGTGATTCATAAGTACTTTATATTTCTATACATATTATGGCTATATGGTGGCTTTGACTGAGTCGCATATGGCTTCAGGAGATAAGGAAATAGTATTTTATACTAAAGACTATTTGTGTATGGTTGGTTCACGAAGGGTTAAGCAGAGATGTATATGTGAGATGTGCATATTTATTTATTTACTAGCTGACCCAGCAAACTTTGTTTTGCCATAAAAAGAACAAACATTTATCTACCCTGCACTACCCTACACTACCATACCCTACACTACCCTAACCTACCCGACCCAACACTACCCTACCCTACCCTACCCTACACTACCCTACCCTACCCTACCCTACCCTACACTACCCTACCCTACCCGACCCTACGCTACCCTATCCTACCCTACCCTACACTACACTACCCTACCCTACCCTACACTACCCTACACTATCCTACACTACCCTACCCTACACTACCCTACCCTACACTACCCTACCCTTCACTACCCTACCCTACCCTACACTACCCTACACTACCCTACCCTACACTACCCTACCCTTCACTACCCTACCCTACACTACCCTACCCTACACTACCCTACACTATCCTACACTACCCTACCCTACACTACCCTACCCTACACTACCCTACCCTACACTACCCTACCCTACACTACCCTACCCTTCACTACCCTACCCAACCCTACACTACCCTACCCTACCCTACCCTACCCTACCCTACCCTACCCGACCCTACACTACCCTACCCTACACTACCCTACCCCACCCTACCCCACCCTACCCCACCCTACCCTAACCTACCCTACCCTACCCTACCCTACCCTACCCTACCTACCAACTCGTTGAACTATTTATTTGAATAAGAAATAAAATACTACTATACGAATGTTACCAACTTTTGTTTCTACCGGCAGCGGCGATCTAATTAAAATTTAGAACATAAAAGTTGCTATTGTGAGTCAATCTTAAAAGATAGACATATGCTGATGCGGACTTTTTTGTAGAACTTTTAAAGAGGAACATTTCCATCATACATGATATTTGCGTAACTTAAACCGTTTACGCAGCGCACGCAATGGAAGCTCTCAAAAAGGAATATCTGTGCCCGTTTTTGCAATATATTTCATTTATGCTCGGCTCCTATTGGTCGTAGCGTGATGTTATATAGCCTATAACCTTCCTCGATAAATGGACTATCCAACACAAAAAGAATTTTTCAATTCCAACCAGTAGTTCCTGAGATTAGCGCGTTCAAACAAACAAACAAACAAACTCTTCAGCTTTATAATATTAATATATAATATAGTATATATTATAGTATAGATTTTTATTTATTTATTTTAACTTACACACTATTCTACAGGTTGAACCCAATACAGATAGTGAGTGTGTGTGTGTGTGTGTGTGTGGTGTGTGTGTGTGTGTGTATGGTGTGGTGGCGGTGTGGTGTGTTAAAATCATAAAATAACATCACACCACCGGCCATCATTAACCACTCTCGGATGGACTGGTCCCTCAGGAAATCTGCAATCCAATCGCACAGACCACTGGGCATACCGAATGAAGGAAGCTTACCAATAAGGCTTTAATGCAAGACCCTGTCAAAATCCTTGGAGATGTCTAGGGAGACGACAAGCCTCAGAGCAATGAATAGTCATTGCTCTGAGCGACAAGCGCTTCCCACATGATCGCGTCAAGTGTCTCATTCTTATTTTATTACAGAACATGCCAGCAGTAGAAAAAGCTCTTTCGGTCATTCAGTTGATCTATAGAATAAAAATAAAACCTAAGCCTACCAATTCTAATATTATTCGGATTTGCGCATTAGAATAGTTAATATCGATCTACCGATTACATAAAATAAAAAGTGGATAAATACAAATATTAGCCGTTATAATTAGTTTTGAAATAAACCCGAAAAAACCAGATTTGTGACTAAAAACCAGATTTGTAAATGCATGGCAAAGCCGGCTTTTCCAGTCATTATCGAATTTCGATGTATCAGGATTACAATTCCTAGCCACCTTTTATATACATCGTAAATATAATATGCAAGTATTAATGCTACTATACTCACTCCACTCACCTACTTAACAGTTTAGTGACCTCACTTGCACAAAAGCGCACCTTGACTTATATTTTTTGCGAAGTTACATAAAACCTCGCGTCAATGATACAGCATCACAACCGTTGAATGACAGTTCAAGATGATGACAATAAATACTTTTAAGTAGGTAATTAAGTTGAAGTCAATACCTATTACCTATATTCGTGTGCAAATTGGCCTTTTACCCGACTGCCGAAGAAGGGTTTTTTATAGTAGTTACTTAAGTATGGCTTTTGTGTGTTTTGTCAAAAGCATATTCGATGTCAAGATGTTTAGATGTGATAAAATGTTACTTATTAAGCGCGGTTTTTTCCTGAATAAAAGAATCTGGAGCAAACCACTTAGGTACCTACTGTTATTAACTTATTATACTCAGGTTGCTATATGGGTACGTGTCGTCCTACATATTTTGCGCTATATAACCCTATGTACAGGACCCAACCTAGCTCCTTCGCGTTGTTCGCCAAAACTCTATTGTTTATTGATTGTCATATTGTCGTGTCACTACGAGCACTCGACCAGCCAGTCATTCCAGCCAAGCTTATGTCTCTTTATTTTAGTACAACTTTGCATAAATACAATAGCTTGTCCTATTCGGGCGCGTTCCATCGCTCGCTTCCTTTACGGATAAGGCACCTGCGCCGTACAAGGCGAGTTATGAACCCACCCGGCGGTGTATTCATACTTGTTTTTAACGACACTGCTAATCTTTTTTTATGTTATCTTGATCTGTGTGATCCTAATTGTTAGTTCTCATTGTATTGTTGAAATTTTCCGTTTCTAGAACGGCATAAAAACAATCAATTGTAGGTTACGTACAGTCAATACTATTTATTACTTACTGACTGTCTTTTAGCCCTGGGGGGTGACCATAACCTCTTAGAGTAAGGTTATTTTGAGTGTGTGTAAGGGACAGATGTATATGACGTGTATACATCTGTCACTTGTGCGATCTCAAAATAACCTTACTCTAAGAGCTTATGGTCACCCCCCTGTAATGATCAGTCGTGTTACGTTATTGAAAACCTTCCGCATGGCATAGATATCTTTCACACGCAAGCCAGTATAAGGTAGGTTACTTTACCTACCTATCATTTGTTTAGGATGCGAATGAAATGTGGCTCCGACGCGTCTGTACCTCAGGTAGTATTTATTTACTTTATGAGCTGAATACAGAAGCTCGCTCATAAATCTCTACCGACTAAATAAAAGAAGCTATAATCATTTATCACGTTTACTATAAAACATTGTGACATTCACACGTCACATGAATTCTCTGAATATTTAGTTTTCTTTTAAAGGTCTGTCACATTTGTTTTCTGTTGGTCTTCGCAATAGTCCTAATAAACAGCAAATTAATTAGTTTCGTTTCGTTGAATGAATCATAAGACTTCACTCTTTTGATTCATTCAACATATCAATACTGTGTTACGGAGGTAAGTACTAAGCTATTATTAATAAGTAATAATGCATTAAATACCACTCAATGGAGGCGCAGAGGACTGCCATAAGAAACGATGCATGAATGGAAAACCCTACGGTAACCGCAACTGAATGTATGGGCCGGTTTCTGAATTGAGAATATGGGGTTAAGAACATTTGCAACTCTTCTTTAATGTCACAGTTTAACAGGCTAAAATAATAATAAAAAAAAAAAAAACAAATACCTACTGCTCCCGAAATTAGACCGTCATCGAGCCACTAATTAGGTACTAAGGTTTGATATGTTATTAATACTACTCTCCTATTTGATCTATGCTGTGCCCGACAGGGTCCATAGTTGTGACTTTTATAATTATTTCCCTACCAACTGTACACATTATGGTAAGCAATAAAGATTTGAGAATTTGAACACACCTATATCAAGTTTAATTAGGTTAAAGAGACCTTTTTCTTTCTTTTTTCTGGAAAGTGGAACCTGGTAAGTTTCAAAGTCAATATTGCCTTCTTATTATTATATATGTATTTTTTAATTATACGTAAGTAAACCTTTTATTGTAGCTTGTAGCCAACCATGGCTACAAGGCAAGGCAGAAGAAACCTTAGTTTATAGTAGAAACGTATAATGTAGTAAGAAGGTAAGTACCTCATTCAACCTGAGCCACCACAGTGGGTAAAGCATAATGATAAATGCCCATTAACTCTTTGTAAGGGATAAGGGCTTTGTCCTGCCGTGCCAAAACCGCCATATAAGGGCACTTCGCTAATCGGTAGCACTATTACGAATGGTTGGAGAGGTGTAGCTAGGTGTCTACGAGTATGCCATTCTCAGATGGACTCAATGACAAGGATCTCTAATTCTGTAGTGTTACTGTACACATTGTATCTATTAAATATCAACTCCTTATTTCTTAATGTCTCTGCCATTTCTTTCTATGTCTCTCTACATATCAAATCCTTTTAAAAATACCACTTTGACCAAACGAAAAATAAGCTCCAATTATATGTCTTTCTATACATAAACCATTTTTTCTTCGAGTCATACAAAATAATAATTCGCAAGTTCGACGAGAAATTTTCGGTATTTTCATTTACACTTACTTGAAACAATAAAAAAGTTTATCTCGTCATTACTTTACAGGCGTATATTTTACTAGGAACCTCGTTTGGTGTACCTATTTGTTTTGCTAGATATGAAGTAAAATTACTAATTAATTATTGTGAAATACTGTCACCAGTACTCACCAGTCTTGCCAAGGAGTATAGTGTTACCCAGTTACTGGGTTGTGGAGGTGAGATAGGCAGTCGCTCCATGTAAAACACTGGTACCCAGCTGAATCTGGTAAGACTGGAAGCTGACCCCAACAATAATTGGGAAAAGGCTAGGCAGATGAGATGACTGTAACTACCGGAGTGAGGTCCTGTGTTGAACTGGATTCGATAACCGGGTCGGGTGTGTTATTGGGTTTTCTATCTGGAACTTCTTCGTAGCGCCTGTCTGCATTATTGCTTGTTTGATAGCCATAGACTTGCCCCTAATCATTGAGACATAAACATAACTGGCGAATTGTAGCTATAGGCTTAACACGCATTGCGATTATTACCGCGTGATTTTTTTACCGCAATGCGTGCTATAAGCAATATTGCAAGCTTCATACAATTCCATAGGTCGCAGAATGGGTAGAAAAATCGCGCGAATAAATATCGCAGTGCGTGCTAAGCCGTATAGATTTTATATAACCTGCTTATTAACTCTTCGGTGATTTCAGGCGTTATATAATTTTGTCATATTTTCGCATAAATTCACCTTTCACCCTAGCTTTGAAGTGACAGAGATTTAGCCATCAATCAATATATAACATCTTATGGAGGATGTATATATATGTTATGTTTAGTCAGAGGGAAGTCTTCGAACTAAAGCGATGACTAAGTAATATTAGTAAAAACAAAACCAAAGTGGGCACGTAACAAGTTCCTAATTGTATTTCGTCCATATTAACTCGTAGGTGCACACTATTGTGCTGTAACAATAGCTCGTTCGTAGAAATAATCATTCACAACTTTACAATCATAAGAATTTGTAATGGGAAGAGGAAAACCATTGAAGACTATAAGTGACCATTACTTTCGCGGGAAAACAGCTTCTGATTCTGGACTACGTGACTCGGGACATGGGACAGGAGTGTGGGCCAGTAGCCATCCCATGGCCTATTAAGATTTTGATTAATATCATTAGCATAGGAAGCATAGGCATCACCTAGTCACTCATTACAGTTTACCAATCCTCACGCTCCTATGTCATCCCCATCCAGGTTTACCAGCAATGCCTCATTATCAGATTAAAGCCTCCGCCAGATAACAAAAAAAAAGTCATTGATTCGACTAGTACCAAAAAGTATTATTACGTAACTTGAAAATATGATTTTTTATGGAGATATTTTGATAATATGTCTCTAATAAAAGGCTTAGAACTATTTTATTCGTTTAAATCAAGTAAATCGGTGCACGAGTTTATGATGATGGTCAAGGAGGACCCATACCGCGATACATTTGTTTTGATCGTGTTAGCGACGCTAGGCAGCGTCGCTAACACATACATTTTTCTCGTATCGTTTTAAAATACATTGGTAGAAACGTGTTAACAACTTTAATTTTTTTGTTATCAGGCAGTGACTATAGTAAGAAGTGAACTCATCCACTCACTCCTTCTTCTGAGGAATCCTCATCGTAAATTCTAAAAGTATCCTATATAAAATTACAAATAGGTATCGTGATCAACATTCCTCATCGTTGACTTTACTCGTGACATGCACTCGTGGCGCGGCTGCGGTGCACATGCTGAATGGTCGACTTAAACGATGAGCATCTACCACCCTCACTGTAGTTCTCGCTAAACTTCTGGGCCGCCCTGAAGTTGGCTTTCCAATGTGCAAGGCACAAGGCAAGGCAAACGGCAGGCTTATTACGTATGAAACAGCAGTCAGCAATAATTGGTTTGTTGAACCAATTTTTTTTTTGTAAAAAATGAAAAGATCATAATTATATAAGTTTCCATACAAAACTATTTTTAGTTTTTTTTTTCACTGTAATTACAAAGTAAAATCCAATTGAAAATATATTTTTGAATCCAGTACCGAAAACACCCCGATAGTTTGCCGAACAAATCCGAGCCCGTGTGACGTCACAACGTTCATTTCTACTCATTGTAGCACATAGCTGATACCAGGCTGATACATTGTTTTGACTTTTAACCGATTCAATCTTGTTATTTCGTCAATATATTGATGAATATCGAATATATTGATCATAAATATCGAACCTTAAAAGTTATCGTGCTTGCTTCGTACCATTATGTACGAATACTACAAAAATATCCCAATTATATGTGTTTCGCGCAATAGCCAAGTACCTAGCAATCTACTAAATTTAAGCAATGTTCTATGTCTAACTAGATTCCAATTATAATGTGTTAATTCTGTTGTTATCTTGTTCTAATTTAGTATTAGATTCGTATTAAATTCTTACTTTGATCATTAAAGACTCTATTGCAAAAAAAGTTATTTTCCAAAATTTAAAAAAAAAAACGTTTTTTCGCTGCCCTGTAAAGTTGCTATTTTGGCTTTTACGCCCTTTCTTCCCCGAAGTAGCGATATATAAGTTTCCATACAAAACTATTTTTAGTTTTTTTTTTCACTGTAATTACAAAGTAAAATCCAATTGAAAATATATTTTTGAATCCAGTACCGAAAACACCCCGATAGTTTGCCGAACAAATCCGAGCCCGTGTGACGTCACAACGTTCATTTCTACTCATTGTAGCACATAGCTGATACCAGGCTGATACATTGTTTTGACTTTTAACCGATTCAATCTTGTTATTTCGTCAATATATTGATGAATATCGAATATATTGATCATAAATATCGAACCTTAAAAGTTATCGTGCTTGCTTCGTACCATTATGTACGAATACTACAAAAATATCCCAATTATATGTGTTTCGCGCAATAGCCAAGTACCTAGCAATCTACTAAATTTAAGCAATGTTCTATGTCTAACTAGATTCCAATTATAATGTGTTAATTCTGTTGTTATCTTGTTCTAATTTAGTATTAGATTCGTATTAAATTCTTACTTTGATCATTAAAGACTGATAATAGTAAATTTTTAAGGGAGCTTTCGAGCAAAGTTGACATTGTTGTATAATTACGTAACTTGAAAATATGATTTTTTGTTTATGGTGATATATTCATTATTTTATACTTAAATGACAGATATAGGCGTAAAACTAACATTTCTGTTTGAATTGTGAGAATCGATCGACGTATTTAAGAGATATTTACTGAAGAATTAGTGTAACGAAAATCTAAGTACCAAGTTAGTATTTTACGTTTCTGTTCTACAAACTTTTTAGTGTTTGTAAATATATAATATCGACATTAGTGTTCAATATTATTAAGGGATATTGTCAATCTGCCTAGCCTTTAACCCAGTAACTGGGTAACACGGTACCCCTTGGCAAGACTGGTATCAGATCTCAAGCTTCTGTCTACCCGTAACGACTGTCAAAGATCTTCAAATGACAGCCGGGACCAACGGCTTAATGTGCTTTCCAAGGCACGGAGGAAACACGGTATGTTGAAATGGTCACCCATCCACGGACCGACCTCGTCAAGCGTTGCTTAACCTTGATAATCGAACAGTGCGGCTGTTATTATTTAGCCACGAGCTCCTCTATTAAGGGATATGTAAATAATGGGAATTACCAAAAATTTTATGTGTATCATATTTAGTGGTATCTAATGAAGTTTTTTGTTAACCAAAGTCAAAGTTTCGCGCCAATCGTGTTTTGTTTACTTTTTATTTTACACCGATATCACCTACCTATATGTAAAAACGATTACATTATGACAATTATGTTTCCTAATGTACCTGGTAAACATCATTATCTAACACCGGTCCACTCTCACGTATTATTTATTACGACTACTTTATTTAAGCTCAAAACTTCCAATTCGTCCATCAGGTGGGTATATTATCGACATTAGCCTTTATAAATCCTTTATCACACATGACTAAATAAAATTTGTTGTTTATTAATATTTTTGCACTAATTTTTGGATATTTTTAGTCAATCTACGTATAGTTGACACTATAAGTATCATGATTTCCTTGAACGTTATGACGTCACCAACATGGCGACCAATTGTGGCCCGTTTGTAGTCACGTGGTTCTATTCAAAATTTTATCGATTTTCAACTGCTTATAATAAATTGAAAAAAAATATTTAAGAGTTTTTTGAAACGACTATATAATGTAAGTTATGTAAAGTTTCGAAATAAATTAAAAAAATCGTATTTTTTTTTAAATTCAACAACCCAATTGCGAAGAGATTGTGTAATTATCGCTTTACGTAAAAAAATCGGCCGGATTATTTTTGCGAAATAATTGCTCTTCAATCGCGAATCCGCATTATGTGCCACACCATAATAATTTTACAACAGCACTGCCAATAATACAAATCTGCTAACTAAAATGTGATATTATAGACCAGGGTTTATATATTTTACCATAGTAATGTATATTTTTTATACACCATCAAAACGTAGAGATTTCAACGAACAAAGAACCCACCGACTCTTTTAAAAAAGCAGATATTTTGACAGGAGAATTTTCGATTGAAAATTAGGGTAGTTTTTTCGATATTAAGTCAAAATAAGGAGAAAAATTTATATTTTAAATAACAGAGTGTTTGGGACATTAAAAAGTAAGTTTTAACCAAACTATGTGGAAATAAATTAAAAGTTGTCAAAGATAAAAATTTAAAAGAAAAAACTTGGTTATTTGAATTTTCCACATACATTTTGAGGTTATGTGAAAAAGTGTCAATACAAAAGTTGTAGATCTTTTTATTATCTACAACTTTGTCATTTCACTTTTTTCCATAGGACTTGTAGTTTTGCCGGCAATCGAGATAAACCGTTTTCACCCTTAAAATCTCACCCCCTTCCCCTTCCCGACCTCAGATCGCCCGTAAATTATTTTTCCTTTAATTTTTGGTATATATTTTCCAATGGGTTTCATCCTACTATATTTTTTTTTCTTTTCAAAAATTATCGACCCTGGTATATTATAGCAAAGTGATCAAATTGGTGTGTGTTTCAAATGTCTACGCAACTGGAGATTTTTTGTTAAATCATTTAAACAGACGTGATTTCGGTAAAGCGGTTTTTATTGTAGTGTTGGCTACCTTACCTCAGCGAAGCTTGCCAAAAAGGTTGACACGCTAGGTATGTTTACTGCCAAATACATACATACGTGGGACACTCAGAAAGTTTTGCGAAACTAAAAAAAATTGTTCTATACGTACATATATTTTTATTAAATCTTTTCAAAGTACTTTCCACCAGCCTCTATACAAAGATTCATGCGCCTAAACCAGTTTTCAAAACACTTTTTCCAGTCCGCCGCAGACACCTCGTTTACAGCCTGCTCGAACGCAGCCAGCGCATCTTCCGGCGACGAAAATTGTATCCCTTTGAGCTGATTTTTTATTTTTGGGAATAAAAAGAAGTCACACGGTGCTAGATCAGGGCTGTAAGGAGGGTGACCCAGGAGTTTGACTGGCGTGCTGTCCAGGAAGTCCCTCGTTTTGAGTGCGGTGTGCGCAGGTGCATTGTCGTGGTGGAGCAGTAGCCCGCGGAGCCCTGTGTTTGGTCGCTTGTTGCTTATAACAGAGAAAACTTCTGGCAAACATTTGGTAGTATACCATTCGGCATTAATGCTTCTTTGATCCCGTAAGGGAATTGATACCAAGTGGCCAGTCAAATTAAAAAAGCTAGCGATCAAAATCTTACCCCCGCTTCTAGATCGCTTCAATTTGGTAGGCGTTGGCTCATTTTGAAACACCCAAACAGTCGACTGGCGCTTGGTTTCTGGGTCGTATTGATAAATCCAGGACTCATCACCTGTAACGATGTCGTAAACACGCCGAGACGAGCCTGCTTCAAATTTGTTAAGCATATCACGGCACCATTCCACCCGGGCCTGCTTCTGAGCATCGGTGAGGTTGTGCGGCACCCAGCGTGATACTATCCTCCTCACGCGAAGATGGCTGTGTAGAATCTCGTGAACGCTTCCCGATCCAATCTTCAATATGTGTTGAATCTCCTGATATGTAATTCGCCTATTGTCTTGGATTAAATTTTTCACTGCTAGCACGTTTTCTTCGGTAACAGCCGTCAAAGGGCGACCGCTTCTTTCGTCATCCCCCAAAGTTGGTCGACCGCGCTTGAATTCGTTATACCAACGATACACGGTTGCCTTGGAAGGGCCTTCATCCATGAATGCCATTTGAAGTCTATCGTACGATTCATCCGGTTTCAGGCGACACTTGAAATCGTATAAAATCATAGCTCTAAAATGTTCCCGGCGCAGATCCATATTTCAGTGAGACACAATACTTTGAATTAACTCGCAAAAAATGTGGAGGGAAATTTTGAAATTGGAACTTACTTATTTTTACTTATAAATAATCATATTTTCGAAAAACATTATAACTGGCCAGTCTCCCATATATAAAAACTTTTTTTCGCAATACTTTCTGAGGGGCCTGGTACACATTAGAATGTGTTATGTACGCAATAAGTATCTTCTATTATATTCTTAATTTTATATGGCAAGCACCGCTGTCGAGTATTCTGCCAATGTCTAAAGTAAACGACATGGACAGATTTTGTATGGGCGTCGGCATAGTTATCGAATTTAATTTACAACAATGGTTATTGCTGTTTTATATTCATGAATATGAGCACATTCAATTTCTATAAATACAAAACTTCAAGAACTCGTAACAACAACAGACTAGACGAAAACAGTTTCATTAAACCTATTATTCAGATTGTTGCAATAAGTGTAAAGATAATGATCTTGCTATTAAAAAAACGCCAGGCGCTTTAAATTAGCAAGCAGTTGTGAGAATACAGTTATCTGATATGGTTTCAGCATTCTATATTTATTATATTCTTTATTGTACACCACAAAAATGTATATACAGGACAAACAATCATAAAAGCAAGTGTACAATGGGCGGTCTTATCGCCCAGGCCAATCTCATTACTAGTCATTTAAACAAAGTAATGGACTCCTAAGCTTTATAATGATTAGCATGTTATAAACTGAGCCTGGTTGAGACTCAAAAATGTGGCAATAATAACAACAAATAGCTAAACTATTTTATTTCTTTTATGTATACTTCTAAAGGTGCCTATATTTTTTTTTAATCGCAAAAACAAACTGTCACTGTAGGAAGTGAACGTTGCTTTTGAAGTTTTTAAAGACATAGACAAAAACATCAAGTCTGGCACATCGGCTGTCAAACACGTCGCATTCCGTTTTAAGTATTTTATTTTGTGTGAAATAAAAAAAAAAACTAAATAAATAACGCATCAAAATAAGAATAAAATCATTTGATTAAATGCAACCAATACCAATAGAGACAGTTTCGTGTGAATAAAATGTTCTTAATAAGAGAACTTGTCGTACAATTCACGTCTAATAACTTACGTGCGTCGTGAGGAACGTCCAATAATATATTGTTTATCTTTATCTATGGTCTATTATGGCGGAAAGTGACACACGGTACTTTGATTCGTCTTGCATTACTTTTTATTTTGAAATAAAAACGTCAAGTTCAGAGAGGTAAGAAACTGTGTAATAATTCATTTTTCAATTTTTTTTATACAATATTATTTAATACGTATTTGTAAATAGAATGTAATTTCTGTCCATATCCTTTGAAAATAAGTGTGTTCAATGACCTATTTTATGTTTCATAGCTCAAATACGAGTACGAATAATTGCATAATTATTGCTGCTTGCTGTTCCTTACGTAATAAGCCCGCGGTGCTGCTTTTTTAGAGACTTACTACTGCGCAGCCATTGTAGCCAACTTCAGGGTGGCCAAGAAGATTCGCGAGAACTATACTTGCGCCTACTTGGGCAGCCCTGCGCTGGCGCCTGTGAGCACAAGCCACATACATCATGCATGATGCAACGATCGTGAATACATGCCACATGAGTATTTCGCATGCGGCGCGAATCATACTCGCTGTATTATGATAATTGTTATTTTATCTATAACTATATTTACGAGTGATTGTTTCATAGATTTACTTAGTTTCCTTATTATTAGGGCGTGTCCTTACGAGATTATAAAAAAAAAACCTTTATACAAAAAAATACTGTCGACTTCCAAATGAGAAAACTACAAAGTGAAAAATAACTTTATTTTTGGAAGTCGGTGTCTTTGGTAGGTACCAATTTTTGCGTTATGGACACCGACTTCCAAAAATAAAGTTATTTTTCACTTTGTAGTTTTCTTACTTGGAAGTCGGTAGTATTTTTTTATATAAAGTTTTTTTATTTTCACTTTTTAGTTGTACCTACCTTATTAGGTTGCCTATTGGCAAGTAGTTTAGTAAGGTACCTATAACGCCAGAATGGATTACCCGAATATCATGAAACTGAACATAACCGGTGAAATTAGAGTGTACCAAGGTCACATATCTGCGTACCCTTTTAGATACTGATGTTTTGTTATGAAATGGTGTAAACAGATATGCGATTGCAGCAATCCCGAGAGATTTGCCGTTATTTATTGAAGAGTTCTGTTGTATATCTCCGAAGTTCTTCATCAGATCTTCACCAAATTAAAATGGGACCAATATAGATAGTCTTCGTTAAAATCTCCAAGTATTTACAAACTGAAAACAAATATACTAGTATGAGTATTTTCAAACAACCTACTCAACTACTAAACTAACTACTAAAAAGTAAAATCAAATTATTCAATGATAGGCACAAACAACCAACGTAAATAAGCTGCAATAAATAATTTATATGAAGGACATCAATTGCGAAAGCAGCCGATACGAGCGCGCGTTAGAGCAACGGGAACATATTTATTTATTATTTATTATATACTTTATTGTACACCATAAGTTAAATTTGTAAAGGAAACTTAAAACTAAAAACATACAATGGGCGGCCTTAACGCATGCCGCGATCTCTTCCAGGCAACCAGGTATAGACACTAATTTCTGGACACAAAGTGGGGCTGTTATTGGTATATATTAATATATACATACATACTAAAATATAAAGGCAATAAATAAAATGGTGACAGTCAATTCATAATCATAGCGACAGGTAATGCTCCCTCACAAGTCTTTTGAACACAGGCAACGATTAGGCGCGTTTGATTGGGTCTGGCAACGCATTCCACAGACTAGTAGCCTGGACAGTAAAGGATTTATCCAGGAAACTCATGGAATGCATTGGCATTTGAAGTCGTTAGTTATCTGATGACCTAAGAAATTTTGTGTGGGAATTGCAGATAAACTGAATACGTTTCTTAAGATAAAGAGGGGTAGAAGGAGTGAAGAGCACATTATATAAAAGCGAAAGAATATGAGTATACCGGCGAAGGCGAATTGGCAACCAGCTTCACACGAAATTCGGAAACATGATCATATTTTCGCAAACCCTCCGTGCGCGAGTCTGACTCGCACTTGGCCGGTTTTCTTTACTTTTTTGTTTCCGTACAGGGCTAGATAATATGAGACAAAATGATATCATTTTTTATTTTGAACGTACATCGTCAAACAGTGGTGTAATCGCCCGACTACGTTTGTATGGAACAATGATCGACTATCGACTAGTGTAAGAAAGAAAGAAAGAAGAAAGAAAACCAGTTTATTTGGCACACACAGATACACACAATGTTCAAATAAAAGGAAACGTAATTTAAAAAAACAATTACTTACATAGTGTGCCCGTGCCGTGCCGTGTGTGTGTGTAACCTTAATTTTATAATTGCGACCACTGAGAATACCGCCATCTAAGGACGGGTAGCGGAATTTTAGTTTTTCTAGTTTGTTAGATTACAAAACGGCAAACATACCTACTTCTGCACTAACACAAAATAGACTACCCCGTGCGCATGCGCCGTACGGACCGGTGCTGCCAACGACTCCGCCCACTCTAATGCATTATTCGAGCTTCAATATGATTAATTTAGAAATCATTATTAATATGGATGTTATGATTTTATTTTTGTGTATTTTTACATGGTTCATAAACATATGTTTACCATATGTTTTACACAACTAACAACTTTATTTAAGTAATTTTTCAATAGCATTTGTAAAAAATGTTTACTGTTCCAAGTACATATTATAAGTTGGTCGACTATAACTCGGCAACTTATAAAGCATGCTTAGCTGTGATAGTTTTCCTTTTAATTTCGTTATAAATATATACTACTGCCGTTATTTTTTTCACATAGCCAAAAGCTACCATTTCGCTGGCAGGGGGAGGGGGGACTTGACTCTAACAAAAATTTGCTATTTATAGCTTAATTTTACGCAAAGGGATCTCTGAATCGAAAAATGGTAATAACAGACCCGTAATATTTTTGAATAGCCTGTCCAACGATACCCCACACCATTTTAAAGACGAGAAAAAAAAACATCCCCACTTTACGTCTATAGGAAGTACCCGAAAAAAGTTATTTTTCATAATTTTATTTAACCACTTTGTCGGAATTATTAATAAGTAGGTATATCCATGCCAAATTATAGCTTTTTAGTACTAAGAATCTCTGAGCTAAGCTGCGGACGGACAGACGAACATATCGAATCTATAAGTTATAGTTATACTATACTGTTGACTTCGGAACCTAAAAACGTTGCTGTGTGCTTTCCCGATAACTTCCAATTCGGAAATCACACAGATAACTAATTTATTGTTTTGAGGAAGAACGCGAAATTATTTGATAAATAAGTACTTTATTATATACAAGTAGATATACAGGTAGGTACGTAGGTGAGGTCAAGGTAAGTAACTTCCCTAAACCTGAGCTCAATTTTCCTGAACATGATTAATGAGAAGGAATGACGCTAATTTTATTTCACCGAGTCATTCATTGTTTCAAAAGGCACCTCCTAAACAACTAGTGTGCCTAACTTAATCTAGACCATACCATAGTTCAATGTTTACACTTCATTATCTTTCTTTATTTTATTTCACATGACCCCCGCGGCTTCACTCCCGTCAACTGGCTATCTACCTACCTATAGGTCTACCAGAATCTCATGGCATTTTTTTTTTTTTTTAAATTGTGATTTTCATATGGCAATGTAAATTGTCACCTGTCAAATCAAAGTACTTGATGTGTCAACCGCTGCTGAAATTATTTGATATTATCTTGAAAATTTGTTATTTTTGTGAAAATGTCGAAAAACCCACTTCGATCTCAAGCGAGACATATTGTTTTCAATGTGTATCATAAAATAAGGGAAGAAGAAGGCGTAAATCAAACTCAATCTTTGATTTTAAAGTGCGTCGTAGAGTGGACCGGTAAGTTGGACTGACTTGTTTTGATACTTTTAGTTTATTTTATATTTTTCTTACTTAATTTTTATTTCTTTTCATTACTAAAAATGAAGAAATGGCAACAGTAATGTAACTGTTACTAATTCTTCGACAAGATATTGATTTTAACGGAGATGGAGAATCTTTGACGTAAGAAAAATATTAAGTAATAATCTGCGCCCTGCAGTGGGACGTGTATAAAGACGGGCGTTTTTGGCGGGATTTTGTCGAGTGAAGTACAGTGGCTGTTAATATTATTTGCAAATTGATTACTAGTGGATATTGTGATATATTATTGGTGTAGTTTTGTGACTCAACTGTCTACGCAACTGGACATTTTGTAAAATCATTGACAGAAGCGATCTCGGGATCGTGGAGCGGAGTATTTTATTGTAGTATTGACTGCCTCTGCAAAGCTTACTGGAAAGACTGACTCGATACAATTTGCTGCCAAATACTCCAAAAAACATTAGAATCTGTTACATCTGCATTCTAATGCAATAACTAAACTAACTAAAGAATAAATATAAGATCCAAAACTCTTTCCAAAGACGTGGCTAACAACCAGCCTAGGTCCTAGCAACCAGGCCATAAAACTTACATAAAAAAAAGTATATATAGACTGATGATGATGAATGACTATAAGTAACATGAAACATTTTATTATTGTTTACAGACTTTATATATAAAGAGATTGGTTTTGAATATGTTAAATGCCAATGAAAAAGAACCATTTTGATGGAGAGAGATGACATAAAACTACAAAGATAGGTACAAGTTTTTAAAATGCCAGTGGAGTTCATGGAATCGTATTCTAGTTTTCTAGTTCTGAATGAGGTTTTAAGTTATTAGTATGATTTAAATGATATATAATAAATTAGTACTTAAATTAATATTCAATGATTTATTTTTCCTATGTTAAGAACCCGATGTATAACAACATTCTTCATACACATACCTAAAATTCTCACTCACAGCGGATCTTTGTGTCTCAGAATTGGTTGCAAGACCCTGCGCAGTTTGTGTCAATGTTGAAGGTGAAGATAGCATTGTATTACTGTCTCTTTCACTCGCTTATGTATGTCGCATCATCCTATATCGCTTACTGTATGCAGTATACTCGATGACAAACTAGTTCTTACGCATTAATTGGCAGGGCCTACTTCAGAGACACAAAGATCCGCTGTGACTACTATAAAATAGGTACCTCGTGTTCATTAATACTAAATACATAAATAAAAATTAAACAGTATCAAGATCGTTGAATCCAATTTCCCCAGTATTGCACACAACAATTTTTTATTTCCACATTTGCCATGAGATTCTGGTAGACCTATACCTCATGTTCATTAATACTAAAGACATAAATAAAAATTAAACAGTATCAAGATCGTTTGATCCAATTTCCCCAGTATTGCATACAACAAATTTTTATTTCCCTTTTTGCCATGAGATTCTGGTAGACCTATACCACCTACTATCCTACCTACCTTACCTATCCTACCTGCCTACCCACCTACCTTAACTACCTACCAACCTACTCACGTTCCCTACCGTTCAACCTACCTACCCTACCCTACATAGCTGACTACCCTCATGCCCTACTTACCCTACCCTACCTACCCAAGCCTACTCTACCTACCTATCTACTAATTTATAAACTATTTATGAACCCCCGCCGGAAAAAGAGGGGTGTTATAAGTTTCACGTGTGTTGCTGTGTATCTGTGTATTTCTGTATCGGTGTATCTGTGTATTTCTGTATCGGTGTATCTGTGTATCTGTGTGTCTGTCTGTGGCATCATAGCGCCTAAACGGATGAACCGATTCTGATTTAGTTTTTTTTGTTTGAAAGGTGATTTTGTCGAAAGTGTTCTTACCTACGTTTGAATAAAATCGGTTCAGCCGTTGAAAAGTTATGGGCGTTTTACTGCTTGAATCGGGGTGTTTTCGCAAGATAAATGGGTCGGGGTTTTTTTAAATGTTGAAAGGACATGGACAGATTTTGTATGGGCGTCGGCATAGGTATCGAATTTAGTTTACAACAATGGTTCTTGCTGTTTTATATTCGTGAAAATGAGCACATTCAATTGATATAAATAAAAAACTTCAAGAACTCGTCACAACAACATACTAGACGAAAACAGTTTCATTAAACCTATTATTCAGATCGTTGCAATAAGTGTACAGATAATGATCTCGCTATTAAAAAAACGCCAGGCGCTTTAAATTAGCAAACAGTTGTGAGGTTACAGTTATCTGATATGGTTTTAGCATTATATATTACTAATATTCTTTATTGTACACCACAAAAATATACACTTGCTTTTTTGATTGTTTGTCCTGTATATAGGACAAACAATCAAAAAAGCAAGTGTACGAAATATAATTATTTCTTATTTTATTTATTTTTTTATTTAAATCTAATAAGATATATTTTCGGCGGTCTTATCGCACAGGGCAATCTCATTACTAGTCATTTAAACATAGTAATGGACTCCTAAGCTGTATAATAATAAGCATGTTATAAACTGAGTCTGGTTGAGCCTCAAAAATGGGGCATTAATAACAAAAAATAGATTAAATATTTTATTTATTTTATGTATACTTCTAAAGGTGCCTTATATATTTTTGTTAAATCGCAAAAACAAACTGTTACTGTAAGAAATGAACGTTGCTTTTGAAGTGTTTGAAGACATAGACAAAAACATTAAGTCTGACACATCGGCTGTCAAACACATCGCATTCCGTTTTAAGTATTTTATTTTGTGTGAAATAAAAAAAAACTAAATAACTAACGCATCAAAATACGAAAAATAATTTTATTAAATGCAAACAATACCAACAGAGACATTTTCGTGTGAATGTTCATGTTCTTAATTAGAGAACTTGTCGTACAATTCACGTCTAATAACTTACGTGCGTGGTGAGGAACGTCCAATAATATATTGCTTATCTTTATCTATGGTGGTATGGTATGGTAGTAGTGCAAGACGAATCAAAGTACCGTGTGTCACCTTCCGCCATAATTGGCGGAAGGTGACACACGGTACTTTGATTCGTCTTGCACTACTTTTTATTTTGAAATAAAAACGTCAAGTTCAGAGAGGTAAAAAACTGTGTAATAATTCATGTTTCAATTTCCTTTATACAATATTATTTATTATGTATATGTAAATAGAATGTACTTTCTGTCCATCTCCTTTTACTTGTTTGAATAAGAATTAGTACTACAATACGAATGTAACCAACTTTTGTTTCTACCGGCCATCTAATTAAGTTTTAGAACACAAAAGCTGTTATTGTGACTTAACTATGATAGTGATACATATTCGTAGTTTCGGAGCCTATTCGGTACAAACAAAAAAATCTTTCCTCTTGATAATATTGGTATAAATATAACCTTACGATTTGTGCAATTTCTATCATCTAACCACATCTCTGGTTTTCCCCAATTGATTGAAACACTTTTATGCAAAAAAATACTAGGTACCGACTTCCAAATAAAAAACTACAAAGTGAAAAATAACTTTATTTTTGGCAGTCGTCGGTGTCTTTCTTTTTCCCATTTTTTTTTGCGATGTGTACACCGACTTCCAAAAATAAAGTTATTTTACACTTTGTAGTTTTTATTTGGAAGTCGGTAGTATTTTTTTGCAATAAAGTTTTTTTCCTTTTTAGTTGTACCTACCTAAAATAGGCAAGTTGATTAGTAAGGTACCTATAACGTTGTCACGTTATTTATTGAAGAGTTCTGTTGTATATCTCCGAACTTCTACATCAGATCTTCACCAAATTAAAATGGGACCAATTTCGAAACATACACTTTCAAACAAAAAAAGAATTTTCAAAATCGGTTCAGAATTAAGGGGAAATATCGTTAAACATACACAAAAAAAAAAAAACATAAAGTCGAACATAGAACCTCCTCCTTTTTGGTAAGTAGGTTAAAAAGTAGTATTGTTGAAATAAAAGTGTTAATTGTATCTAAAGAGCATTTTCCTCTGAATCTGAATACACTTTTTTGTTCACATGCAGAAGCGCGCCTTGTGGTTTAGAATTTTAGATAACCTCACTGCTTTTAACATTGTGGTAAGTACTAAAGTATTGCTTTTAACGATGATAGAGTGTAACTATTATGATTGCATCACTTTAAACTATGAAATTTCTATGAATTGAAACAAATTTTCTACATAAACTTTATAATTATTTAGGTAACTATGTAAGTACCTAAGTGTTGGATAATCGCGAACTTAATGTTAATAATTACATAATAGTATTGTTAGTTAAGTTTGAGAAAGTCTATTGTAATTTGGGGAGACCCAACTGCCATCTAACGGACACAAATCCAGACTCCGCACTGCTTCGAGAAAAAAAGACTGCAAAGGCAGTAAAAATGAAGGAATCCATTCTGTAGTGTACGTTACATAAAGGCAGAAAACGACAAAAACTTGGGGGAACGGCCTCTTCTAGGCGTAAGTTGACACAAAATGCCTATTCAACGGTCAATTTGCTATACAAGTAAATGTGTAACCTGAGATGCAAATGTAGAAATAACGGTTTTCGTAATCAATGTGTAGCAATATGATTTATGGGACAAGCCAAGTTTATGCAAAAATAATAAAAAAGCTAACAGATATAATTATTACGGTATGGCTAAATCAATGAATGTGCGGAAATCGAGTCGTATTCCGGTCTATAATAGTAGATTATTAACCAAGGGGATAAAGCAGTGTCTTCTGTCGCGGGTGACGATTTAAATCGCGAGCGTAACGAAGGACTCGAGGTTTACTCCCGAGCGTAGCGAGGGTGGTAAAAACTTAAATCACGAGCGAAG
>OX459051.1:3082555-3132693 GCA_949775005.1 Orthosia gothica
GTTACTTTCATAGCATAATGTCTTACGGTATATTACTATGGGGAAGGGCTGCAGACATTCAGTCAATTTTTATTCTGCAAAAACGAGCCATCAGAGCGATATACAATCTTCGCCGGCGCGATTCTCTAAGGGAACTGTTTAAGGAAATTAACATCATGACGGTACCTTTTCAATATATTTACGAAAACATCATGTACGTGAGAAAGAATTTACATCTTTTTAGTAAAAACAGCGATAGACATAGTTATGTTACTAGAAATAGGGACCAATTAATTCAACCAGGTTTCAGGCTGGCTAAAGTAGCTTCATCTTTTATGGGGTACTGTATAAAATGTTACAATAAAATACCGCCTCACATTCTAGAACTGAATGAGGCGAAATTCAAAACTTTTATAAAACGCACACTATGCAGGCAGGCATATTATAGGTTGGGGGATTACATCGCTGATAAAAATGCTTGGCTCAGCGCTAGTCCAGCTCCACAGTCACTAGGGCACAATAACAAGTTATAAGCAGAAAAGTTCTGAAGTATTGTTGTATAAACTCAATTTATTTTTATATTATATAACTGCACAGCACATATGTGAGTACTATGTACCAACTGTAAATCTACCATTTGCTATACCTTTGTGTCGTACGTTGACTTCAGTGTGCCCTGGCAGTTGATATTGTGTCATGCTCTCTCTAATGTCTCTCTGATGGTGGCACATGTGTTGGATCATTCGGTTCCCTTCATGATGGTTGAGCTGAGTGGTGCCGATCCATGTGTCATGTTCGTGAACGGGCGCCATCAGTTGGGATTGGTCATAACTTAGCTGCCTCCGCCTGTTTTTAATTACCTAATTATTGTATTTTTAATTGTTTGTTTTACTGTAGAAGCTTTTAAGTGCGTTACTTTTTTTTTGTTTTTTTTTTACATCGTTCTCACATGTATGTATTTTTTTTTTTCCAACAAGATAATGTAACCAAATACTTGTAAAACACATTTTTTGTAAAAGAGTATGTGTGGAGTTTCTTGTCCATTCTTCTCCACAACAAGCTACATTTCCGAATGGACGGTAGAATCAATTACCCCCGGTTTCCCAGCTCGGAATTGTCGGGGGGTTGGTGTGGCGGGTTGTCTGGAGGTTAGTATTAGATTCAATTTTTTTTTTTTTGACGTTCGAAAGTGCCGCTTAATGGCCTAATTGAATAAATAAATTTTGATTTTGATTTTGATTAGTTTTTGAGTACGGTATTTTCAATAGATGGAAAACTTTTTTCATGGGATGCGGTTGGGTGTGTTTATATTTGTAGAGTTCAGTTTGCTTATTCCGAATTTTTTAACGTACCTCGTGATAACGTAAACGATCACTTATGTCAAAAAGTATACAAAAAACAGGTTTCTCCTTACCATCACCAGACGGCGCTTATCCAGTTTCAATACAAATTGACGTTTACGTTAACGTGATTGAGCGTGAGTAAAAACTCTCGCTAAGGCCCAGGTTCGATGCAGTCAATGGACCCGTTAATAATGTTGTGTAGAAATATGAAATCTATTGATGCCCTTCGTTTAGACAATGTTTTAATTTGGTAATGTTTCATCCTATCTTTGTATATCGTTATCTGCTTTGCTAAATGATATCCATAGCTGTGATAACTAAAGAAAATGTCTTTGAACACTCTCTAAGCGTTTAATGTAGACATCGTAATGTGGGTTCAAAATTACTGAACTGTATGCCAATATCGGGCGAACAAGGGTGTTAAATAGTTTATTTTTTGTTGAGGATCGCTTGAATTTTTTGCATTCCGTATGACAAACCCTAGTATTTTGAAACCCCTTGACACAATGTTTAAGATATGGACATCAAAGAGTTGCACTGTCGAGCTGAATTCCTAGCTCAAGGAAAACACATAGTGTCTTTAATTGGACTCCTTCAATAAAATTTGAAGAAGTCTTATAATCTGAATTGGATATAATTACGTTTGCAAATATTTAATAACATATTTTTTGCCTTACTAAAATCTGTGTAGATTGTGTCTACTATGATACGTTTATCGAGACAATCAGATAGAGCAGAAGTGATGACCAGAAGGTTAGTGGTGGTAGATCTGGATTAAATAAAGCCGTGTTGGTACTCAGTAATTAATTTAAAAACATAATTTTTGCTTTACACCAGAGCGTAAGTCGGTTGATGTCTTCTTTAAACTTATGAGCGTCCTGATTACTCTGAATGGGTTTAAAATATCAGTCTGCCGCAAATAAGTATAATTTTGAATGTTTGAAGCATAGTGTTACGTCGTTTATGAAAATGTTGAACAGAATAGTCCCCAAATGTGATTCCTGCGGAATTCCAGACGTGGCTCTATATTATTTGGAGAAGTGACCGTTTGCGACTACCCTAGAATGCCTGTTATATAAATACGGTTCAAACCACCGTACCGTCTATGCCAAGTTGAGCCAGTTTTTTAACAAGGCCCTCCTTGGTATGGTCGACTTTGTTGAAAGCCTTACTAAAATCTGTGGAGATTGTGTCTACTATGATACGTTTATCGAGACAATCAGATAGAGCAGAAGTGAAGAACAGAAGGTTAGTGGTGGTAGGTCTGGATTAAATAAAGCCGTGTTGGTACTCAGTAATTTGAGATATTTGCTAATGGTTTTTTCAAATACCTTCTCAAAAGTTACTAAATTTGAGATAGTTGGAAACAGTGTTTTCTCCAGACTTGAAAATAGGTACAACTATAGCTTCCCTTCTGTATGTGGAAAGACGCCTTCGTGTACGGATATTCATACTTCTATACTCTATACTAATAATTAATAATAATATTATAAAGAGGAAAGATTTGTATTTTTGTATGTAACGAATAAACTTAAAAAGTACTGGACCGATTTCAAAAATTATTTCACTGTTGAGAAGCTACACTATCCCCGGGTGGCATAGACTTTTTATCCCTGTATTCCCACGGGAACGGGAACTACGCGTGTGAAACCGTGAGGCATCCGCTAGTATTAAATATTATGTGTAGAGGTTCGACTAAAGCCTAAGCACAGCGTTTGATAAAGACTGAAAGGATACTAACACTGCAATATTTATAGAGGCTTAAACGGATTACATGAATCTGAGTGTGCTGCCCTCTGTTATTGGGTGAGTTTTAATTGTCTACACTTATAGTCTACGCTTTAAAAGCAAGACGATTTCAAATTTGGATTAAGTTGTGTTTTTGACAGTTGGTTGAAAAGAAAATTCTAGCTATTGGTTTTAGAGAATTCTTGAAAGCATGTTATGATTTTGGAGTGTATTAATTTGATAGAAAGATGTGGTGTTTATATTGAAGTATTAATAATGAATTAAATGAGCATGTGCATGTACTAAAAGGCGGTGTTTATCTACTGGATCCCAATGTTTAATCATCCAATGAAGGCAAAAATTTTCCTGTAAGACCCTCAGCTTCATCTAATCTGTTTAAGCCTCTATAAATTTCCCGATTGTAGATTGTGAATTGTTGATTGTCAACTCGGCTACAATTATTACGTTTCCTTAGAATAATTAACAACACAAAAGGGCAAAGTTGCTTGCAAAAGCCTGTCATGACTAAGCACCCAAAATTTGAACTCTTTGAAATTTGCTTGAACTTTCTCTTCCAGTTAAATGATGAGTAATGTTCTAAGGAAAACGTGCCCGAACCAGAGCACAGACAATATGCTTTCGATCGCCTTCTTTATGGGTGTGAAACGTTTGATATAATATCAATAAATCGAATAATCAAATGATTTAATTTCATTTAATATTTTTTTTTTAAATATAATGATCAAATGATAAAAATAATTATTTATATAATTTAATTTTACCTAATTTTATATGGTATAATGAACATTTGATATAATATTCATTCAGTATAACATTCAGTTACTATAATATTATAACGTTTAATATAATTTAGAACAGTCCATTTTGTTTTGTTTATTTTTACAAAAAGTGATTAAATTTTAAACGATTGCCATTGTAACACAACTAATAACAAGCACCAAATTAGTTTGCTTTTATGCGGGTGGACGGATATTTTTTAGTTTTTCTGTCTTTCATACAGCCACTATGTATTGTATGTGTTGAGTATTGCGATTTCAATATTTGTTTTCATAATTAAAATGACTACTATAAATTGCAGTACATTCAAAAGTTCTAAAGGTGGACAAAAACTTTGTGTATATGGAATCCATATACATAAACTTACCTATTTTTGTTATAAATGTATCCATATTATGAATACATTTATAACAAAAATAGATAAGTGGACAACGAAATTCGAAATCCAACAGATTTGTGTTTTCCTATTGTCTTTCATAATCACACTGGCTTGTAGTTAAATAGGTCGAATCTGTTCCAAAACCGAATCGGAGTACCCCGACTTCACGTAGTCTTTTGGCTGCTACTCCTAGAATGTGAAAAAACCGGAGGCGTGAAGGGAGAGCAACCTCCGTCGCTGTAACAAAGCAAAGGCATAGCATAACCCGTGCGTGCCGTAGCGGCTGAGGCTGGGCGCCGGAGGTGACCAGCAATCCGAAGCTGCGGAGGTGAGCATGGGTGCCTATCCTTTGCTACGTAAGGGCGAAGGGGTTGCAATTCTCGCAGCGCCGGAGACGATGCAGAGGCAACTTTAGTGTTTTGAGGTTAGGTTAAAATAATTTGGTTTTTTCTAGAACGGTGCGTTACCTTAAAAAATTAGTTAATATGAAAATTAGGTGAAATTAACGTTATATGAAAAGAGCATTATACAAGTTGAAAATTATATGAAATGAACGTTATACTAAATGTTGTTAGAGCAAATGAAGGTTATATTAAATATAACATCATTGTCATAAATATATCATATGATATTAGGTCATGTTTTTATAGGTCATATATATTATATCAAGTGAACGTTATTTTAAGTGATATTATATTATCTGTTATTATATATTACATAACACACCCCATCTTTATTGCGTCTAACCATGCTGCCGCATTTACCGAACGGTGTACCCTGCAGAATACAACAAAACTTGTTGATGCGTCGTATTTGGTTGCGATCCTTAGCAGTTACGGAACGACGAATAAGAAGAAGAACGTGGTAAGGAAGGCAGGACGATTATTTATTATTCCCCATCGTTCTGTTGTGGTGCCATAAATCATGACGATAAAATCATCATTATCATTTCAGCCAAAAACCGTCCACTGCTGGACATAGGCCTCCCCAAAGTGTCGCCACACTGATCAGCCCTGTGCGTCACGCATTCACCGGACTCCCGCAGCCTTGACCAGGTCGTCGCTCGTCCTAGTGGGAGGCCTTCCAACACAATGTCTTCCGGTTTGCGGTCGCCACTCCAGAACTTTTCAGCCCCAACGACCATCCAATCTGCAAGCAATGTGCTCTTAAGGTTGGCAATTCTTCGGGCTACGTCGGTAACCTTGGTTATGTGGTGACTTTAACCCTTCTGATACATTGTTAGGGACCACGTTTCGGTTCCATACACCATCACTGGCAACACACACTGGTCATGTGTTGCACCTACTCCTTTTAAGGTCGCAGACTCGAAGTTGTGGACGATTATGTCGTGGACAAACGGTCCAGTTAGGTAGGTCCAACTTCGAGAAAGAGGTCAACCGTCGAATCCGATTCGGCTGGACAGCATTCAGGAAGTTGCGCGGTATCTTCTCGTCCATCTTAGCACAGTGATTCAAGATGAAAGTCTATGACGACATAATTATGTATACATTTTACGATTATTAATTTGGTCCTATGTTGTGAACCGCCCATACCACCCAAACGGTAATGATTTATCTGCTGCTTAGGGAAACCGAAGGAATGACAAATTTTTCTGAGTTCCCTCTTAAAATTATAATTTTAGCGTGATTTATTTAAGTGCCAAAATTGTTTTGCCATAAAAAATGCAGTTGTTCCAATTAGAAACCATATAGAGCCATCTTCTACTATCTAACCCACTCTTTGTACCCAGATGTGCAGCATTGTGCTGTGACACGAAGAACATTATAGCCTTTTCGATAACTGGGCCACCAAGATACAGGCTGTGCCTAGTTTGGGGCCCACGGACACTTTCGTTGTGATATCTACGAGTAGTTCATTTAGTCTATTGTGCAAATTGTTTCTGTGTTTTAACTTGTGTGTGTCAATAAATACATTATTAAATACGGCTAAGCAAAAAGTAGCGTTATAATTACCGAATCTACGGCAGGGTAATGTTTTTCGAGCGTATGTATGTATTTATGCCCATTTCTATAGCACGCTCTGCAGCCAAAACGGCTTGACAAATTATGACATACGAGGTGTCGTTAGATTCGTCTCAATTGTGGAAGTGACATAGGCTATATAATGTTTAAAAATGGCGCACCCCCTATAAAAAAGGGGGGAAAACAACAAAAATTATAGAGAAACCGTCCAAAACTTCGTTTGTCACCGCTGGCAACACCTCATAATATTGAATGTATTAATTATATCTATTACCTTATTGTAACCTTTGTTTTTTCGTTTCAGTTAATTAATTAAAAGCTGTCGTGTTTTTTATTTATAATAATTTGTTTTATTTTTTGCTTCGTTCACGTTCATTCACAAATTTAAATAATTAAGAATAATTACCTAATGAATGAACCAATGTCTATATTTAGGAACGAAATTTCCTCTAGCTTCTGGATTCTACTATCACGTGTTTCATAAAATTTGTGTACGATTTAATAGCTGTATTTGCAGTTCAGTCTATCCATGTCACGTGCAAATAGAGCGTGCGAGTTCAAGAGTCAACTCTGTTTGAATATGCAGTTACTAGTTACATGTAACACCTTTAGTTACGTATTAAACTTTAATTGGACTTATGAGTAAGTGTGTAGTAGTTTATAGGGGGGGAAGGGGGGGATTATTTGAGTGTGCAAGTCATCCCCTGCCATTGCCGTGTAGATCAACAGTGTTCAAGCAGGGGCCAATAGTCCTTCTATAGTTGTATAGTGGCTAATCGATCCACGAAACCTCCCAAATCAATAGCACAATGGTTTGTCTCCATATTCTGCAATAATTCTGCACCAGCCGGGGATTGTCCTTGGGTGCTCTTGCGTAGTGACTAGTACATACAGGGATAATCGCCGGTTGGTGTCACATTTCATCCTAAATGTCTAACAAGGCTTCTGCGAGTTGGTTTCGGCCCCTGGTACGCCTTTCAAAGGTCCTGGACCCTAGGGTCTCGATAATCTCCAAGATATATCTATAATAACAATAATAATTATAGAAGTTAACCCAGTAAGATGCTGGTAGCGGATCGTGACCGTACTTCCGGGATTGTCCTATTAGCCGTGGTGTATCTCTCCACTTCTCAAGCACCTCCGGATATGTTTCCCCTTTGGCGCTTAGTCAGTAAAGTGCAAGCGACCCTTTATGGGGCCCAGTAGTCCTCCTATAGATTTAGGCAATCGAACCACTATTTTGCAATAATCCTGCACCAACCGGGGATTGTCCTTGGGTGCACTTGCGCAGTGTATACATTGATAATCGTCGGTTGGTGTCACATTTCCTGATACATGATAACAAGGCCTATGCAAGTTGGCTTCGGCCCCTCGCACGCCTTTCAACGGACCAGGACCCCAAGGTCCCGAGATTGTCAAAGTCAAAATATAATAATAATAAAGTATATACGTGACAATTGTTACCTATGGGTAGTCTTTCTAGTAAATCTGAAACCTGAACCTGAAGTCCAGGCAAGTGGTATCGTGTTACCCAGTAATTGAATTGTGGATATCAAATAGGCAGTTGCTCCATGTAAAACTCTAGTACTCAGCTGCATCTGGTTATAATGGATGGATGGATGGCTCGCACCGGGCAAATGCTAGACAGATTGATGGACTAATGGACTTATGTATAACTTTTGAACCGAAAGGCTCTCTGTTTGTAGGCCAATCAAAATGTGGACAGGCGACGGACGTGCGGAATCTGTTGGTTGCGGGCAGTGCTGGACTGATTATTATGATGAAGATAAACGATGAAGCTGTACAGCGGTGCTTATTTTCAGAACCTATATTATGGATATACGGACAAGTTCAACTTCCAACTCATACAGAGCGATGGCCTCTATAGACGCCGTGTAAAGAATCATCGAGGTGGAAAATATACGTCTTTATAGTTGTGAAAACTACGGTGTCCATGTTTTTTCACTTCATATTTGGTAACATACTTCTTGAATGTATTCTGGCCACGAGAGCTACTCTGTGGAAAGTAAGTATCATGATGTGCAGACCGAATGTTTTTGTTTGGCTATGGTGTCAACACAGCTTTACATTGAAGAGGTTTAAAAGAATACGTTTAATTCCTTTTGACATCATGTCTGATTTACAAATTGTACAAATGACTTTTATCGATTTGGCGGAAAGATCAGAATATGAATAGGAACATTGTAAGTATGTTGGTATATGAGTGTAATTCACACATCTATTAAAATTAACATAAAATAAAAATGGACCAACTATCGAGCCCTGTGGGACACCCATTGTAATCATAATTCGATTATCTTTTTCAGTTAGATAATATTGACTTCTATTAATGTACTGTAGGTAGTTGTATATAAAGTTTTAGTAATATTTAGTATATGTAGGTAGGTTAAGATTCTGTATGTAATGGCAGTTCAATTATAGTCGTGTCGTAGAACGCCTGGTTTTATTCCTCTCCCTAAATACATTACAGTGGCGACGAGTTGGACAAAATCCGGACAATTTCGCGTGTGATAATACGGATTGTCGAGTGTTTGTGGCTGTCGAGTGTATAAAAACGCAAAAAAAAAAAAAAAAAAAAAAAAAAATGTCGATCGGAAAAATAAAGGAGTTCGATGTAAAAGCCGGCACGTGGTCAGTGTACGTGGACCGCGTAGAAATGTACTTCAAAGCAAATAAAATAGACGACGACACTAAATTGCCGACGCTTATAGCGGATGAGGCGTACGAACTTTTGTGTAATCTAGCAAGTCCAAACAAGCCAGCGGAGTTATCATACGTCAAAGTGGTTGAATTGCTACACCAACATTTAGAACCAACGCCCTCGGTGCTCGCCGAACGTTACCGGTTCAGACAGCGGAGACAGACCAGCGATGACAATGCAGCAGCGTATGTAGCCGAGCTCAAGAAACTTGCCCGACATTGCAAGTTCAAAGAAACCTTGAACGAGAATTTACGCGATCAATTCGTCTGCGGTCTGCGGAGCGATATAATTCGGCAACGATTATTTGGGGAGGCCGACACTATTTCGTTCTCGGATGCTGTGAGGCTAGCAAGTACACTGGAAGCGGCGGAGCGGGACGCAGCCGCGGTGGAGTCGATGGTGACGATGGGCAGCAGAGGTGACACAGCGGGGAGCGGGGGACCGGAACAAGCGGTGCACGCGCTGTTCAGCAGACGGGCCGGCGGCGGCGCGCAGCCACGGGCGCAGAGGGGAACGCGCGGGGCACGCGGAGAAGCGCGGGGAGCAGTGCCAGCGGGGTGGCCGCGCACGGCTGGCGCCACGAGACAGCATGCTGGCGGGAGCGGCGGCGCGGGCGGTAGCAAGGCGGATCGCTCAACAAATTGTGCGGGTTGCGGAGCCACAGAGCATACGTATGCGGGTTGTCGGTTCCGTAACTACGTATGTAGTAATTGCAGACGCCTAGGACACTTGCGGAGGGTATGTCCGGAGAGGGAGGCCAATGCGCCTGGCGGGACAGGTTCCCAGCGTTCACCCATGCATTTCGGGGAAACGAGTGCAAGTTCCCACGATATTGAGGTGCCATCGGAACAAGATTTCCACCATCTATGCTTAAACGACTATAGAGCGGTAAGCTTGCCTATATATATAGACAATTATAAAATACCTATGGAAGTAGATACGGGTACAGCGATATCGTGTATCAGTGGAGAAACTTACAGAAGGTTTTTTAGGAATCATGAATTAGAAACCAGTGATGTTATATTGAATTTTTATGACGGCACAAAAATTAAACCTCTTGGAATGTTTAAGCCCATAGTAAAGTATGAAAGCTGTAAGAAACAATTAGAATTATTTGTCATAGGGGGGGGTACCACATCTCTGCTGGGCCGTCAATGGTTAACAGAGCTAAAAATTAAAATACCCGTATTTAATAACTGTAACAATTTTACGTGTAAAAATGTTAATCTAACTAATGATATTAACGGATTGTTAAACAGGTTTAAAGAACTATTCAGCGGCGGTTTGGGGCGGTACACTGGAGGCAAGGCGACGCTGCGCGTGCGCGACGGAGTAAGACCGGTGTTCCACCGCGCGCGGCCCGGGCCGTACGCACTGCTGGGCCGGCTCGACGACGCGCTCGACGCCATGCTGCGCGATGGTATCATCGAGCCGGTGGACTGCTCCGACTGGGCCTCACCACTGGTGCCGGTAAATAAACCTGACGGATCACTGAGAGTCTGTGCTGATTACAAAGCGACGTTGAATCCTGTACTACTTACTGACCGCTATCCGTTACCTAGAATAGAGGACTTAATGGTTAACCTTAGTGGAGCTACGTATTTCTCGAAAATAGATTTAACGCAGGCCTATAATCAGATTGAGCTAGATGATACAAAGGAATATACCGTCATAAATACGCATAGGGGTCTATACAGGTATAATAGGCTAGTTTATGGTTTGTCTTCAAGCCCAGGCATATTTCAACGAATTATGTGCAATTTATTGAAAGGTATTCCAAACGTAGAAATATTTCTTGATGACGTAATTATAGGGGGTAAAAACAAACGAGAACATTTACATGCATTAGAAGAAGTTTTTAGTAGATTACGTCAGTCTGGTCTTAAACTAAAAAAGGAAAAGTGTGTATTTTTAGTAAAAGAGGTAAAATATTTGGGATACATCATTAATCAAGAGGGAATTAAAACAGATCCGGCGAAGGTTGAAGCTATAGTTAGGATTCCGCGACCCGCGAATGTATCGGAGTTAAGATCATTCCTAGGAATCATAAATTTCTATGGCAAATTTGTTAAGAACATGAGTAGTAGATTAGTACCGCTTTACGAGTTATTAAAGAAAGGTAAACAATGGCGTTGGACCACGGAATGTGAAAAATCTTTTATAGAAATTAAAAATGTATTAGCAGGCACGGAAGTATTAGCGCATTATGAACCTGATAAGCCGTTAATATTGACCTGTGACGCGAGCGCACGGGGCATAGGGGGGGTACTGTCGCAGCCCGGCAGCGGCGAGCGGGGCGAGCGGCCGGTGGCCTACGCGTCTCGCACGCTTACCGATGCAGAAAAAAACTACTCACAAATACATCGTGAAGCACTAGCAATAATATTCTGTGTTAGTAAATTCCACCAATATTTATATGGCCGGAATTTCACTTTGCGCACAGATCATAAACCACTGGTATCCATATTTGGTCCGCATACCGGTATACCGACAATGATCGCGAGCCGTATGCAGAGATGGGCAATTATTTTATCGGCTTATACATTTACTATTGAGTACGTTCGCACCGATCACAACGGAGCGGATGGTTTTTCAAGATTACCGCTAACGAGTAAACAAACCATTGCAACCGGGCAGCCGGAGCAAACGCATTTGCACTTTGTTCAACAATCATTATTGCTAGATTATAATGATATAAAACGTCAAACAGGGCGGGACGTAGAACTATCAAAAATATTAAGTTATTTGAGAGATGGTTGGCCTAATGAATGTGAGCTTCAAAACTTAAAACCATATTTTAATAGGAAGACAGAACTTTATGAAGAACTAGGATGCGTAATGTGGGGTCATAGGCTGGTGGTGCCGCAAGCGTGTAGGGATAGGGTGTTATCGATGTTACATGAACCTCACATGGGCATAGTGAAGTCTAAATCTTTAGCCCGAAGCTACGTATGGTGGCCCGGGGTCGATGAGGCAGTGGAGCACATGTGCCGCGGATGCGGGGTGTGTGCAGCCCAAGCGGATGCACCACCCCAACAGTCGCCGCGCATGTGGGCCTGGCCTAGTCGGCCTTGGAGCCGGATCCATATCGACTACTTGGGACCCATTAGCGGCAGAACATATCTAGTGGTAGTGGATGCCACCTCTAAATGGTTGGAAGTATTTAATGTATCAAGCACAACCGCGTTTAGTTTGATAGATAGATTAGCAGAACTATTTAGTAGATGGGGGCTACCCAGACAGATAGTTAGCGATAACGGTACTCAGTTTACATCAAGAGAGTTTCAGGATTTTACAAAAGCAAACGGAATAGAACACATTTTTACAGCCCCTTACCATCCTTCATCAAATGGATTAGCGGAAAATGCAGTTAGGCTTGTAAAAAGGGTAATAAAAAAGGCAATATTAGAAAAACAAAACATAGATAGGGCAATATGGACATATCTAATGTATTATAGAAACGTAGAACATTCAACAACAGGGGAAAGCCCAGCTACAATATTGTTAGGTAGGCGCCTACGAACTAAGCTGGACATTATCAAACCAGATAGACAAAACAAGGTGCTTCTAGCTCAACAGCGACAGGTGGAAGCGGTAGGTGGGGCGAACAGGAGTATAGGGGGAGAGGGAACAGATATATGGTATCGACAATTCCTAAAAGGCGAGAAATGGGTTCCTGGTCAAGTAGTGGAATGTGTAGGACCTAGCAACTACCGTGTCAAAGGTCAAAGTGGTGAAACGGTGCACAGGCACATTGATCAGTTACGTAGGAGAACAGGAGGAAGGCCATCCTTGGTATCCAGTGGTCCTAGCACTATAGAGCGGTCAGACACAGATTCTCAGGGGTCAGCGGCAAGGGACACTGGTGGGAGTGGTAAACCACCTCAGTCGGAGAGGTCACCGGAACAGGAGTCGAGCGAGCTGCCAGCGGCGCCGGCCCAGCCCTTAAATGATACAGCAATCGATATACAAGCTGCAACAGAAGCTCCGGTTGCCTTGCCTCAAGTGATACTTTCTCCACAGCGTGCGCTTAGACAATGTAGACTTAAGAATATCAATTATAAGGTTTAGATTGTTATGTGCCTATGTAAGTTAAGTTTTATATTGTAGCCCTTAATTTAACAGGGAGGAGTGTACTGTAGGTAGTTGTATATAAAGTTTTAGTAATATTTAGTATATGTAGGTAGGTTAAGATTCTGTATGTAATGGCAGTTCAATTATAGTCGTGTCGTAGAACGCCTGGTTTTATTCCTCTCCCTAAATACATTACAATTAACCTTTGTAATATATACTTAAATGGCGCAGAAAAACCTATGCTGACTCATAGTCGTAGAATTATTTAATAAATGTATTATGTAGAACACAATCGAATGCCTTGGATAAATCGCTGAAAATACCCAATTAATTAAAATTATTACTAAAGTATTCATACTAAAATCATTTGCACTAATTTAACCTAAGTTTTTCGTTTGTTTTAAATGTAGTAAAATACACCAATACATGGAGCAGAGGTGGACCAATGGTAACAGCCGCGACGTGAAAGAAAACATCGTGCGGAAACCGGCATGTTCTAGAACCAAAAGTTCGACGACATGTGACATCCACCAACTCGCACCGGGCCCGCGTGGTGGATTTTGACCCATTCCCTCTTACCGAGAGGAGGCCTGTGTCCCAGCAATTAATCAATCTGCCTAGCCTTTTCCCAACTATGTTGTGGTCGGCTTTTAGTCTAACCGGATTCAACTGAGTACCAGTGTTTTACATGGAGCGACTGCCTATCTGACCTCCACAACCCAGTAACTGGGTAACACGACACACCCCTTGGCTAGACTAGTATCAGATCTCAAGCATCTGACTACTCGTAACGACTGTCAAAGATCTTCTAACGGACCGACCTCAACAATCGTTGCTTAACCTTGATGATCGACCTGTCTGGCTATTATTATTTAGCCACGAGCTCCTGTGTCTCAGCAATGAGAATATTAAAAGGATGAGGATGACACCAATACATGGTTCTAATACTACTGAAATAAGTCTAGAAATTATTATTTATTGTATGGTACATGAACTTGTACTATCTATACTCTGAGATATTTTTCCCATCTCCTTTGTTCAGGGAAAAACTCAAGCATCTGACTACTCGTAACGACTGTCAAAGATCTTCTAACGGACCGACCTCAACAATCGTTGCTTAACCTTGATGATCGACCTGTCTGGCTATTATTATTTAGCCACGAGCTCCTGTGTCTCAGCAATGAGAATATTAAAAGGATGAGGATGACACCAATACATGGTTCTAATACTACTGAAATAAGTCTAGAAATTATTATTTATTGTATGGTACATGAACTTTATGTACTATCTATACTCTGAGATATTTTTCCCATCTCCTTTGTTCAGGGAAAAACAATTAGGCATCTATTCGATTTGGAAATGTCAATTCAAATCCCATTCGTCCCAACAGCAAAAACTCACAATTGGAGTGCCTCAGGAAACTATTTTTGGCCCATATTTGTTCTCCCTCATTCTTTATAATTTAATTTGTGTAGCTCTATAGTAATCACTTGTGATAATAGTATGTGATTAAAATGATCACGTTGAGGGCTGTAATGTAGGCGAAAGGTCGAAGCATTTCGTTGTCTACCCATAAACATTATAATGGATGCCTATTATTATAAAAATAATAATTTTATATTCAGCCTTTTACTCCAGTTATTTTGTACAAGGATCTAATAAATTAGATGTATTATATTTTGTAGCATAGACAAACAAAGAAACACAGATATAAGAAAACAAACAAAGGTAATAGATGCTCTAAACCACTGCAAAAAACTAAAGTGGAAATGGGCAGGCCACATAGCACGTATGAACTCAGATAGATGGTCCAACAAAGTAACTCACTGGCCTGGCCCGTTTGGAAAAAGGAAACAGGGTAGGCCCCCTGATAAGTGGCTAGATGAGATTAAAAAGATAGCAGGAGACAATTGGACGTCAAAAGCCAAAGATAGAAAACTTTGGAGTAAAATGGAGGAGGCCTTTACTCGAAAAGAGGTCATTAATGAAGAAAAAATAACTAAATTTACATGATTTACTAAAAATAACAATTTATTGTATGTTAAGGATAAATAAATGGCTTAAATAAATAAATAAATAATATTTTGTGTAATACCTGCGATGATAGTGTTCAAATGTCGTCGTAGGTATTATATAATATATATTAATTTATAAAGAACTAGCTTGTGCCAGTGTTTTTCCGCGTAAATGTCTGAAATATTTTTTCTTTAAACCAAAATTAATCAAAATTGGTTCACTTCATGTATGTACAAGTACATACTTAATGCCGTAGGCATTCTCTACCAGTCAACTATTCATGGATTCATGGTGAAGAGGTAACATGGCAGGCGTGCATTGTTTAATCTGTTGAAAGTCAATATGTTGGAGTAAGATGTGAAAACATAACAAACAAACAGACATACTTAATTATATTAGCATGCATTATCACACAAAATATTAATTTGTTCAATTACATCCGTTTATGTAAATTATTGAGAGGTCTTATGTCAGATGCTTGTACAGTTTGTTCTCATAAAACGCCAAGATGGTTGAGAAGAGCACAAATATATAAGTATTTATACGAGTAGGTAGTCAGAAGTGTTTCAGTGCGTTGCAAATCTTTCTCGGTAGATATGCCGGCGACTATTTCTTATAACGTCTCTGAGTTTGATGAAGAAGCGGACTGGCTTGAAGGTAGGTCCTTAACTTTCTATAATTAATGCTAGATTTTGCCAAGAGCTTTGCCCATGTGAAAGCCTATAGTCACCTTTGTTAAGATATATGTATAAATATCCATAGAAACGTACTACTGCGATATAAACGGTTTTTGTCATCTGTGTGTTCCAAGGTTTATCCTAATCTGATCAGCCCTGAAGCGTGAATGATTTAACGAACATCTAGATTTTCACATTTTAATATTATTAGGAAGAATAGGATATGATTGATCAACGAATAGGGGGGTGTTGGCTGGTGGTCACAACGGAACCTTGTGCAGCTACTTCTTAAGGCAGCTGCGGGATGTCGACCGTTGCAAAAAAGAGAACATGGTTCCTGGGTTTGATTCTCTGGTCGGTCAGTGTTATTGTGTATTAGATTGTGTGGGCCCAGTAAAACCACGGAACGGAGAAGATGGCAATTTTTTTGTTCTTTGGTAAACCCCATCGAGTGGGGTATAGTTGTTTAGAACTCGTTGAATAGATAAATACTGTGTCTTTTGTTTTAAAAAAAAAACCGGCCAAGTGCGAGTCGGACTCGCGCACGAAGGGTTCCGTACTTGGTAAATTGCGGTTTACGATTTTAGACGAATAAAAAAAACTACTTACTAGATCTCGTTCAAACCAATTTTCGCTGGTAGTTTACATAGTAATGTACATCATATATTTTTTTTAGTTTTATCATTCTCTTATTTTAGAAGTTACAGGGGGGGGGACACACATTTTACCACTTTGGCAGAGTCTCTCGCGCAAACTATTCAGTTTAGAAAAAAATGATATTAGAAACCTCAATATCATTTTTGAAGACCTATCCATAGATACCCCACACGTGTGGGTCTGATGAAAAAAAATATTTTTAGTTTTAGTTTCAAGTATGGGAACCCCCAAAATTTATTGCTTTATTTTTATTTTTGTGTAAAAATCTTAATGCGGTTTACAGAATACATCTACTTACCAAGTTTCAACAGCATAGGTCTTATAGTTTCGAAATAAAGTGGCTGTGACATACGGACGGACAGACAGACAGACAGACAGACAGACAGACAGACAGACAGACATGACGAATCTATAAGGGTTCCGTATTTTGCCATTTGGCTACGGAACCCTAAAAATCGAATACTAAGGAATGAGAAGCCACCAAAATCAGAATTTTTTACAAAATTTTGATGCATATAGTTTTCTAACTTTTTAAACTGTCATAGTCACTAACACGAACATTAACATTAGAAGCGGGCTATTTACCATGTTTACTGTTTGTTGCGAGTTTCCGATATTTCGGTGCTGTTGCAAGCACCATGATCATGGATAAACAGTTATCAGTTTATCCGTGATCATGGTGCTTGCAGTTAACAGGAAACATGGTAAATATTCCGCTTCTAATGTTAATGTTAATTTTCTAACTTACCATTAACCTTAAAATTTGGTGATGTTTATTATTACGTATATTTTACTAACAAATACCAATATATTGATAAATCAGATCTTTTCTTTGAAATGTCCTAATTTTTCCAATTGCAACCAACTTAATTTTGCTGTCTTTAATGTGCGAATTCCCACACGCACTTGGCCGCGTCATTCATTTATCCGCATCTTTTGAGGGTTCTAGTGCTTCTAAAGATAATTATATCATCAAAAGGGAAACATAGGGCACAGTATATATATCATTATTTTTCAGTTTATGGAATATCTTTTAAATTGGCCCTATTTTTGAGGAGGAAAGAGGCGAGAGCCAAAACCTCGAATTATGACATTCTACTGAGGAAATTCAGTCGGATGTCTGCGGCCGCTTTTCCTCTTAGTGGCGCAGCAGATTCTTGGAATGTAATAAACGGTTGCCAACCTAGGCAAGCATTGCTTACCCTTGAAGATCGACTCGTGTGGATATTACTTATTCACGAGTTTCTTGTTTCACTTATCTCTCAACCAAATCTGAAATCATGCATGAACCGTGTTTCCGTTCAGGCAATCCTTTTGTCTGGATCCTATTGATTGAATAAACAACTAGATAAGTACAACATCATTGAAGCGTTCTGCTTCCGGTTTATCTAGAACGTTCTAACTGCAGGTATTGTGATGCCCTATCTGAGTCGAGGACACAATTGAACATTTCGATAAATCTCCTAATAAATTCTAGTCACAGATGAAATTTCAAAATTAGCATGTCTGCAAACTATAAGATCGTATGTATACGAATTCAGACGTAGTTTGTATTTTTTTAAGCAAGGTACCAGACCAGTTAGCTACTTACTAAAACAATCTAACTTTAAAAACGTTAAAACGTCGTTTGTTTGTTTGTTTTTTGCTTATATTCGTTGTGCTCGGTACTAAAAATAATGTATAAAAGGGTTTATAAAAAAAATACCGCAGTAATTAGTAGGTATGTAGATAGTTAATTGTACCTACATTCGAAATAATTAACAGTTTTACAATAAAAAAATAATTCGTAATGAGCAAAAGTCAAAGGTACTTAGGAAGATATATTTGTTTGTAACAATTTGTAATTTTTTTATTGTTTCTTTTGAATTCAACTTCGACAAAATTTTCCAGACTTCTGTTAATCGTTTTTAGCTAAATCAAGGGTGCTGATTACAAAAATAACTCTAGTTTTTAACCCCCGACGGAATAAGAGGGGTGTTATATGTTTGACATGTGTGTGTACCTGTGTGTTTGTGTATCTGTCTGTGGCATCATAGCTCCTAAACGGATGAACCGAGTTTTTTTATATTATGACTTTTTTTTTGTTTGAAAGGTGATATTATCGAGAGTGTTCTTAGCTATGTTTGATAAAAATGGGTTCAGCATTCTAAAGTTAAGGTTTGAATCGGGGTATTTTCGCAAAATATCGTGTCATAATTACGTGTTCATTAGATTGTCGATCGAAGCGTGTCTACTACTAGATAAATTATGTAGCATGAAATAAAAAGGTGTATGGGATTCTTTAAATTTTATAATTTTACTTGTTACGAAGTATATTTACCACAAATACCACAATAACTGTCTCGATCGTTCATACAACCACTCTTCATCATAGCTATTATATTAATTACTAGTAAATTGACAGATGTGATAAGTAATACAAAAATAATATGAATCTAGTGTCTAAATACAAATATATATCTTAAAAAAACTAGAGCTGCTAAGAAAAAATAATATAATATATGAACTTTCCACAACACTTATCACAGCAATTTCATTAAAATTGTTGACCAGTGTTATCAGACCTAAATTAATTACTCCAAAAAAAACGGCGCGTACTAAAACATCAGGTCCTAAAGTCCAGACATTTTTTATTTACATCCTAACCCAGCTGATCATCAAAATCTCCTCACGATCTGCTACCAATAAGTCCTAAGTAAATTCGGTAGCACCGCCCAGAGACAATCAGACGACCTGGAAAACTGGTTCTTGTAGTAAGCGGACGGAAAAAGACACGTGGACATTCATCTACTCGTTGGTCAGATTAGATCAAGGCAATAAAAGGACTCACTGTAACTACTGCCTGATGAAAATGGTACGACAGAACTGATCTGATGATAAAGCCGGAAGGTAGGCACTGGAACTCCGAAATAAACCAACGATCCTAGTTTGTGCTTATTGGAATTGTCATGAGATGTATTTTGGCTATACTTAAATGATTTTCACGGTAATTGGAGGTACCTACCAAAACTAAGAAGAGATAAATGTGAAACTTGAAAAACAAAAACCGACTTCCGAAAGAAAACACTACAAAGCAAAAAATAACTTGATTTTCCGAAGTTGGTGTCGAAAAACGGAAAACAATAGGTACCAAAGACACCGTCTTCGGAAAAGAAAGTTATTTTTCGCTTTGTAATGTTTTGTTTTATAACTCGGTTTTATTTCTTTTGTACCATATTTCTGAATGTTTAATGGTTCTTAATCTATCGTTTCTCCTAAGATGTCTCTGAAACCCTAACCACTGCCTATTCAAGTTTGCTCAATGTGGTTTATTTTTACTTCGTGTTTGGAACGGGACTACTGCGTCACGTTCTTATCAGCTCACCTTTATTTAACAATTCAATAAGTTCAGAGGTCTTACATTGAAATGCAAAGACATACGAACCAGTTGGTGTTCGAACCACTACAGTCGACATCATTCGCCAGTATCTTCCCGTTACTTTCGAGGGAAAGACGAAACCAGGATTTGTTAATTATATTTTTTTTTAATCGCCAAAAATGTACCAAGACAACGAGGTTGGGACCAAGTTGGAGAAGAACAAGTTCGAGTCTTCTATTAGTGAATTGAAGAAGAAAACATTTGTTTCTTATGCTGATATTGAAAGTTATGGTGAGTGTGACAATTTTTCAAAAGGAATTTTTGTGAAGCCTGGTTTTAGCAGAGTCCTTGATCTGAGAGACAGTAAAGAGGGTAGAAGACACTCTAATCAAAAGTGAAGGAAAAATTGATTGTGTATCATACAAGATTATACTATAATATTTTCCAATATTGTGAAATCGATTATTTTTCTGGAGAGTCACTATGAATAAATTAATGAATTGGTTCAGCTTTGGTCATAGTACATTTTATTTGGTTCTTATTTGCATATTGTTGATCGTGGATTCAATCAGTGTCATTGACAAACCGTTAATTTTGTGTTATGTAATTAGATAGACTTATAAACAATAAGAATAAGTCTGTTTATTGAGAAGTTGTTTAAAAGATGAAGGCATGAAAGATATTATGTCGTTAGAATAAGTGAGAGAGTGAATGTTGATGAGTACAAGCATATGGGAAGAACACAGAATAGATACATGGATGATGTGAAAGATAATCTCTTAAGAGACGGGCTATATTGTGGAGATGAACGTTGTAAGAGATCCATCTAAGAGTAGGAGGATGATGATCTTATTTATTTATTTACACTTTATTGTACACCAAGAAAAAATATTCAAAAAGACATCTTATATCTAAAACAAACATACAACAGGCGGCCTTATCGCGATTCGCGATCTCTTCCAGGCAACCAAGAATGGAAAGTGACAGCCTGGACACAATATGGGGTTGCACTTGGTGCAAAATAAAAAAAAAAAAATAAAATAAAAAGATATTAAGAAAGTAGGTACTAACTACAAAAAAAAAAAAAAAAAAAAAAATTGATACATAAATACATACATACAACTAATATACAGACAAGAAAACAATTCAGCTTATAAAAGATTATGATCACAGTAACAAGTAGTATCTTTTGATTTACTGAGGGATAAGAATGGCCTTGATTATAGAAAGCACTAACCACCACCAACCAACAAAATCAAAGCTTTAAATAATCTCTATCTAGTACGTAATAAGAAATCTTTCCTCATCGTCAACTGAAAATGTTTTGTAAACGCGTATCAATAAGCAGGGTCGAAGGTCTAAAACAAATTGAATTGTTACAAAAGTCGTACATTTTACTATACAAATAATTATATATAATTATTTAAAGTAGCACTTTTACACGTGAATGAGTTAATTTAAGTAATGACGTAATCGTTCAGGGTAATCAGGAATGATGAGTCAATCCACGTCAGCATTACGTTATTAATTTTGATGTGGTCGATGACAGAGCACGCTTGCCTAGAAGTAACATATTCAGTCATGAATTAAATACCCCCAAATGCCCCAAGGTGAAGCCATCTGTAAAAGTAGACTGTGGTTTAGAAGAAAAAGAAAAGCTAGTGGCTAAATCAGCTAATAGTTAAAGCAAAGCTTGCTGAGGGCGGTCCGTGGATAGGTTGCCAACCATTACATCTGAAACTAGGTCGTGCCTCGGAAATCATGCTAATCCGTTAGTCTCGGATGTCATTGGTAGATCTTTGGTAGTCGTTACGGAACGGTACGATAGATAGAAGCCAGAATATTGGACTTGCCGAGAGGACCGTGATACCCAATTACTGGGGTGTGGAGGTTAGTCAGGCAGTAACTCAATATAAAGTACTGATAATTAGCTGTGTCCGGTAAGACCGAAAGCCTACACCAACAATAATGGCAAAAGGCTAGGCAGCTTTTATTGCAATCCTTTTGTTTTTTTTTTGTAAAATATTTTCAAGAAGCAACGTTGATATGTTCCGAAGGTAGTCGCTGTAGTTGCAAACGTAGCACAGTTAGTAAACAAATTTAGACAGGACTTGCTTATTATCAAAAGTGAATGCTACATTTATTGCTCCTTTTTTTTTTGAGCTTTCAGATTTTTTTATTTTGGGTCCACACAAGGGTTCGTACTTATATCATATGTCATCTTAAGAACACCTGGAAAAAAATAAAGATTATGCTAAACTTCAAACAAATCTTTTAAATTATATGCTTATTCTGATTTTGCTCTCGTGCCTTTAAACGTCCTTCTGTTGTAAAGTACATGTCCAAAGGTAACTCGTCATCTCTTAAAAATCATTAGATTGTTTGTATGCCTCAAGTCCTACGTCTATTCTTCATCTTATACTTGGTATTTACGGTTGAGACAATTTCGTTTGTGTATATGAGTCACACATTCAATCAATGCAACCTGTATAGGTTCACTTGTTTAGTTTGGCCTGCCCATGTCTTCTTCATCTATCCCTCCCTTAATTATATACTTGGGGTCAGTGCAAAATGTTTTCCTCTGCCCTTGGCAGCTGCTTTAATATTTACTCCCTTTTCATTATTAACATTTTGATCTCTTTCTACTACTTCTGTTTATCTGCATTTATATTCATTAGTATACTTATATATCCTTCTAGTCCTATGTGTTTCATCCTTCCTTTTGTTACGTCATCTGTTCGGTAGACTTTCATTCAACACAATGTTAACCATTTTTGCTGCCCCAATCAGGTGAGAGCAGTGTGACTCCAGAATACCAGGAAGCTTACCGGCGCTCCATCGATGACCCTGAGAGCTTCTGGGGCGAAATCGCCCATGAGTTGGACTGGACCAAGCCATGGGATAAAGTACTAGACAATAGCAACCCACCGTTTACGAAATGGTTAGTAGCAAATGTCTTAACTGGAAGATTTCGTCGAAATGGGATAAAGGATGAAATAATTATGTGTGTACTTAATTTAAATACCCTCTTGTTTGAGTTTGTTCTATTTCAGCGCCAATGTTTTTGTTTGTTTTTGTAGTATATTCATACAACTGAACGTATTTTTTACAAACGTTAGTTTTTTAGCGTTACTTGATTTGTGTGTACGGGCCAAATCTTTCAACTGAATTTTAAAATAGTTATCCTCAACCGATTGAGCAAAAAATTTGTACACATGTTTGTTTGCGATGACAAAGTTATGTTAGCTTAGTGATTTTATTCTAATATTTTATTTTATTTGTAATATGTGAACTCCCAAATATGGTGGTCAAATTATTATTTTTGCATGCCTATGGTACACGTATCTAATGAAAGGGTTTGCTGAGAGGAATACTAAAAAAGCTTGTTTTTAATGAACTATTTACAATTCAGTCTGTTTCGGTCTTTTTACCGAACCTTCAGAAATACTGTTAAACTACCTAATTTACCTACTTTTAGTGTTTGACTACTAAATGGTCTAGACCTAAGGCACGTGTAACCTATGCACATACTTAATGAGACCAAATTTTTTGTAGTACCTACCTGTTTAATATATACTTTTCGTTGTAGTTTTAGATACGTTCACATATTTCAAAATACTTACAGACCTTTATATCTACATATCTATTGTGATGTGGTCATCGTCCATTTAATCGGTTGCCAATTTCATGGATATTACATAAGTGAAGTTAATGTATTCAACATTAAATTTTGCTGTTTATTATTTAGTTAGGTATTAACCCCTCGTATGCCACTAATTTGCGAAACAATATAAAAGTTACGCGTAGATCTGCGTTATATATGCGAGGGCTTAAATGATTAACATTAATTGTTAAATTACTTGTGTAAGATGACGACGCTACTATTGGATTTTGGCAATTAGAAATGGCTTTCTTCACATAAATTAATCAAGACACAGGACACTCAAATATGTTTGAAGCCTAGCTTAGTCCCCTAGGCTTTCCAAGAGACCAGAGTTCTTCCACTTAGACAGATATTCACAGAAATATGAGAATCTGTTAGATTATATAATATAATATATAATTCATTTATTTTCAGACACAGTAGTCCATAATAGTATTACATTCATAAGCATTACATAAATATTGGTTATACATATCATAAGGGATGCTGTATTGGTCCAAGAGCATCTTACAATGCTTCCGGTCTTCAATCTATACAATTTGTGTTGTACCGTTCAAAGAAATAAATTGTGTAACTTCTTGATGCGGCTTCGCTCTCGTGGTCAATGGCCCATGGTCATGTACCTACGTTTCTATCATTTAAATATTTTTTGTAATTAATCAAATAAAGTTTTTCCAAAGGAGTCCCTTTCATCTTCCATCCTCTCTTCTATAGCTGTAAAATGTTTTTGTTGGTTAGTATTGGCATTGCCACAGTCATCATCATCATCATATTAGCCGAAAGACGTCCACTGCTGAACATAGGCTTCCCCCAAATTGCCACAGTGCCATCACCAAATTTTTATTGTTGATTTCTGAGATAGTAGATGTCTTCCAACTAATCATTCTTAATCCCACAGGTGGGTAGGCGGAGAGATGTCAGTTTGTTACAACGCAGTAGACCGTCATGTTGCCAGTGGCAAGGGAGATCAGGTGGCGCTCGTGCACGACTCACCCTTGACCGACACCGTGCGGAAGATCACGTACAACGAGATTAAAGAGCAGGTTAGTACTTCCTTGAAGATAATCCCCCGCTTTCGGAACTATTTATTTCCAGCCTTTTCTGTCCCATTGTAGGGCAAAGGCATCCCATTCTTTCCTCCAATCATGTTAGGACATGTCAATTGTGGACCAATCCTGTCGATAGGCATAGGCAGGCAAGCTCGTCCCGCCATCTTCTCCTGGGTCTGCCACGATGTCGCCGGACATTTAACTGGGTCGGGACCCACATTGTGGTTGGTTTAGCTCATGAACCGTTCGACATGCGGCAGATGTGCCCGGTCCAGTCCTATTTTAACTTGGCTGCTTTGTGGGTGACGTCGGCGATTTATGTTTTGGAGCGCAGCACTGTGTTCCTAACGCGGTCCGTTAATCTAACTGCCAGAATGCTGCGCTCCATTTCTCGCTGGCAAACTTCAAGCTTGAACCTCTGCAGCGCTGTCAAAGACCAGGTTTGAGCGCCATATGTAAGGATAAGGAGAATGCAGGTGCATTCTCCATCAATTTGCCTTTATGGAAAATTGGTGGGTGGAAAAAAACGCCTGCAAAATGAAGCGTCTCATGAAGGGAGCTTCATGAGACCCTTCATCTTGCAGGCGTTTTCGGTGCGGAAAGGAACTTATTTTTCTTGTCTCTTCTGGAAAGAGACTATTTGGCCAAGGTAGATGTATTTCTGGGACATATGCAGTCTCCACATCTCCTAAATATAGTTTTTGTTGAACGCTATGGGTCATAAGTTTGGTCTTTGAAATGTTCATCCGAAGTCCAATCTCGAGGCTCGCCTTGTTAAAGTCACTCAGCATTTCGCCAAGTTCAGCTGCCGAAGATCAGAACAGCACGATGTCGTCGGCAAAACGAAGATTGGTCACCCTTTTTTAACCAATGACAACGCCTTTATCAACCCAGGGATCAGATAGTTCTTTAAAACATTTTTTCAAAGTCGGCAGTGAACAGCTTGGGGGACAGCGGGTCTCCTTGCTTGACACCTCTTTCAATCGGAAAGGATGGTCCTGTGGTGGTGATTTTTATATCTGCTGTACTGTTGCTGTTGTTGTTGTTGTTTGTTGCTGTATATGGCTTTTAATAAGTTTACATAGATGGTATCTGTATTTTGGTTGAGGAGGGCTTTAAATAGTCACTCGTAGTGAATGCAATCAAACGCTTTGGCGTAGACTACGAACGCTAGATATAGAGGAATCTTAAACTCTATCATCTGATTTAGGGATTGCAGATGGTCAGTTGTGGAGAGGCCTCTTCGAAACCCTGCTTGTTCAGGTGGCTGTTTACCTGAAATGCGGTTCTCAATAACTTTTTAATGTTTTTTAAATATATGAAATCAGAGTGATGGGGCGATAATTACCGATTTCAGACTTGTCACCTTTTTTGTATTACAGAATTATCGTAGAGTGGCAAAATTGAGAAGGAAATGTTCTAGTTTGGAATATTGAGTAGAACAGATTTGTGATATGTGGAAGCAGTACTGACTTTCCATTTTTGAGAGCTTCAGTAGAAGCAAAAGTCTTATCAGCCACAAAGTTCTCTTCTCTTTTAGCCATCAACTTTCTCACAATCATTTCATCTGTTCTATCTACCTCTTTCTTTGTCTTCTTTTATTAATTACCTCTATTCAACTTTACATAAACTGTTCTTGACATGCAACTGGTCTATATTAAAATCTCTGTTCAATCTCAGGTATCTCGTCTAGCTGGTAAACTGGCTTCCCTGGGTGTGACCCGAGGCTCTCGCGTGCTGATCTACATGCCTCTCATCCCTGAGGCTATCATCTCCATGCTGGCTACCAACAGGATAGGAGCCATCCACTCTGTTGTGTTTGGAGGTAAGAGTTTACATCCCTCATGGATAGTCTGTGTTAGAAACAAAGAGCTTCTTATTCTTCTTTTCTTTTTTCCTTTTTGAACCGTCTTCCCAAAAAAATCTGGTGTATCCTCCGCCTGCACAGCATGATTTTTTCCTTGTTTACGACTTTTTAGTTCGCTTTTGAAGCAGTCGGGTTTTTTGATTTTTTGAATTAAGTTTTTTTATTTATAACTTTTTAGTTCGTTTTTTTTCGAATTAGATACATTTAAACATATAAGTATTATATATTTTTGAAATCACCTCTTAAAACCCTTTATTTTGATACCCCACACGATGGGTTCGGCAGAAAAAAAAAATTTGGGCCCCCACAATATGGCACCCAAAAGCCGCCATTTTTCTAATATCCAATTTTTATGTAGCCTATGACACTCGCAGGGTTAAGACGCATCGATTGACGTATGAATCATCAAAATCGGCCAACGCGTTTGGTCTCTGGAACGCCATATAGGAACAAACATACATACATAGACTGATAAACACATTACCCTCCTTCGGCAGTCGGGTAAAAAGGACAAGGATTTATATATATACTATGTATTTTTATTTATGTTCGGGTATAACGCTGTCATATACCTAAAACGGAATTGCAAAATTATTTTTTGTTCGAAAGATGTTTATTCCGAAATGGTCCCAATTAAATTTGGTAAAGATCTGATGAAGAACTTCGGAAATATACAACAGCAACCTTATTGCGTAATGAATTCGGAAAGAGCAAAGGGCAAAGAGTATGATAAATCGACCAATCACAAGCGAGATGAAAAACGCGATGTGGCTTTCCGTCTATGTGATTGGTCGATTTTTCATACTCTTTGCCCTTTGCTCTTTCCGAATTCATTACGCAATAAGGCTGCGGAACTCTTCAAGAAATGACGGCAAATCTCTCGGGATTGCTGCAACCACCTGTCTGTTTATTGGTTACACCATTTCATAACATACCACATACCATAACGCCAGTATGCTCTAAACGGGTACGCAGATGTGTACAGTTCACCCTGGTATACCTACTCGCATTCCACTGGTTATGTTCAAGTTACATGTTATTCAGGTAATCTTTTCTGGCATCACTGTGGGCATTATAGGTACCTTATTATAGAACTTGACCATTATGTACCACTAAAAAGTGAAAAATAAAACACCTTTTTTCCAATCACAATAAAACCGACTTCCAAATAAAAACACTGAAAATTGACAAATAACTTCAATTTCGGAAGGCGGAGTCAAAAAACGAAGAAAGGATAAAAAAACTTTTTTACAAAAAATATTAGGTGACGGTACCTCGGTTCCATATTAAAAAAAAACTACAAAGTGAAAACTAACTTTCTTTTTGGAATTTGGTGTCTTTGGTAGGTACTAATATTTTGCGTTATGGTCGGTGTCCACACAATCATTGGTCTGCCTTGTGTGGTACCTAATAGGCGTAATACTGGTTCCAATCTGAAGGGAATGACCAAAACGATTTGTTTCTAAACTATTGTTTCAATTCTAGAATAGGTACATTCTTGTGCCTATCTCAATAAACCTACAAAGTAACAGTTAATTGATTAAGGTTCTCCTAGTCGATGGCACGAACTATTTTGTGCGCGAGGTTAAAATGCATGCTATCTCATCCGACAACACGTGCGAAAGAGATAGATGCTATGATGAGCAATAAGAAGCTAGTTAGCGTACGAATTAGCACTTTTGCAAATTTGTATCGAAATGTATGATGATTTAGGACGAAAACGAGCGCGCGAAATTTTATAAACAGACTTTTGGGAGTCCAGATATCATGAAAAAACTACTTAATGTATATTTTCAAAATAAAATTATTTGCATTGTTGAATTACTAATCTATCCCTGTATGGAGGCCGTTTTACAATTTTCCCTCTAATATAGTATTTATTTCCGCCCAAAGATGCGTTAAAATTAGTGTTGAAATATGGAACTTTCGACGCTCAAAACTTTAAAATATTTAATTTTTTCAATTTTTTGTTCCATACAGGGCTAGATAATGATGAGACAAATTGATATCAATTTTTATTTTGAACGTACATCGTCAAACAGTGGAGTAATCGCCAGACTACGTTTGTATGGAAGAAAATTGACTAGTGTAACCTTAAGTATGGAGTATGGAGTTTCTTGTGCGTTCTTCTCCATAACAAGCTACTTTTCCGAATGCACGGTAGAATCAATTTTTATTACTTGTAAATTTTAATTTTTACGTTTAAAAGTGCCGCTTACTGGCCTACTTGAAATAAACACATTTGGCTTTGACTTTGATTGATGTTAAGTGTGAGAACTCTCGAAGAATAAACAACCGTTATCTAGAGTTCAGAGAACTTCATTAGACTTAACTACGTCACGTCCCTAAAAGCTAAAAAAAACAAGCTATTGTTCAAAAATCTTGATTAATAAATTAAATTTACTAAGTATATATCCAGGAAGTATACAAGTAAGTAAACAATTCAAACACATAGCTCTGTTTCTACGTCTTACTGTTATCTACCTAAATTAATCTACATATGTACGTAATAAAAACATTTTTGCAAAAAAATACTACCGACTTCCAAATGAAAAACTACAAAGTGAAAAATAGCTTAACTTTTGGAAGTCGGTGTCTTTCGTAGGAACCATTTTTTTGCGATATGGACACCGACTTCCAAAAGTTAAGTTATTTTTCACTTTGTAGTTTTTCATTTGGAAGTCGGTAGTATTTTTTTGCAAAAATGTTTTTTATTTTTCGCTTTTTAGTTTTACCTACCTAATAGCAAGTTGTTTATTAAGGTCCCTATAACTCCAGAATAGATTAACCGAATAACATGAAACTTGAACATAACCGTTGAAATGAGAGATCTGTGTACCCCTTTAGAGCGTACTAGCGTGATGTTATGTTATGAAATGGTATAAACAACAAACAGACATGCGATTGCAGCAATCCCGAGAGTTTTGCCGTTATTTATTGAAGAATTCTGTTGTGTATCTCCGAAGTTCTACATCAGACGTTCACCAAATTAAAATGGGACCAATTTCGAAACATACTCTTTCAAACAAAAAAAGAATTTTCAAAATCGGTCCGCAATTGACGAAGATATCGGTGAAAATACATAAAAAAAAAAAAAAAAAACACAAGAAGTCGAACATAGAACCTCCTCCTTTTTTGTAAGTCGGTTAATTACGAGATTCTCCTTGCGTTTTTCTTTTGTTTTCAGCGTAAACACATTTTTCTTAAAAACTAATATTTTTTAATTAAGAATAAAGTTTATATTTTCATTGTGACTAATAATTAATAAAAATTAGTCAGTAACTATATCATAAATTATTTCTGTAACAATTTTGTAAACAATCACGCTATTTTATTATTTTTAATATCTCAGTAAGTTTGCTTTGTTTGTTTTTTTTCTTTATATTTATTTCTAATTTTCTAATTCTGTTTATAAGTATTCCGTTCTGTATGTAATTATGTATGTTTTAAATTTTGTATATTTTTTTTATGATTTTTAGTTTTATTATTTTTTTAGCTTTAATTAACTTTGTTGTCCATCATGGTAAAAACCGTAAATACCGTGTAGGTATACTTATAATGGGCAGACATACCAGTACCCTTACTGTTTTATTGTTTCTACAAAATTACAATGTACGTCTTGCTCTTGGTCTACCAAGTAAATAAATAAACAATCACAACAATCCGTTTGTATGAACGGAGGACAAACTAGTTAGAACCTATATCTTTGTTCATCAAATCAAATCACCAATTTGTTTTTACTCAGGTTTTGCAGCAAGGGAGTTGAGGACAAGGATCGAGCATGCTGAGCCAACTGTGATCATAGCGGCCAGCTGTGGCGTAGAACCTAACAAAATCGTCAGGTAATGCCAGTTTAATTTTTGGGTCCTATGTAATTAGTCTCTCACAATGAGCCTCATCAGAAAGCTTAAAGTCACCCAAACGGCAATGGAGAGGGCTAAGCTCGGATTTTCCTTCGTGATCGCATCAGAAATGAGGATATCTGCGGGAGGACCATTACACAGACACTGGAGGGAGGCTTCGATAATTTATAATCCGGGGACGAAATAAAACAATACTTATGCTTGAAGTCATTCTCAGTTACGTGTATTAATTATATCGACCTTATCATGATTTCTGTGGACCTGTAGGAAAATACTTATTAAGCATAGATATTTTGCCAAATATCTGAGAAAAGGGGCAGGGGGTGTAAGGGGGCGAGGCGAGCTAATAATAAACCAAATTAATTTCAATATTTTTAATGTTCCCTAGATACAAGGACATCCTGGACGAAGCACTATGCCAGTCAGACTTCCAGCCAAACAACTGCATCATCTTCCAGCGCCGCAGGGTTCTGGAGTGTACCCTGGAACCTGGCAGGGACATCAACTGGGAGGAGGCTATGGAAGCTGACCCTGTGCCCTGTGTGTCTGTGGAGGCTAACGAGCCTCTGTATATCTTGTATACTTCAGGTAAGAAACAAAAAATCAGAAAAGATGGTAGATAAATACATTTTATTGTTAGCCTAATGCCACAAAAAAGAGAATAACATGAATTGTACTTCTATGACATTCATCATGCATGGCTTATTCAAATAGTAAGTTTATCCCGCGATTTCGCCCTAGTGACCCCTATAAATAACAAAAGAATCGAGAACTTTACCGAAAAGAATTTCGTAATCGGATCAGGATCCTAATAGGGAATATGCTTGAAAAAATACTTGTTATTCGACTCGTTTATCGATAAAAATACTAAAATAGAGTGAAAACAGAAACTATTTTTATTTTACTTTAGTACTTTTTTATTTTATTTTTGTTTACGGGGGGCATCCTTCCAAAGGTGCCTAGAATTTTGGGGAAAAGACCAGGGAGTGTGGGATTTTTACCTCACTAAAACCACCCCAGTGATCACCATCAGCACGTAGAAGGGACCCTGTGACCTCTAAAAAAACCACCCGGAACCCCCTTTGTGCAACGCCTGTTAGGGCACGTCCCTGGGGCCTAGCCTCGCTGTGCACGGCAGCACGTGATCACTGTGCCACCGTCTTTCCTGGGGTCACTTGGTGGGCTAACAGAGTCCCCAATCTGACCGTCCATGAACCCGGTACTTTAGGACCTACTGCAAATAAGCTCAACTATCGTCCTATTTCGTTTGATCCACATTTTTGGGCCCACCTCGTATATAGAGCTTCACATATCCGAGGACCTTAAACTTTCGAGCTCCTTTCGCACGATGTAGCATCCTTTTTTAGTTCTCAAGTTTTTATGCATAAGTCGACAAAGTTAGTTTTTTCCCTGTATGATTGGGCAGAAGAAAACCTACCCTGCCTACTTAAATAGCTGTGCAATAAAGATTTCAGGCCATGCAACCCCCTGAAAGTAGGTAGTCCTGCCGGGGCGCCAAGTAGCGTGAATCTCCGTCTTGCGCAACTCAATTACTCCGCAGGGCTTAAATGATAAATGATAAATGATAAATGATAAATGATTTTATTTCTGTAAGTTGGTTTGTACAAACACTTTTACATGTCGATCATATTTTTTAAAACTAGATGAGGTCGGCGTTTCCTATCTGACTACTCTGAGAAGAAAGGCCGAAACAAACTCAGAGGTCACAGTCTCTTTTAAAGTCTTGACAAAAACTTGGTTATATCATGTGAAGACCATGTAGACATATGTCTGAAATGGTCTTTTGAGGAAAGAACCAGCCAGATTGAGTGGACCTGTCCAGTCAGTGCACGCATTTGTCAATAACCGAGCAGCTCAACTCAGAATTTACGGAGCTCAACGATTCGACGAACAATACCAAAGAAAGGACATTCGGGTAGGCCGCATAAACTACTCAAACTGCCAGACCATGAGTATAAACTAACTAAGTTATAATAAAAAACAAAAATCCACATAGTCTTCACATTCACAATAATAAAAAAATAAAAAAATATAATACTTTAAAAAGTAAATATTCTTGTCATTGCAAGAAAACAAAAAAAAATATCAAAATTAAAAACAAAATTCACGGTGCAAAATATAAAAAAAAAAAAACAAAATTAATTGGAGCAGCTCAATCCCAAGCCTTTTTGTCCTCAACGTAATCTTTAATAGTATAAAACGCTTTCTGGTTGTAGTACTCAACTTACAAAGACTATGTATGGCAAAAAAAAAATACCAAACTAATAACATAACAAATACATATTTGTTCTTTATCTAACCTTCTTGAATTCTTTTTTAATTTGAATTGCTTTTAAAATGTTTTACAATGCATGTCCTCGAAAATTGCGTTTTCCAAGCAGCCAAACTGTGCGGAAAGTGTCACTTTTTTTCACTAGTGCTTTTTACTTTCCTGACTTTTTTTAATTTTTAAGTGCAACGTCAGCCCGACGCAAAGAGTTTTTATTATTTGAGAAAAGTTTTACAAATTAGTTATGTACAGATTATCATTCATATAAAAGCTAAAATGAAACTAATACGACATTTAGGCGTTTTTAATTACTCTAGATTTAGAATTTGATCAATAAATTAATTTTAAATATTCAGTAAATATGTTTGGCAGAACGTATATTTTGCTCGTGCCTTATTGCGTTACGATGTGACAGCTATTTGCACATGCGCAGTAGATATGCCCGAGGCGAGGCACTATTAGTTAATCTGTGGATATGCTGAACGCGCTTGAATAAGCCCGCCATTTTATTTATTTATTTATTGCCTCGTACAATGCATAGTAAATTGTTGTATGATACGCGTAAGTAAGATGATTTCCGACTCGTGTTGGTTTATCCACTCATCGGAGATCACTTACCTTCCGCACTTGTAGCATAAATAACTATTGTTAAATAGAACCGTTCTCACGAAAACAAAAATATGGACGATGTCAATTCAGGTTCAGTGTCCGTAAACAAACTACTAAATAGTACCTAACTGTTCGGGCATATTATTTGTGCGGTTAACCTTCATTATGGACCTGGATTGAGGTATTCGATCTGTGGTTTTATTCTGTAAACATAATTATCACCATCAAAATTTAAGTGAATAGAAAATAATCGATCGGGATTCTGTAGAGCTATTCATTAAAAATCTCACCGTAGGTGGAAAGAACATGAAGTAAGCTAACACAACATTGTGTAGTAGTGGTGGTCAAACCATTAAAGATTTATTAGAGCCTCGAACATCGACGCACTGGTCGCGTCAAAGCTCCAGAGCCTCTAAGATCGACACCGAGTTGTCAGCCTGTCGGTTTTTTAGGGTTCCGTAGCCAAATGGCAAAAAACGGAACCCTTATAGATTCGTCATGTCTGTCTGTCTGTCTGTCCGTCCGTATGTCACAGCCACTTTTTTCCGAAACTATAAGAACTATGGGGTTGAAACTTGGTAAGTAGATGTATTCTGTGTACCGCATTAAGACTTTCACACAAAAATAGAAAAAAAAACAATAAAGTTTGGGGGTCCCCATACTTGAAACTGAAGCTAAAAAAAAAAAAAAACATCGTTCCTATACGTGTAGGGTATCTATGGGTAGGTCTTCAAAAATGATATTGAGGTTTCAAATATTTTTTTTTCTAAACTGAATAGTTTGCGCGAGAGACACTTCCAAATTGGTGAAATGTGTCCCCCCCCCCCTGTAACTTCTAAAATAAGAGAAAGATAAAACTAAAAAAAAAATATGATGTACATTGTATGTAAACTTCCACCGAAAATTGGTTTGAAAGAAGAAAGAAAGAACACTTTTTATTTGTCACTAAACGACATACATACAATTTACCAAGTACGGAACCCTTCGTGCGCGAGTCCGACTCGCACTTGGCCGGTTTTTATCGGTTACATTTCGGGGAGTGTGCGATGCCACTGCAGAATTTAATTCCGCCTAGCGCTTTCCATCATCGGACTACAAGACGTACGGCCATGCGCCATCGGTACATAGTGGACATCCAACCAATACGCACAAAGAGTTATCTAATACTTTTTAAGTATTTTAATTATCATTAATCAGCTAGAAAATACCAATAGCACGGGATTTGATGAAATTTCTACTAAAATTTTAAATACATATAATTGCACCCTACCTACTAAGTTTTATAATTAACCTATGCATAGAGCATGTTCACTTTCAAAATTTATTAAAAACAACTATAATTAAGCCACTTCATAAGAAAGGTGACAAAGCAAGCATTTCACATTATCGTCCAATAGCTTTAATACCAGTATTATCAAAAATCTTTGAGAAAGTGATTTATAAATTCCTTAACTCGTTCTTTGAAAATGATAATGAAATGATATACTCGCTAAAGAACAATACGGTTTTAGGAAAAGTAGAAATATTAACAACGCAGTCTTCGATAAAGAATACACCATGCAGTCTATGAGTTAGTGGCAATTTTTTTTTGTAATGTTGACAAAAAAATCCTATTGCCGCAGTACTCATGGACATGTCCAAGGCATTCGATCACGTGGATCATACAATATTACTGGGTAAATTAGAGCGTTATGGTGTCCGAGGAAATATAAGGAGCCTAATCAAATCTTATTTATGTGGAAGAAAACAAATCACGGTTTTAAATAGAATTTGTCCCAATTCTAAGACACAAGTTGCTCACAAGTCGTCCATTAGGTATACAAGTTGCGGTGTACCCCAAGAGAGTGTCCTTGGGCCCTTGCTTTTCCTCATTTTTATAAATGATTTTCCGAAATGTACTGACTATCAGACCGTCCTGTTTGCCGATGATAGTACAATTATCATACCGTGTGAAGACTTAGAATCATATGAAAATTAAATAAATTATTCCATTAGCTGCATTATAGATTGGTTACGTAAGAATAAACTTAGAAAAAACCCAGATTATGACGTTCCAACAAAGAACAAAACAACTAAATTTAAATATGGAGACCAAAAAATACCTAAAACCAACAATGCTATATATCTAGGACTTTACTTGGATAGTCATCTAAATTGGAAATGCCATGTGGAAACTGTTTGCAAAAAACTAAACCAATATTCTTATGCCCTTTATAATCTCGCGAAAATATCAAGTGAGTCTGTAGTTTTGATGGCATACAAAGCGTATGTCTCATCAACGGTACGTTTTGGAATAATGTATTGGGGAAATTCCACTGACAAAAACATTGCGTTCAATGCTCAAAAGAGGTGTGTATGTGCTGTGTTTGGACTGAAAAAGACTGATAGTTGTAGGCCACTATTTAATAAGTTTCCCATTACAATAAGAGATCTTGACAGCTTAAACCACTTTAAAAAGGCTCTTCTTGATCTATTGGGCGAGAAAGCTTACTATACAGTCAATGAGTACCTGGAAGACAAATTGTAATCTTATGACATTTTATTTATTAATTTTGAATGTTTTATTATTTCTTACCAATTATTAATTAAAAATTATAATTAGAATATTTGTACGCCGTTGACGGCAAGACATAGCGTTCATTTTATTAATATTGATATCTGTACCTTTTATTTACCTATGTTCTACAAATAAAAATATTTGAATTTGAATTTGTTTCATCGCAATCGGTTCAGTCTATCAAAAGTTAGATAAATTGAAAGTGTTAAAGAAGTAAAATATTGTAACTTACGCAATTCAGATACTCGGACTGTTGAATATTCGAAAGATGGCGTTGTGCATTTCGTGTCATTTTCTGAAAGGCGGTTTTATGATTTCCTGCGGCAAAATAACCATTGAAAATAACCGACCAAGTGCGAGTCGTACTCGCGCACGAAGGGTTCCCTACCATTATCGCAAAAAACGGCAAAAAACATCACGTTTGCTGTAGGGGAGCCTCACTTAAATATTTATTTTATTCTGTTTTTTGTATTTGTTGTTATAGCAGCAACAGAAATACATATTCTGTGAACATTTCAACTGTCTAGCTATCACGGTTCATGAGATACAGCCTGGTGACAGACAGACAGACGGACCGCGGAGTCTTAGTCTATTACGGTCCTGTTTTACCCTTTGGTTACGGAACCCTAAAAAATGGTAGGTTGTTGGGATCCCTAAAACCCGCCCTCCGCCGCCGCGCCCCCATGCGGGGACGCAGCGAACCTTTATATCGGAGGGCTAACTTTCTATGTCTAATCAACGATATTACCTTCAAGGCCTATTTCAAGTGTGGCTAGAGTAAAAATAATAATTCGGGACCGAGACTAAAAAAATACGTTTTATGAGATTTTAGGTCTCTGATCATATCTACTACTAATATCAATAATGACGATGACGTGCGTGCAATGTGGTTCGAAATTTCGCTGCCGCAGTGCCGCTGTTACCCGTCTGAATAGCCTAAAAAAGAAAGTAAGAAAGAAAAATTGTTTATTTGCGCCAGGCACGACGCATACCTTAAAAAGAAAAAAAAAACTTAAATACAATCATTACAAAATATGCGTCACAACTACGCAAAACGGTCTGCATAATCTCGTGTGCGAGACAGAGCCACAGCGCTGGTTTTCTGCGATAGCCGGTGTCGACTGGGTGGCAAGTAACGGACCGAACAGATAAATGAGTAAAAAGTAATAGATAAAATTATGAGCGTTTGAAAGTTGAGATCCGGGCCGACGTGAGAGGTCGCTACCGCCGATCGCCTCCACGAGGACACGGCGGTGCTCCGCCCAAGCGGGGCAATTCGCCACCGTATGCTCCACAGTGTCCTCCGGGCGATCCGCGCAATGGTGAGGACCTGCGTCAGGCGGAAGGTGAGGACGCCTTGGCGCCTCTCCTCAAAGAGGGGCCTTGTCGCCGCAATTATGGCGTGCCCAGCGCTGGGTTGCGACAGTCACTTTCTTCATGTCACCATGATATCGCCTTGATCGCCTTTGGAGTAAATATAATTGCTACAGGGCAAAAGGTCTTATTATGCTGATATAATATGAAGTCAGTTATAGAACTGACCGATGGAAAGTTTAAAAACTACATCAAACGTGTCCTTGTTAAAAAAGCATATTATAAAATCAAGGACTACGTTGAAGATAAAAATTTTGGCCTTAGCTCCTTCTGCGCATGCGGCTTCCCTGGTAACTCATAAACGGCACAAATATGTGGTTGTCTCTAACTATTCTCAATCTCATTAATTCTTTGTTTTTTTTCCTTCTTTTGATTATTCTTTTTACAATGGTTTTAAATCATCTTCATAGCCCTTTGCTAAGAATAGTTACAGCACTGATAACAATATTTGTGCCACATGTTAGATTTAGTCTTTTTTTTTATTTTACTTTTGTGTAGATTCCTTTACCGATTATTTTGTAAATGTGTGAACATTGTAGGCCTTCTAGATGCTTGTTAACTTTTTAACTCGTTTTATTTTCTTTTGTTTAAATAATATGTAATCTTTTTTTTTTGTTTTCTTACGACTTATTGTCGGGCCTACGTTGTCCCCACATATCTAAGTACTAAAGCTGTAATAAGGAAATATTGTAAAACCAAACCACTTTTTTAAAAGAGTAACCATGGAGTTTCTTGCCGGTTCTTCTCCATAGGAAACGACCAACCCGAACCGTGCACATTGTCGACGTTTTATAAGTGCCCATGTAGGCCTATATGAAATAAAAAAAAATGATTTTGATTTTGATTTTGAGTCACTGGTTTGTCTGTACGCCCGGTTTTTTTTCTTCTAAAGAACGCGATGGCTTTTGATGTGGTTTTCGTCATCGCTTTGATCATTTATACCAAAAGGTTCATATTATTAGATAGATTTAGTAGTTAAAACTTGCATTTTCAGACAGTAAAATTTAAAGCTCTAAAACCGCACGCGTGAAAGTCGAAAAAAATCGATAAAGAGTATGTTATGTAGATATGAACACTATTCAATTCATGAGATGGATTTATCTTTGTGTCAAATTTCATCCAGATCCATCCAGCCGTTTGAGCGTGAAGAAGTAACAAACAAATAAACACAAATGTGATGATAAACTTCGGTGATTTTTGAATAAAAAATCATGCCGAGCAGGGAGACGTCGGTAATGCTGACATAATACAAAGCTATTTGGTATATCAACCTCTGGCTCTAACAGTAAACAGTAATACGACTGACATTCATTCCGTTCAGGTGATTGTGACTTAATTGGGGCTCAGACCTTTGTTCTAGTCATTATAATTGATAATCAACTTACCGAGCGACCCATTGTGTTGAACTGGGCCTTGTTATCATATTATGTGACCACGTGAAGGTAACGTGTATATAGGTAGTCGTAGGTAGAGCAACTATTGTTTTATATGTAGAAAGTTTCTGATTATTGTCACGAAACTCTCAAGTTATACTCGTAGTGAAAATCTAAGTTTGCGTCCATATCGGTATCATTTTTACTACATAAAATAATTTTAATACAGAATTGGTAACTGATACATTTATGCAAGATTGTATTGTAGTGATGTCACATTGAGATGTTTAGTCCTTTTTACCCTACTGCCGAAGGAGGGTAATGTGTTTATCAGTCTATGTATGTATGTTCCTATGTGGCGTTCTAGAGACCAAATGCGTTGGCCGATTTTTACGATTCTTACGTCAATCGATTCGTCTTAACCCTGCGAGTGTCATTGGCTACATTAAAATTGGTAAAGAAAAAAATGGCGGATTTTGGGCGCCATTTTGTGGGGGACATTTTTATGTTCTTCCAAACCCATCTTGTGGAGTATCTGGTACTAAATGTATGAATTTATTTGTAAAACAAAGGTGTACATACTTAAACACCAAACAAAAGTAAACTATACAAAAAAAAATCTAAACCTAACTACTTATACTATACTATACAAAAGAAAAGTACACCCAGGCGTCAAAAAAATCTTCCACATCGCCGTCATCCGGGTACATGCCCAGAAAACTGGCAGCATTGCCACGTTGAATGGCAATGCTGATTCTTTGCGCGAAGAAAGAGCCAGCCCTCTGGTCACGCACAGTGTCGATCAGTCGGCGAGAGATCTCCTTAAAAAGGAGAAGCGCACTCGGGCCCCATGACCCAAGCGTTTCGACCCCAAACAGCTCAAAACTGGATGGCGCAAGAGTGTCGACACAGTTTGCGTCCCACACCAGAGGCCTACCCACCTGATACTTATATGTTTAAAAGTATCTAATTCGAAAAAAAAATAACTAAAAAGATGTAAGTAAAAAAAGTTAATTAAAAAAATCAAAAAACCCGACTGCTTAAAAAGCGAACTAAAAAGACGTAAACAAAAAGAAAATCATGTTGTGCAGTCAGAGGATTCAGATGGTTTTGGTCAGCCAACTCGCGATATGTATCCTCGATTATTATTTTTTTTGCAAAGAAATACGGTCGCGACATCCGACTATCTTCCGAATATCTTAAGTGAAAAGCTTAGATAAAGGACCTATAGATGGAGCCATGGCATGGCCGCACATGAAACAACAATAACACTTTGGATTTTACAGCCTTAACACTTCAACCCACCATCGCACTGACACTTATTATTTATAAATAACCCAATTCCTTATCTCAATAAACACTTAATCGCGCGAAATCACAAAAAAATCAAACACGACCGAGTTAGTTTGTCAAACCTGCCATGATATTAGCGTTTGACAAACAACAAAAGCCGGCCATGGTGACAAAGACAAAAAATAATGTTTTGTCCTTATTATTTACATGGGGCTGCCAATTAGCGATCTCGCTCTATCAATCAAGCTCATTTTTAGGCTAAATCTATAGGTACTTTATCTAAGGTGAAAAGTCATAATTTGAGGTTTGACCACAGATTACCTAATGTTTGGCTCTCGCCTATTTCCTCCTCCAATATTGAACCAATTTAAAAGATATTCCATAAGCTGAAAAAGAAAGATATATGTCGCATCAAGGCTGGCCGATAGATGCAAACCATCGGGATGTCAGAATGAATTCCCTTAGGTTAAGACATCGTGTGTGGGCAGGTCGGTGGGTACAATCGTGAAAATGAGATCACACAAATTATTCGATAAAAAATAAAATAGATAAAAAAACTTTTATTAATTCCTTACTAAAGGTTTGAAGTTGTAACATGTTTATACGAACATCGGTTTAAATTATGTTAGTGTGTTAGTAAAATGTAACTAAAAACTTAACTTAATATTTGTTAGTATTGTGAGTTAGTGTTGCCGTTGTCTGTCTCTATTTCAGTGTAAGGACCACCTGAGGCGGTAAAAGCCTCCTCCAAATGCTTCCATTTTTCTCGAAGTCTAGCTGTCCTGGCCCAAAGGTTTCCAGCAGTCTTGACAATTTCATCTCTCCACCTTTTAAAAGGCCTGCCTCGTCTCCTTTTAACAGATCTGGGGGTCCAGTTTGTTAAGATCTGGGCCCATCGTTGTGATTCGAATAATTTTTGTGATTGTCAATCACAAAGAATCACAATCACAAAAATTTTCGATACACTGGGTTTATTCAAATAATTACAACTCACAGTTACAATCTTGCTTACTAATATTATGGATCGACACTGATTCTACAACGTCTTAGCTTTAAGACTGTCAGTACAGTTGTCGGCACGTAACTTGGCAAGAGTCGTTAGATCCGCACAAGTCGTTTTTAGGTCTCTTTGGTTACCAAGCGGGACGCGGGGAACGTTTAGCACCGTTCCAAGTGCGCGATTGGTTGGTCAGTTGACACAAGGATCGACTGACCAATCGCGTCGCGTCCACGTTCCGTTCGCTCTACAAGGTGGTTGTACTACACCAAAACCTTGCCAAGTTAGATGCCGGGGTCTATACTCAACTGCTATATTCTGCTGTCCCTAACACGCAAGTGGTTAGAAAAAGCGCGCCAATGCTTAGTTGTTCTTGATTTGCCGCCAGGGCCGCAGGGGCGTGCTTGTGATTCGTTTTGACGTCAGTTAGTACTATTGACAAAACCCACTATATCTTTTTTATTCAATTTATGGAATATATTTTAAATTTGTCCAATATAGTATAATGGAGGAAATAGGTGAGAGCCAAACCTCGAATTAGCAATTCTCCTTCTTTTTATAGTATTTTTTAAATTAGTGTTGAAATATGGCACTTTCGACGCTCATAACTTTCAAATGAAAATGTACGGAAACAAAAAAGTACAAAAACGTGTTTTTTACTTTACTACCTTTATGGAAACGCATCTTTGGGCGGCAATAAATACTATAAAGAAGGAGAATTGCAAAACAGTCACCAGTCAGGGATAGATTAGAAGTAAAAAAATGCAAATAATTTGATTTAAAACAAATATGTACATTCAGATGTTTTTTATGATAATGATGAGACAAATTTATATTTTATTTTTATTTTGAGCGTACATTTTCAAACAGTGGAGTAATCGCCATACTACGTTTGTATGGAAGAATGACTGACTGGGGCCATCTTAAGAGCTAACATAGGGGCATAGGGTGTGCAAAAGGACAAAAATTAATATAATACCTCTAGGTATATCCAAATAAATATACGAAGACTGATAAAGAAAAAAAAATTACCAAATAAGTGTTTACCTTAATGGATATGCCATTTTCATAATAATTAGCCTTAGCAGCTCCCTGCTGGACTGCTGGACGTAGGCGTCTCCAATCGAATGCCATTCAACTTATTCTTCGGCTACTCTTGTCCTGCTTCTACAACCGACTACTAAAAATGTCTCAGATGCCTTTTTTCAACCTGAGATCACCACACGTTTACCAAAATGCGATCGCCACCACTCTTAAAATAAGCCTTCAACATCCTCAACTCCATCGTCATTTGTTGTAATTTCTTCTTTTTCAACCCCAGGCACGACCAGCGCACCAAAAGGCATCCAGCGTCCATGCGGCCACGCGGCCACTCTCTGCTGGAGCCTGCGTCAAGTCTACGGCCTTAAGAAAGGCGTGTGGTGGGCAGCATCAGACCTGGGATGGGTAGTTGGGCACTCCTACATCTGCTATGGGCCTCTCCTAGCTGGGGTCACGTCTGTGCTGTATGAGGGCAAGCCGGATAGGACCCCCGACCCTGGACAATATTTTAGGTTAGTTTTACTAGGTCTTGATACTTATAAGTACCTACGTCAATATTTGAATATTTTTAGGATATTCGATATTTGCATGGTTACCAACAAGACTCATGAATAGTCTTCAATATCAGATAGACTTAGACTAGGTTTTTTTTTATATCCCGTAATTCTAGGGTATGAATGAGACCTTAACAAAGAATCAACTATCATTTGAATTATTTTTCAATTATTTATATTTCTAATATTATATGGGACCAACTTTGAGGTATACTCTTTCCAACAAAAAAATGAATCTTTGAAATCGGACCACTCTATAAAAAGTTATGCATATATATATGCAATATACATGTCGAATTGAGAACCTCCTCCTTTTTTTCTTCGGTTAAAAGTAAGGCTGTTAAAAGAGGTCATTTGTTATGACTCTTAAAATAGTTCTGTGACTACAATGTTCCTGTAACTCAGAAAATAATGTTTTCTCTTAGCATTTCAAATCGATACTATCGAAGTCCACAACCGGACTAAATTCTCTCCCAATTTGAAACCTGCAGCCGTATTGCGTAATGAATTTGACAAGGCAAAGAGTATAGAAAAATCGACCAATCACATGTGACATTTAAGACGTGATGTGGATTTCCGTCTGTGATTGGTCGATTTTTCATACTCTTTGCTCTTTGTCTTGCCGAATTCATTACGCAATAAGGCTGCTGCTCACAAGGTTCTTTTGGACGTATTCCACTTACCGAGTTAAGCATTTGTTCCCAAACTACCAGGAGGCCAGAATCATGAAGAATTCTTAGTATTTTCGGGGCCGGAATTATTACCGGTTAAGACATACTAAACTTTTAAGTATGAGGAGATTTTAATCATGAGGAAGTATTAGGCTGGAATCATGAGATATAAAACGAGTACTTGGAGATTTTTGATTCCTGTTACCTCCTGGTACTCCGTTAGTGTCTACTGCTTTTAAACCCACAAATACTTCTTCATTATTCTGGCCTTCTGGTAGTTTGGGTAAAAATGCTGTCAGTGTTCAACATATAACTAAAAAAGCAAAAGGGGAAGTTATATTTTTATTTTGACATTCGCATCCATCAAAAGGACGTTCCTAGGGTACTGAACAAAGCTAATGGCCCCGACGGGATTCCAGCATTATTCTGAGAACCTGTGCGCCTGAACTGTCTCCGATTCTGACACGCCTGTTTCGCCTTTCGTATGAGACTGGTAAAGTGCCGAATGCTTGGAAGAAAGCTAAAGTTCAGCCTGTGCCCAAGAAGGGCAGTCGAGCTGACCCGGCCAACTACCAACCCATTTCGATAACGTCCATCCTCTGCAAGAGTATGGAACGGGTACTCAACTCTAAACTCCTGGCATACCTAGAAGCCAATGACATCCTCAGTGACCGCCAATATGGCTTCCGCCTCAATCGATCAACTGGGAATCTTCTAGCGTATGCCATTCACATCTGGAGTGAGGCCATCGAGAGGCACGGGGAAGCGCTTGCCGTGTCCCTGGACATCTCGAAGGCTTTTAACAGAGTCTAGACTCTGGCATGAAAGCCTTATTGGTAAGCTTCCTTCATTCGGTCTGCCCGGTGGTCTGTGCGATTGGATTGCAGAGTTCCTGAGGGACCGGTCCATCCGAGTGGTTATTGATGGCCGCTCGTCTGACCAACTGGATATTAATATCGGGGTTCCTCAGTGGTCGGTGCTCTCAGCAACATTGTTGAAGATTCACATAAACGATCTGCTAAAACCCTTTAAACCTTTGGGTATGCGGACGACAGCACTGTTGCTGAGAGATACGTCTCCGACGCACGCGCTACTGGCCCTCAGGTCCGGTCTCTTCGAGAGGCCATGGTTGCGCGATTCAATCTGTCTTTGAAGGCAGTCTCCAAATGGGCGATACCAATCTGGTCAGGTTGAATGCTACTAAGACCCAGGAGTGTCTTTTTCCCGCTAAAAGGCTAAAAGGAGCCAGTTCCACCCGGCTCCTCCTTTCCGAGCTGTGACCGTGCCGATAACGGACCGACTTGAGCTTCTTGGCGTTACGTTGACATCGACCCTCAATTTTGGTCCATTCATTGAGGCAAAACCTCAGCTGACCGCCAAAAAGTTGGGGATTCTTGCGAAGGTGAGACGGTACTTCACCCCAGAGCAGTTGCTTAACTTGTATCAAGCGCAAGTTAGATCATGCATGGAGTACGATTCTCATCTCTGGGACGGATCTGACAAATACCAGCTGGATGCACTCGAGTCGATCAAAAAACGGGCCAAGTGGCTTATCGGCAATGAGGCACTGGTTAAGTCAAAGCTGCAGAGCCTTGAACATCGGCGCCGAGTTGCCAGCCTGTCGGTTTTTGTTTTGCTCCTAAAGCTAAAATTATTAAACCTCCTTCTTTCTTCCTTTCAGAATCATAGAACAGCACCGTGTCAACGCCCTCTTCACGATTCCCACCGCATTCAGGGTGCTGAAGCGAGCTGATCCTAATGCGAAATACGCCAGGAGATACTGCAGCAAATCACTGAAGACTGTATTTATTGCTGGTGAACACTGTGATCAGGATACGAGAGTGAGTTTACTGAGTTTTTATTTCTCGTGTAAATAGGTATGTCCGGAGTGAATCTGATACCCTGTACTGCCTGGAGTCAAGTGGTACTAACATGTTAAGTTTTTTTTTTAATATATAAAGTTAAGGATAGGACATATAATATCGCAAGTATTTCAATTCCGATATTGGTTTCTGATATTAGATCTCAATATCGGAATTACGATATTAATATCGGAATTGCGCACTTTCGTTAAATATCACATTATTTTTTGTTAATTGCTCAAATTCAGTATGCGATTGGATTGAATATATTAAATAAACATGTTTAAGCCGCGACATATTAGGATTTTCTATTGCCTCTCTCTCTTATCACCAATTACTCAGTAATCGGGTGCTTATTGCCTAAACTGGACGAGTCATGTGTTTCTGAAAAAGGATAATGCAAAAAAATCCAGAAAATAAATGTTTATAGTTCAAAATGAAAGTAGTCCCGAGTGAGTGATAATGTTTTATAAATCCAGTATAAGTGTCGATCTATGTGGCGACAGCTCCTGGGGGAGGCCTATGTTCAGCAGTGGTCGTTTTTTTTTTGGCTGAAATGATGATGAGAGACAATATAGTCAAGTAGTGGAAGTTGATATATCTAACAGATTACTGATTGGATAGACATATTTGTTGTATTCAATACAATCAGAAGACTGAAAAATATAAAGATTTAATTTATTGAGGTTTCCAAGTAAGCAACACATTATGAATTTGAAATAAAGTTTAACAAGGATAGGTACTCATTCCGAAACAGCCCTATCAAAAGTGTGAAAATCTATCTTAGCATTCAGCATCATTGTCATCGTCATTTCAACCGAAAGACGTCCACTTCTTAACATAAGCCTCCGCCAAGTATAGTCACATTAGCCGATCCCGTGGGTCTCAAATCCAGTGGATTCCCGTAACCAAAGCATTAATCAATGAAAATATAATTGTTACAACGGGTTGTATGAAACTGTGTATTTACTTGTACTCTTAAATGTAACATTTTTAGCAATCTCGGGACTGTAAATACGGAATTCATCAAGGCACATATTATTTTTTCATGAAGTGAAGATTGAGTAAATAAGCGCCCGATTAGTAAACAGATTATCCGAACACTGCTAATCACCGTATTCAACGGGGTTAAACGCACTGTCTCGCTCAACGCTCATAAGTTTGTTTCATGATGCCGAGATTCCGATATTGAATCAATATTGGAATTGAAATATCGGTAATATCGTACCGAGATTCCGATATTACGAGATTCCGATATTAAATCAATATTGGAATTGAAATATCGGTAATATCGTACCGAGATTCCGATATTACGAGATTCCGAGATTCCGTTATTCATGCCCTAGTTGGGGAGGAGTTTATAAAATATTATAACTACGTACAAATACACTAAAATCAAAAACTATTAACTAACTAAGCCTAAACATAATCTAAAATATGGTGTCGAAAAAGTCTTCCCCATCGTTTTCCACCGGTATTCAGCCCAAAACACTTGCAGCATTGTCACGTTGTATGACAATGCTGTTGGGAATTCTACCCAACACTTCGGGCGGCCGGAGCGCGTAGTCAACGTTGCACACACATCTGCGTGACCCACACGGCATCGGTGTGTGGGTGCACAGCGCGGCGGCGACGCGGCACGGCTCGGCGGACACTTGCTACCACGGACACCACCGCGACAGTCGACACCTCTTCCTAATCTCTCATTGTTTGTCCGGGACAGTTTACTGTACTTTCAATAATATAACGGCTTTAAAACCAACCGCCTTTTTATACAGTCCACTCATCTCTTCATCCACGAGCTAACAATTGCTTATCCTCTGACCAAATTAAAAACTAGTCCTTGGGTCACGCGAAGTGTCAACTAGGCGTTTGGAGAGATCTTAAAACAAAGCGTGAGCACTCAGACCCACGGACCTAGAGTTTCAACCCCAAACGTATTCCTCTAAATTTCGAGCCCAAATGGCTCGAAATATAAATACCGATGAGGTTATTATATTTCCGCCACTTGAGGTTCTCTGCAGCCGCAGCGGCAGCGCGAGCACAGTACGACAAGCTAGGAAGATAAAATTTATCACAAAATATCAATAGCAACAGAATCCTTTTAGTGAACAAGTAAGCATTTCGGAATAAATTCTTAATTGTGTATCTAAATTAAACATATTTTATTGACGAAATTACGTATATATTAACTTATAGAAGTTACTAGACTTTCTATAAATTCTCCTGATCGATCAACAATGAATATTGTTCGTAACAGGGTACTGAATTAAGTAAATTAATGCATTCATTGTCTTGTAGGTGAGAATGATATTGACCTACGACTTTATACTTGACGCTTACCTACGTTTGGCGACCATGCAATGTAATGGTTAAAATTAAACTAACGTATTACGTCATTGACGTAAATGAAGCAAAATAAGTATGTACGTGTATAGTAGTCACAGCGGATCTTTGTGTTTCTAAAGTAGGCTGCAATACCCTGCGCAGTTGCTATTTTTGTGTCAAATGTTGAAGTAGAAGGTAGTATTGTATAATTACTGCAAACGTAAGCGAGTGAAAAAGTCACTCGCTTACGTTTGTCAGATCGTCCTATCTCGCTTACTGTAGGTATAGTTCTCGCCAAACTTCTTGGCCGCCCTGAAGTTAGCTACAATGGCTGCGCAGTAATAAATCTCATACAAAAACAGCACCGTATCGTGCCTTGCGCATTGCGCATCGAAAAGCCAACTTCAGGGTGGTCCAGAACTTTCGCGAGCACTATATGCTGTATACTCGATGACAAACTGTTTCTTGCGCAATGGTTTGCAGAGCCTACCTTCAGAGAGAAAGACACAAAGATCCGCTGTGACCACTGTAAGGATCGTAGCAGCTGGCGTTTCTATAGTTTCTGCATACCCCATAGGCAAAACCATTTATTGCCACAAAATAATTAATTTTCTGAAAATAGGTTTCAGAAAATTAATTATGACCGATTTGACCACATAGAATTTAGGATTTGAAGATCTAATTTTATTTCTTGTGAGCACACTTTTATCGTAATTTTTCCTAATTATTTTATACAGAATTGGTCTGAGCGTATCTTCGGCGTGCCGGTTCTGAACCACTGGTGGCAGACGGAGTCAGGTTCCCCCATCACTGCCCCTTGCATCGGCTACGGTGTGAAGGCCATACCACCACACTCGGCAGGATACCCGGTCCCTGGATATGATAGTGAGTATCTACTCTTGAAGTTTTGTAACACGTTGCAAGGTGGGCCAATTTCGTAAAGAAAATAGTCATAATATTATTATTATAACTATTTTCTTTTCGAAATCCATGATGCCATGCCATCCATCAGGCCATGATGCCCCATTTCATCCTTCTTCTTCGAGCCGATGATTCTATAATGATGTACCTATATGTGTTTCGACCAGTACTCAGCTTCGTCGACAGCCTTAGTGCTGGCCTTGCAAAGATATAACAGACCTGTGCGTGTTGGGCCCGGCCCCACGTGGTGGCCTCCCAAATGCCCAGTACCCCAAGGTCCCGCGATTGTCAAAGGCTACTTATCTGTTCTACTTCAAGACCACGATGAAGAGAAACTTCTAGGTTTTTTCGTATTAAGTCGCATTGACCACTCTACTACTAGTACTACATCTAGTTAGAGAATGTCGAAACAATTAAAACCCATTGTGTCTCACGTGGATCCATGTTTTTGGCATTCAAGGGGTTAATCATCATCAAAAGCTTATAGTAGTCCACTGCTATATGTACTGACTGCACTGCACGTCAATTAATTCTTCTACTTCTATCATAACCGATTAAATCTTTTCCAGTTCGTGCCCTCAAAGAAAATGGCTCGGAATGTCAACCAGGCGAGGTTGGAAGGCTGGTGGCTAAGCTTCCCCTGCCTCCAGGCTTTGCGTGTACTCTTTGGCAAGCAGATAAGAGGTTCAAGGAGACGTACTTCGAGACATATCCGGTAAGTTTTTGTTACAAATTTTAGTTTCAGGTGATTTTGATCATGTAAGTTATTACATAAATAGTATTAGGTTACATGTAATGACTAAGATTGAAAAGAGTATGTTAAGATGGTTTGGCTATGTTGAGAGGATGAAAGAAAGGCAACTAACGAAAGGTATTTACAAGGCAGACGTGAATGGAAACGCCGGGAGGGGACGCTCTAGAAAGACATACATATTGACCTTATTGGTGATGTTCTTCAGATAGGCCAGCAGCCGTTTTGCGTAAGTGCGCAAAGAGTTTAAACTCTATCCAACCGACCAAATCAACCAATCACATGCGAGATGAATGACACGATGTGGTTGCGATGTATGACGTGGTGTGGATGGTGGGTGTGGTGTGTGTGTGTGGGTGTGGTGAAGTGATTTCCGTCTTGTGTGATTGGTCGATTTGGTCGGTTAGATAAAGTTTAAACTCGTTGCGCACTTACGCAATTCGGCTGCAGGTCAGCTGTACTCATAACCGGCGTGTGTGTATGACTAGATGTATGAATGTGAGTGAAGCAAAAGACGTATGTAAGAATCGTATCAGGTGGCGTTCTGTAGTTTCTGCCTACCCCCATTGGAAAAAGGCGTGAGTTTATGTATGTATGTTATAATACTTATAATGCAAGTCATTATGTCACAAAACAATTGGCTATTATAATTTCATGAACTACAATAATACAATCAGAAAGTTGATTGATCAGTAGAAATTAATTCCAAGGCCAGTTTTTGAATTTTGAATGCGAAACGTTAGTATAAATTTACGGGGACTATATTTATTGTTACCAAAATTTATATTTGTTATCAAGTTGTATCACCTAATAAAAGATCTATCGCCACGAAACATTTTCGTTCTCAGATAAACAAAAAGTGTTCCCAGATGAATTATCAAATTAATGTTAATATATGTGTAAAATAAGAGATGGACTACCAATAAAATTGTAGTGCATTCGATATAGAATATAAACTTCTTTCTTTTAATAATAGTTTTATTACTTAAATAATAGCTTTGTGCTCAGGATGGTAGATCTGTCACCAAATAAATCGATTATTGATCCCTGACTGCGACACCTTTCTTCAACAATAGTATTCGTTACCAATTTAATACATCAATTTATAATTTTAATGAAAATATGTTCAAAGAGGCGGAGACAAATTGCCGCGCTTTTAAAAATTTACCAATCCGGCCTCAACGATGGGGTGTAGAGGAGGGATGGTAGATGGGATGCACCTATTCTATAATAAAACGAATGATTGCATGTATTCAGAAATAGTACGTCGACTCTGTTGCATATACACTAATCTAACTTGCACCTATCCTATAATAAAATCGAAATTTTCTAGTGACATATTAAATGATTTAATGGTGATC